>WBMZ01002232.1:136-20952 GCA_013400975.1 Atrichornis clamosus | reverse complement strand
AAGAAACGCAAACCCACCACAGCCACAAACCATGTCCTCTCAAGTGTCACATCCCATTGCCCCAACGCTGTTTGGAAAGCTACACCCTGCTGTTTGTGAACACCCAACAAGGGATTACTTCATCTTTCGTTTTGTCATGCTGAAAAGTCAAGGCTGACTTCAGAACTGAAACAGTCGGTCTCTTGTCACTGAAAATTTGATCAGGTGTTCCTCCATAGCAGTAGTTCAGATTACATTTCTAACAAATACCATAAGCAGCAAAATGTTCTCAGCTATAAAATCCTTTACATAAGAGCTGAAAGCTACTCAAACCAGCTGAACTGAAGTCCAAGGTACACAGATAGTGCCGCTATTCTTGTTGTTACATTTTTATTGTGCTGTTGATAACTGATGGCACCCACTGGAACATAAGTCTTTTATTATTTTTTGAACTCTGAATAGTGTCACATTATCAAGTGCTACATTAACTTCTGAGAGTTTTCATTATAACACTCTAGCAAACCAAGAAACATGATGAGAAGGTGTAACACTCGACTTTTCCTGACAGGGACAGGCTAATATGGAGTTGGAATTGCTTTCACTTAAAATGGAAATGAAAGGAAAAAAAACCCCTAACCTAGATCTATCTTGTGCTGCAATAATAATTGCCTTTATCCACCATGCTACTCATACCACAGTGTACCATAAATGTTCCAGTAAAGTGCTGGATGAACCATATTGTCTGGAAGGGGTTGTACCTGCCAGTCATGATATTAGGAGGTTAATAAAAACACATATCCAACCATTTTGTAAGATTGCCACAAAGGCAGGGATTGTTTTGTCCCAAGTAACTGTGCACTCAAGACAGAGCAAATGAACAATCCCTCCTTCCTTTTCCCTGTCCCCTGCCACTACCCAAGAAGAACATTTTACTTGAAAACATGTTGAGGTTACTGCTACATGTCCACAAATGCAGCTAGATGAGTGAAAATAAGTTGCTCACATCTGGTAATCAAATCCTCTGGACAGAGCTGAAAATGAGTAAAAGGTTGTTAGATAGGAAGAAAGGCACCCAGCCAGGGGAATAAGTCTTAGCAGGAAAGGGGAGGCAATAGAGCTCCCTCACACTCTGTGCTATTGGAGTTTGTGGGCTTCAGTGGCAGCCAGGGAGAGGAAGAAGAAAAAGGGAGAAGAGGGTGTGAGTGCAAAGGAAAGCTGAATGGAATTCAGTCTTCCAGAAAATGGGGGACGTCAAGAATTAACAACTCTTGATTTTAATAAAGAAAAACTTTATTATTAAGGAGGAAATTAAATAAAACTAAGTAACTCTGTTTAATTAAAAAAAAATAAACTCTAGGAAGAACAAAAAGGAAAACTCCGGGAACACAGGGATTGGAGACCGTGCAGGCCGAACCAGCTCAAGGTTCCCCAAGTAGAGAGCCGGCGATGCTGGGGTGACTTTAGCTAATCTAAAGTCAAGTTATTTAAATTATCGCTTGGAAGAGATTGAGGCCAGAGACCCAGCATCAGACTCCACACACAGCTAATCTGGGGAAAATGGCGACGCCTCGCTGGTGTCCTGAGGTTTTATTGTGTTCTGGCTCCGCCCATGCTGCTCACAGTCCCGCCTCCATGGCCTGGAATGATTGGTTCTCTCCTGAGGTGACGTCATCTCAATCCACCAATGATGGTGCACTTGTCCAGGGGATGATGTCATCGGCTCAAAAGGCGGGAAAGTTCCTCATTAAAATTCCAGGTTTCCATGGATCCGAGGGGCAGGGCACAGGGGGGTTACCAAAAATAGCTCCCTGTCAGTTAAGAGTCCTGCTCTCCGACAAGGTTTTAGAACTTAGGGGACATTCACATACATTAAAACACTTGATAAAAAACATTTCATTTGATCATAAATACTTTAAAAACCTTTTCAAAACAGGGTAGTAATAGGTGAACAAGAATATGAGGTAAAACAGGAACATTTCAAGGGTTAATGGGAGACTCAACAGGTGGTTCTTTAGGCTAAAAAGGATTTAAACTTTGTGTAACACTTCTCAATTTGTTAACTAGACAAATAACTTCAAAACTGAGGTTGATGATTTGAATATGGAACAATTAATAATTATCACTTGACAAACAAATTAAAATCACTTAACATGCAAGGGCCAATTACTTGTTATGTATATATAACAGGGGAAAAGGATTGAAATTAAAGGAAATTCATGGCTTGTTTTAAACTTATGGATCCCATTCTCCTCATGGACTGATAACACACTCTCCAGCTCCAGAAAATTCAGCAGTCTATTCTGTGTTTGTCCAGGACCTTGCACATGACAGGACCTTGGCCACTGGATACTGCAGAAATATAAAAAAAATAAATAAATAAACAGTAATGGGAGGAGTAAAATCCCTGAAAATGGAAAGAAATGGAGAAGGTTAAATTACAACCAAAAGAACCTGGACTTACTTTCAGTGAAGTGCTTCACACCACTCCTGGTGGATCATTTTAAAGACTGCAGCACAACTCTGAATTCAGGCCAAATTCACCTAACAGAAGTGATATCAAATACTGCTGTGAACTGCATTATAAAGAAACCAACAACATCAGTAAAGTTTTGTACAAAGAGAGAGAATCAATCTATGAGCAATACTGCAGAAAGAATTAAAGGAATTATGTTTTCTCCAGGTGGAGAGTTACGTATGCCTTAGAAAATTGCTTTTTGTGAGTTTGTTATTGTTTTAAAGCAATAAAGATAAATTGAAAAAGTAAATCAAAAAATATCCTAAGTTCATCTCTAAATAGTATCTGTCACGGTGAAATCACCATTTTCCAGTTGGGTTGTCTTTTTAAGAGGACTAGAAGGCTCTGAACACCTGGAATGCTAAAAATTGCTCTTTGGGATTCACACTGTTATCAATTGAGTCTCAATTACTAATCAGAGACAAAAATCCAATTAATAATTTTATTAATTAGGCAAACGGATATTAGCCAAGACAGAGCTGGGCGGGCAAGGCGAGTCTCCTGCTGCGCCTACGGCTCCGCGCCCGCGGGTCACATACGACTGTCTTTTATACAGTTCGTGTTCCCTTGTGGGTCCTGATTGGCCGCCGAGGCGTCCGAGTCTGCGCAGTCTGCGTTGTGTGGTTGCTGGGTAGCTTCTTGTCTTTGGGGCTGAAAGCTCCTCAACCTCTCCGTGGGGGGGTTGTGCAAGGCTAGGCTGAAGGCTCCCTGTGGGGGCTGTGCAGGAGGCTGAAGGCTCCCTGTGGGGGTTGTGCAAGACCGGGCTGAAGGCTCCTCACCCTCCCTGGTGGGTTGCGTAAAGCCGCTTGCAGGCATAATGGTTATAAGAAGCTATATATGTTAGCTTAACACAGACAGAATAAAAAAGGAACCATCTTAACGAGAACAGAGAACTGTCTTAGAGAGAATTGTCTTAAGTTGAAACTTCTTGCCTTTTCAAACGATTCGTGAACTATACTTGCTGTAACTTATCACAACACTACTATGTATTAGGACTGAGCACAAAACTTCAATCCATGAGCCTTTATTTCTCTTCACAGTTCCACCTCCTTTTTATCTCCATCACTCATTCTGTGTTGGAAAAAGCTCATTAGAGGGTTTTTTTTTTAATAACCCAACAAATCAAATCCACGTTCTGAAAATGTTCCAGTTTATATTCAGAGGAGATCTCAAATGGACCACTTAATTTCAGTAAATCCTATTTATTTTTGGAAAATCAAAAAACCCCAAGCAATTAAAAAAAAAAAAAAAAGGTAAACAGCATCAACACAAAAAACCAAAACAACCCAAACAACCAGGAAAGGCCAACCAGAAAACCAAGCACACATAGTCTAGACCCTGGCTGATATTTACATTGCTGTCATACTCTTCATAAATTGTTCCTTCTTCTTTTAATGCACCACTTTATTATTCTTTCTTTCTTATAACACTTCCTGAACAAGAACTATAAAATAATCTGTTGCAATCATCAAATGCTAATGTTCATCTATGAAGAGTTTGTCCTTTCTTTTTATTGTTATTATTTAGTATCAAGTCATAGATTCAAATGTAGAGCCACTGAATACATTTCAGATTCGTATTTATTTTATTTTTGGAACCAGCAGCCATTCTTGGTAGAAGATTTTAAGAACTGCACTGTAGCTTCCCCTTCATAAGGCTGCTGTCCAACAGTGGATTCCTAAAAGAGCATCCTTCCTACTGATAATTATTTTTTCCATCTTCCTGTAAGAACATTCTTATGTTGTCCACTTAGCCTTACACATCACACTGGGCAGGCAGAGCAGCAACTGAGCATGTATAAAAGCTGCTCTGAAGTCAAAAGTGTTCTCCAGCAAATACTTCTAAAGTTGTGCAACCATCTAAAGTATTAGGCTTTGGCTTAGGGTAATTTAGAAATGCTCAGTGTTTATCTAAGATTTTTTTTTTCCGAGCATTTCAGTGCTGAAATGATGGCAACTTACACAAAACCGAATTGACTGCTTCATGCCAGAGACAGGAAATACATATGTTACAATCAATTAATTAAAAGTCTATCTGACACTGGTTCATGCTTCTTTAACACATGGCAGTCCTGTACCAGAGACTGAAAACTTCTTCAGAAAGAACAAGGACAATCTCTCTTTGGCTGGGCTATTTCTCCATGAACAAGGCACAGAGGCTGCAGAGAACCCCGAGGGAAACCTTAAGACTGGTGTTTCACAAGCAGGATCTGGGAAGAAGGGTTGAGGGAACTGGATATGTTCAGTGTAATGAAGACAAAATAGAGAGAAGGAAGGGCTTAAAAACAGAGTAAAAATATTTAGAATTTGTTATAAAGCAGGCAACAAATAACTTCTCTCCATAACTACCTACAGATAGGGTAAGAAATATTTTTCAGTAAGAAGGATTTCAATTAAATATTACAGAAGTTTCTCACTCTAAATGTACAAGCAAAGAGAGTCTGTGACACTGCTTTTGCTAGAAGGGGAAATTATCAGAAGGAAAAACAACATGTATCAATGCCAGTGTTCCAAATTCATGTAGCAAAACACATGAAGAATGATAGCACTCTCTGCATATTTTCAAATAAAGAACATTTTCACGAACCTGTTTTTTTCTGGGAAATTTGTTTCAGAAGAGTTTCAGGGAGGGATCTGCTGGAATGGAGTCGGCCTGCTTGCAAAAACTGTGACGTGAAAAAGAAATGCTTTTTTTCCTGACATAGAATTGTTAACTTTTTGAGAACAAAATATTGTGCTTGTTGCTGTGCTAGGAGTGGGGGAAGGTCAACATCAAAGAACAACAAAGAAAAATACTGCATCAAAAATCTTGATCTTCAGAGATTCTTCTAGTACAGTATTTATAAAACAAAAACAGCTAACAAAACACAATTATACAATAGGGGAAAAAAGCTGTCACTCTGCCAACTGACACATGAGATCCTTTGGGTAGCAGGATAAATCGGTGACACATATAGTTTAATACTTCAAGAACAACTGCATGTTTGTTTTTAAAGGTACAGCACAGTGAAATCATATTACATAATAAAATTGCTATTTTCTGCTTTTAAAAGGGAACCTTAGTTGTTGCCAAATAACTGCATGTCCATACTTGTACACTTGCCACCAACCATCTTCCTTCCTGGGAAATAAAAAAAAAAGAAGGAAAAACAAATTAAAATTAGGAAGAAAACACACTGTGAAAGTGCTCTCATCCCTGACTCATGTTTAATAAAAACAGAAATAAATAAATACAGAAATCAATGCATTTCCCCTGTAAGTAGGTGATTCATTGTTGAAAATATAATACAAGTTAGGAGAGTTTTATACGATTTTTTTTTTTAATACTACTTTAGGATTTTGTGAAAACAGATGAAAAATGGTTCCTGGCATGAGGCCGTGATTCTAGATGTAGATAGATGGTAAGTAGCAAATGAACATGCCATAAGAGGGAATGGACATACATCTCCTTCAAAAGCACCTAGGACAAAAACTGCTGCTGCTGTTGGCACTTGTCATCCATGGCACTGCTGGTGATGATGCCCAAGGAAACTAAATTCTGTATTCTCTTTAGGAGAACCCATTCTCCACTTAGATATATTATTATTTCCTGGAAATTAATAACCATTTCCAGAGTGGAAAAAAATCATGATGAGAGGATTTTTCATCTTGAAGTTCCATTTCAAACAGGGGATTTAATACCCTCCTTGCACTCATCATACATGTAGAAAAAACAAATGGCCAAATTTTTGACTAAGAAAAGTCAATGGAAAACAAAACTGAGTTCTCAACTAAAATGAGGATCTCAAGCATGACAAAGGCACAGATCAAAGGATGTTCCATGTTCAAGTAAAATTTGCTTCCCTAGCCTATGGTGGCCACAACAGTGTCACTCCCTGAAAAACACACATCATTTTAAATGAACTGAAGAGCCTTTCAATCATGAAAATACAACTCATAGACTTTTCCTCTAGAAGGATCAGTGACATTGAAAATACAGAATAAACTCCAAGAGAGGGAGTTTTGCCTATATTGGGTTGGGAAGGGGGGAATCTGGGGGATGGGTGTTTGGATGGTGGTTTGTTATTTTTTATTCCCAGTCCTTTAGTAAACTTAGAATTACACCAGAGCTAACAATTAGAACCTCTTCAAAGATATTCCTGTCTATTCTATGTTAATATAGACTTCAGAGACAACTTTAATGATGCCATACATCGTGCAAGTTTCAATGGCATTATGGGCACCAGAATAAAGCTCTTCAAAGATAGTATTTAACAGGCAAATAAATTACTTGATAACAGGGCTTGATATGGAGATTTCTATTGCTTGCAGATTTTTAATGCTCAAAATCTAAGCTTAAATTAAAATAAAATATTGGCTCACTCTGATTTCCCAGAATCATGGGCAAATTATTCTAAACTTCCTTGAGCACAAAGCATTTAGAGAGGGGATTGTTGTCATGGTGGAAGAGAGATTTTTATTTTGTGCAGCTTTTTGTGGAGGTTTTCTCTCCAAAAATGTCCATAAATGAATTTTTTTCAAGTTTCTACAAAAAAATTTGCAATCAAACACAGATGGATCTGGTAAACTACAACCAAGAAAACCACCATCCAAACAACAGCTCTGTAAAATTCCTTCAGAAAGCCAAGTTAAATAAAACAATTCAATGTTGATAACCTACATAAATTACTAGTTAAAAAAAAATCCATTTGTTGGTTTAAAAGATGGCACCATTATGGTTTGGTTAATTTCATCGTGTCTTTGTAAGCTGTTCATGTGAGACCTCTGGCTAAAAGGCAGCCAGTGATGGATGAAACAGGTCTAATTGCATATCTCTTTGTAGGTTTGTCAGATGCATAAATATTACACAAAGAAAATGGCTGTGCGATAAATTATAGCAAATTACTATAATAAAAAAAGTTTACTTTTGTTTTAGATAATCAGCAAATTAATTGTGTTGGTTGCCAATTTAAAATGTATAATTAGTACTACATCTGTGTCATTTAAATCAGCTAAGCAATTCTCATTGTATCATTACTGGAGGAATCTGAAGTGTACTTAATATATTAATGATTCACAACGGGGAAGAATTCTCATTACTGGAAACTTTTGCATAGTCAATAACCAAGAAAATTAGTAAATAAATAAATGAGTTTTCCACTAAGCTGTGAATTCCATGAAGGCAAATAAATACTTGGTAGAAGGGTAAACATCTAAAAAAATTAAATTAGATCTATATTAAGGGTAGATGTCTGCAAAAGCCACACAATAATAACTTTTTGAAAAATTACTGGAAAATTTGAAAAATGAAATCCTTAACTAACTTGTTAACAATTATATACCAGGCAGAATACAATGGTTTTACCTGCCCTTGCTACCAAATGAGTCATGCATTTAAGTTTGGTTGAAAGCTATAGAGATTACCAAAATTTCAAGGCATTCAAGCTGTTCATAATATTTCTGCTTATGAAAAAGAGGAAGGAATGAGCAGTGAAGCACATAAATACAGATTTTCAGTGTACTAAGTCAGCCCTACCAGCAAATCTCAGCAGGCACATAGCTGAGTTGAGGCTGCTCCCTAAGGGGTGCAAGTGGTGACCAAAGACCACCTTGTATTTTGTCAGCACCACTTGCTTGCCCCTATGCAAAACAGGGAAATTCACGCAAGTCCTATAATCACGGAATAAGCTGAGTTGGAAGGGACCCACAAGGAACAGTGAAGTCTAACTCCTGCCACTGCACAGCTCCACCCCCAAGACTCACCCCCATGTGGTGAGAGCATTGTCCAAACATTTCTTGAGCTCTGTCAGCCTTGGTGCTGTGACCACTTCCCTGAGGAGCCTGTTCCAGTGCCCAACCACCCTCTAGGGGAAGAACCTTTTCCTGATATCCAACCTAATCCTCCCCTGACACAACTTCAGGCCATTCCCTTGGGGCCTTTCACTGGTCACCACAGAGAAGAGATCAGTGCCTGCTCTTCCTCTTCCCCTAACAAGGAAGTTGTAACTGCAATGAGGTCTCCCCTCAGTCTCCTCCAGGCTGAACAGACCAAGTGACCTCAGCTGCTCCTCACATGGCTTCCCCTCCAGACCCTTCACCATCCTCGTGTCCCTCCTTTGGACACTCTCTCAAAGCTTAGTATCTTTCTTATATTGTGCTGACCAAACCTCAGATGGTTCAGAGTCCATTTGAGTGTGGGCCTCATCATTAATACACCTTTAATGTGTGCCATATAAGCAATCAAAACATTGCAGAAATGAATCAACTTATCCAACTATTTCAAAGAGTTACACACACAGTTCCTGCTCCCAAGTACCTTTCTGCATTAGTTATTCAAAGTGCTTTTTCAGAGGCTAAAATGCAGACATAAACAAATAATAAGAAAAGGACAACCAAATAAAGATATTGGTTTCTGCATGTTTCTAAAAAAACATTCATGATCGTTTTGCAACTTTTGAACTCAGACCAGACTGGAAGATCTAGAACTTTATCAATCTACTCTTCATTTAGCATACTGTTTCTTTCTGTAAAGTAACATCTCTGTCAAATTGAAAAACTATTTTATAGAATTTCTGGCTTTGAGCAATCACTGTTCTGATATTTAAATACATGTATCTTTAGCAAGCCAAGAGAATAATTTCAAAAAAACTGATTCACCTAACCAGCCAAAAATCTAGGAGTTTGGCTTCTAAACAGTGGAAAAAAGGAGTATAGTTTCAATCTCATTGACAATAAACCCTGAAAAAAAAAATGTTTTGTTTGGTTTATTTTTTTCCCAAAATTTCCAAGTCGAGTTAGAAGTTAGGAGAGCTGAAAACAAAGACTACATGAGTGAAAATAGTAATTGAAAAGCCCAACAGAATGACTCTGCATGTAAGTAAAAATCATTTCTATTTACTAAAGGTAAGAAGTGTGCTGGTAATCTGTACAAGCCTTTTTGTCTCAAATTGTTCTTGGTGAACATTAAAGATTTTCCTTTTCCTTACCATGTAATATAGATTCATTCTGAGTTGAATCAACATTAAAAATTTAATTATAGTACATACATGAAAAAAAATTACTGTGTGACTAAACCCACTACAATTGACACCCTTAGTTCTCCAATTCACTTCATGAGAAAAACCAGAGATTAAAGCAAATGTCTGTGGAAGAGATCACATCATCAAAGACTATAAATAGGTTGCAATAATACAAACAGAATCAGTTTTTTCTTTCAGGCTAGAGCAGGAAATGAAATACTCTTCCACTTCCCTCAAAAACAGAGGAAAGAAATTTCCAGAGAAACTGGAGCAGTTTTTGCCCCGCATGCCAATTTCAGTCAGCAGGTCCCAAGTTAGCAGGGGTGTTCTGACTGAGGTAGGGGATTTAGGGTCAAACTCTTAGGTTGCTTCAGCAGGATGAATGTTTCCATGGAAAGCAAAACAAGAAGAACGAGATTTGAACCAGATTCCCCATGTGAAAGAAGCCAGGACAAGCTCTGGAGGAAGATGCTTGCTGGTTTGTTTTTTTGTTTGAAACTGTTTTGAAGTGTGTGTGCATATGCACTGTAAAGTTTATTTCTATGTTTAAAAGGAATAAAACTGGAAACCAATTTGAAGTCTCCCTCAGGTCTGCTATATACAGAAAATTTATCTTCCAAGCTACTGTTAAGACATTTAATTGTAAAAATTAAATAAATAAAAAATGCTAACAATATAAAGCTTGTGTTCAGAAAGAGCCCACTTTCTCACTGGAGTAACATGCAAGTCCTATAAGGAATCAAGTGCAATGCTTTTCTCGAGGGCCTTTTGAGTGGATTATTTATTGCTGTTTCCTGTTCAAGTTTTTATGGGCAGGTCAAGTGCCAGAGTGTTGCTCTGCTGTGTTTGCCAAGAATGATAAAAGCTGGACTCCAGTGTGACAACAGGACCATATCTAATTATTAAAGCAAGCAGTTCATGGATTGCAGAAGGGTCTCCCCACCAACCCACTCACCCTTGATTTTACTAATTTAACAGACAACATCTTCATGGAACAATAAACAGAGCAATGCTTATTTATAATTTATTTTTCAAATTTCCTTTTTCTTTTCTTTTTAAAAAAGTAAATTAATACAGAAGAATGTATTCTCTCTTCTTTCAATTTAATCATATAGTGGCAATGGGGACTAAAGATCTCTTTCACAGCCATGAGCAGGTTGCAGTCATGCTGCTCTCCTTAAATACCCCATGCTGTGCTGTCAGTGACCTTAGTGGTGACCTGAAGTAATGGTTATATTTCTTTTTTTTTTGTCCTTAGGAGTAACAATTCAGCCTCTGTATTCTAGACATTAGTTCTGAGCTTCTAGTACTGAACAGAGACCAATCATTGTACCAGTAAGCATTTGTTGCATCTTCTTACATAGTCAGATTTTCAATGCAAGTTCATTTGAGCACAGACACAACATGTACAGCCCATGATTTACTTAAGGTGTCAATGGCAGCAGGGGTATATTTATTTTCCTTGAGTGCAGCGGTAAATTGGATCACTTGCTTCCCATTGTAATCAGTCCCACAACTTGCAGAGTTTTGGAGAGGTTCACTTACTAAATAAGAGCTTTCTGGGAAGAATATCAACGACTCTAGACAGCATTCAGTCAGTCCCATATTGTATGATGAAAATCGTCAGACACATTTAAACTTGCAATGAACACAAAGAAATGAAAAACAAATACAAAGAAAACAAAAGTCATGCAAAACTTCAAAAGACTTCTGACTCCCAAAATTTGGCTAATATTGTTGTGTTTTTTTGACTTCTGGGTTTTCCATTAATTTTGTGCTTCTTTTGGAAGTTCAAAAGAAAAGTAAGCTAAAGACATACATGGTATAAAACATATAATGCTTCATGTGGGATGAAAGCAAGCAGAGCTTCTGCAGATGTACATGTTAATGAAGATTTAATCGGGAGGCAGGTGCACATAAATAACAAGCATATGGAATGGGGCAACAGTAAACACAATAAGAGCTCAACACAGACTTAGACACAACAGAATTTAATCTTTTTCTATACACATAAGATTTCCCACTAAAAATCTATTCAAATAAACATTCAAAATTTAGGACACATAGCTTATATTTGCTGTCCAAACCATGATCTGAGAATAGTGATCAAGACTATGTTCTTGTTATCAAAATGGTGGCCCTTGTGCATAACTATTTTTTTATTAAAAATCTGATATACTAAACAAACTAAATTTGAATGCAGGATGCACACAAGAAGAGATCCTGTTTCATGTGTGAAAGAGTACATCACTTCAGAAACAGAAAAAAGTGTCTTTAGAAATACTTCAGTGGATGCTATTTGCACATCAGAGGTAAAAAAGGTGAGTACTTTGTGGGTCTGAAATATAAGAGGTCATGTTCCAAACTACAGATAAAGGATCTGGGCAAAAAGAACAGGATAGGAGCCGAGTCTGCTCCCTTGCTGCTTTATTTAATTTTCAATTTAAATTTCAAACCCAAACTATTAATAATAAGAATGCAAATTTTGTTGCCTCTCTGCAAAGGAATTGGGAAAAGTAAGACTGCAATGTATATGCAATAAGAATCAAGTATAAACCAGATATTTGAATTTGAATTGGAAGAAAAACAGTGCTGAGTTACTACTTGGCAATAACCTCAATAACTATAATTATAGTAGGCCTTTTCCTCAGGAGAGAACATTCCTAAAACATTACACTGGAAAAGGGGAAATTTACATATTGCAGAAATAAATGGGTATTTTTTTTCCAGAATGTAGTAGTACTCTTTTACAAATATTTTTGTGCTCTATTTCTTTAAAATCTTTTCTGTTAACACTGTTAACTTTGTGCTTTGACCAGGAAGATACATGTCTTGCCTTTATTCTTTTTACATGTTCCAAACAATGAGCTGGAGTGAGTTGTTTTCTACCTATGGGCATAAAATGAGCAAAAAAAAAAAAATCACACAACCAACCACAAAAAAAGAGTCAAGAGACCCAAGAGTCAAGAAGAGAGTAGAACTTGGACAGTGAGATTAGAAGCTGCCAAAGTTGAAACAGAGATCCTTCCTCCTCTCTTACCTGCTAGATGCTGCTAAGAGGTGCATGATGCCAGTTACAATGGAAAATGTTTCAGCTGGAATTTTGGAAGAGATCAAGGCCTCCAACTGGTGAAGCTGGGATGAGAGCTTTATAGCCAGATAAAAGGCTGTGTAGTCTGGCATACCAGGAGGCAGGCAGGCAGGAGAACACCTGTAAGGAAGACCTGAGTACTGGTGCCCAATCTGACACAGTACTGGTAACCATCAGCACTGCCTTGCTCAGAGTCAGCCGGGTCTGTGATAAGGCAGGATGAGTGTCATTGTGCAAGGCCATCTGCAAGTGTGCCATTTATGGGAAAGATGAGTTAAAGTTGGGCTGGTGACAGAAAACAGCTGCCAGGGGAAGCAGGGCAGCTGTGGGACTGTTTGGGAGGCCTGGAACACATCCTGCTTAAGCCCAACAGAGTCAAAGCTGGCAGAACCTGAGAGTGTTTTGTATTCCTACACGGAGAGTAAACACCAGGCAGAGACAGACAAGAATCAAGAAACAGCTGGGCTAAACACCCCAAAGATGTCTCAGGTAGAACTCTTTATAAAGCCCAAGTAGCCCAAGGGCCACTGCACTGTATACCAACACCACATCTTCTCTTAAAAATGCACTCAAGTAAAATAAGTTAAAAAAGCCAACCTCGTACTTCTGCTACAGAACTACTTTTTTTAACAGTTGATTAAACAGTCAAGATAAACCTGAATTTCTAGCACCCAGACAGTTCTTATCTCAGAAGAAGTAGTTTGATTTTTAATGGGCTGAACATCCCTGAGTTTGAGAGAAATACTGCCCTTCTTCACCCAATGACTATCTGACACCCAGTATAGCAATGGGCTTCTCTCAGCATTTCTGTGGAAGTATTTATTCCTCTCACCGTGAGGCAGACTTCCTAAGTGATAAGAATCACTATGAGGAAGGAGACCCCTTTTTGGTAAGAAAACCCAACCCCATTAAATGCAAGGTGACCTTGTCATTTGTAAATTATGCTTGTCTCCTATGATAAATTATGGAGGAGATAATGTGAGACAGCTTTGTTTTATTTCATTTGCAGGGATCTTTGTCTAGAACTGTTTGGTTTCATAATACCCTCATTTCCAATATAAAAATGAAACATCTATATGGATATAAAATAATTCGTAAAACAGGAGTGGTAAAGCATAATATTTGATTTTGTTTTGTGACAATAAATAGATCAAAAAAGAGCAACTGAGCTACTTCGTATGTCTCACTGAACTTTTTCATTCATTCAAAGTGATTCTTCAAGTCTAGCTAATAATGTCACCAGCAATATGATCTTTCACCACTTCCCCTGTCATGGTTTGATAAAACCTTTAATGTCAAGATAATTTAGAACAGACATCAGGAAAAGCAGATTTTATTTCATTGTCATCTTATTGCACCTCACCCTCAGCTATTTATTTTCCTCCACAATATTTTATATACTGAGAAATGGTGAAGATACTTTCCTCCTGTTTAGGTAACCAAGTTGCATTTTGGGGCATGAGTTTTTCATGCATTTTGTAGTTGGTTCCTCCCTCAGGTGGAGAAAGTAATTTTGTCTAAGGGGCAGTAAACAACAGGCTGTTCCACCTTCCTTGGAACACAGGTTCCAAGTGTCTCTGAAGTGTCTCTGAACAGTGATGACGTGAGTGCACCTGCAGCTGATGCCCACTGAAAGCTTGGTTGCAAGAGTTGAGTCCTACACCCATCCAAGGAAGAAGAACACACATTCCAAAAGGGCTTTGTGTGTGAAACCTGTAAATTGCTGATGTGCCACTGACCAGGATGGCAATGAATACATGGGGCCTGAACATCCCAGTTTTATAATCACAAGAGGGCATTAAACGCACCACAGACAACGTCTTGTGTGTAGCGCATGTGCACAAGCACATGTGTAGGTATATCTGAGATCTTAATGCAAAGTAAATCTGAAAATAGAAGCATGCATTGCAATGCCAGCCAAGAGTGAACTCTGCAAGGTAAATGAAACTATTCTGGGATGTGCCTGTGCACAAGCACATCCACAGTGTTAGATGGGAGCACCTGCACAAGAGGCTACACAGACTTTGTGGTTCTGCATTATAGAACCTGCCACAAAATTTACCCTAGCCAGAAAACTGTGTTCCAGAGTCTGGAAGAAGATTCAATTTTTTAAAATACAAACTGTGTTCCCTAGCTCTTTACAGTCACCAAGACAGTTTGGGCAGTCCTTATTTCACTCATAGCTCAATGCATTGGGTGGATGTGTTTATTTGCATGGTTATGCTGCAAAACCCATCAAGTATTTGGTGCGGCTGAAAAAAACCCCCAAACATATTATTTTTCCTCTGCTCCATAGGGTTACTTTTTTAGCCAGATCTGTTCTTTTACTCAAGCCAGGAGACAGTAGCTAAAATGCAAAAGCAGAGATGAGCAGCCAAATCAAAGGCTGCTTAACTTTTGCTGATGTGTGTGTAGCATAGTCTTAGATAAAAATATATGTATGATGATATTATAAATATGTCTGTGTAGGTATGTGTGATATGCATATATAGATACGTGTATATGCAAGTATGCACAAACTTACACACACTAAGTATAAAAAATTAAAACAATTCTAAACCAGATTCTCAGGCCCCCTAGTCCTAAGATTTGCACATTAACAGACCTTTACCTCAATAGCAGCTTTAGTTCTTCAGACTCATCCACTTCCCAGTGTTTTCCCTCTATTCCCAACTTTCACAGCTTCTGAAGAAACTCCATACGTTTGCCATTAAACTTTACAAAGTTGCTGATGAAGTCCAGAGGAAACCAAAGTAATTACACAGTGCTTTATCTGCATATTGAAAAGGTAAAACAAACAAACCCCACCCAAACGTTTTTCCTGTGAGAATACGGAAAGTGTTGGAAGCTTCCTATTCAGGTCAATGCAATTACAAAATATCTGACAATGTCATTCTGACCTCTACTGGAAACCCTCAGCATTTGCAGAACAAAATCGTGGATCAGCAAACCCAGAACAATCATAATTTAGAAATGAAACAAGTAATTCCCAGCATCTTTTCTACTTTAATTATGAGATACTACAGGTAATAGTAGCAGAGAGCAGCAATATTACCAGCAACTAAAGAGGATATAAAAAAAAAAAAAAAAACCAACTTTGCAATGTTCCAATATGTTCACTTCTATGGCTGGGTTACGTCTTCCCCCACTATACACAGAGCTTAGTAGATGCACTCACTTTTAATCTGACCATTTATCCATATTCATTTTTGAATGTCCATCAAGTTAATGAAAAAGTAAGGGACTAGGAGTTAGAGTCACAATAGGTACAAACATTTCCATCATGTCATGAGCTCCTAAAGCCCTTAGTATTTAGAAGATTAATCTGAAATTCAGAAATAGCAAAGAAAATTATCTTCTGCTAAAATCTCAGGTACTTACAAAAGAATGATTAACCCTTACATGTTCATACCAGAAATCACAAATGCTGCACAATTTCCTTATGACAAATCCTGGTAGATGTTAGAAAACTTAGAGGCTAGAAACTGCAAATGAAATTTGTAGTTCTGCATTTCAATGCAACCTTATCATTTACTAACACATTAGGAGTGACATCAAACCTCCCAGAATGGTTGTATTTCGGCTCACTACTTTTCTTAGTGCATAAAAGCTCGAGATAGGCTCATTAAAATTTTCCACTATTTTGAGCTATTTTGGTGTTTTCTAAAGAAATTGCTGTAGATGTGCCAAATTTAAAATTATTCTACTCTGCTTGTATCAGCCACATAGAAAGCCAGAGCTCACCATCCCAGCCAGGGCTGTTCTTGCAAAATCAGCACACACCAGGTGAGGTCTCAGCTGGTGCAAACCACTGCAGCTTCAGGGACGGACGAGAAGACAGACACTCAAGGTAGATGTAAGTCCTATGAGGAGCAGCTGAGGGAGCTGGCGGGGCTCACCCTGGAGAAAAAGAGGGTCAGGGATGACATCACCCTCTACAGCTCCCTGGAAGGAGGGTGCAGCCAGGTGGGGGTTGGCTTCTTCTCCCAGGCAACCAGTGACAGGACAAGAGGACATGGCCACAAGCTGCACAGGGGGGGTTCAAGTAGGATGTGAGGAGGAATTTTTTCACTGAAAGGGTTGCTAAACATTGGAACAGATTGACAAGGGAGGTGGTAGAGTCACCATGCCTGTAGTTGTTCAAGAAATGACTGAATGTGGCACTTGGTGCCATGGTCTGGTTGGCAGTGGTGATCAGTCGAAGGTTGGACTCGATGATCTTGGAGGCCGTTTCCAGCCTAAATGACTCTGTGAATGTGAGCAGCAGCTAAAGGAAGATTCTGTAGCAATGCACACACCAAGTAGCTGAAACCAGTCCCCAGCAGCACAGGGAAGTGTGTACTCTGCACACCATCAATCAAAGCCACCCGAAGCCATCTGGACTATGCAACAACAGCAAGTCTTCAATAGCACAGCACACAGGGCTGTCAGAAAAACTAGGGTTTGGCCTGCTGCACAAACCAAAGCTTTGGCAGAGAGCAAGAACCTTTCTGATAGGGGCATTAGGCAAGAAGAGCATTGAAACCAGCAATATTTCAACAGAATGGAATGGCAGGACATAACCTAATATTTAAATGGAACCTGCTTGAAAGAGCACATACCCAAACACTTCATATTCTCTCACAGACAAATCTGGCACTTTGAAGGCTGAACTGGGAGTGGGGGGATCTCCTTCCTACCATTACAACTTATGGAGCATCTCACATGCCAGCTTTCTTACATAACGTAAGGTGCTAAATCTGCTTGACACAACTCAGTTATGGAAGAACACAAGCTTACTAAATGCATCTTCAAATCAAGGGCAGGATTCTCCCTCAGTACCAGATTAAAAGCTCAAGTTACATTTAAGCTCTAATGAGAAGAAACCTTATTTATTAGTGGTTGGGGCATAGGGCCAGGAAAGTTTCTGTGTTCCAGATCTGTAGCATACCAAAATCTTTATAGTTTTAAACAAGTCTGTGCCTCCATTTCTCCATCACGTAAATAGGGATTCTAGTATTTGTCCACCTCATAATGCCCTTAGGATAGTATATATAGTCCTTCTGTGTTGTATTTAATAAGCTCCTACCCTACAGGTTTTGCCATCTAAAACTGAAAGTTGATCTCATTGAGAAGCAAGCATGGGAAAAGATGTGAAGCAGAAAAATAAAGTGATTCTTACATTAGAATAACACAATTTCAGTTCTGATGGGTTACATAAAAACATCCATAGGGAGAGTCAAAGAGATCTTTGTTTCTCGAATTGGCTTAGCAACAGGAGAAAATCAAACAACCCCACAAATGTCAGGCAACCAAAAAAGTTATTCAGACTTAATTTTTCTGTATCTGTTAGTTTCATTCCCAACAGCTATTTTACACAGAAAATTACATCTTCAGTAACCCACAGAGCCCTGTGCCCCTGAGGATGTGGCTTGGTCTGCGTGCCTCTCCCCCTTATGCTCCAGAGGGAGGGATTCTTGTGGGAGCCCACTGGGAAACAACAACAAAGCCAAATATTGGCCTGTGAGGGAAGCAGCAGGCACACTGTGGCCCTCTATGAAGGGTACAGTGGACAGGTCTTAGTGCTGAGAGGATGGAATACACCTGGGAGCAGCTCTGTGTGCTGCACCAAAGGCTCGAGGGCAGACTCCCAGTGCGCACCCATGGCCCCACAGCCATGAGAGAATTCCTGTGGGATGTACACACTGCCTCAGAACCCTAACACAGTAAAGCCCCAAGGCAAAAACACAAGCTCAGTCTCACCCTTCTCTCAATCCACTGCTGAGCCAGGGAGGAGAGGCCTCCCACTTTCCACCCTATGCTAAATACAAGGAGAGTTGGAGCAAAGCAGTTCTTTCACAAAGGATTTGAGTGGCAACGTGCTAAGGACAGAGCTGGCAGCTGGGGATCTGGAAGATCTGGGAGGCAGGCCCAGTGTGAGCCGACCACACAAGTTATGCTCAGGCACCAGATTTCCAATGGAGCATGAGCAGGTGCTAAATCCATATGTTTTTAATAACAAGCACATTTGTGGTGGTGCCTTTCACACTTTATTAAGTGAAGCCTATCCAAGCACCCCCATGATTGACACCCCAGTATCCTCATAAAGAGAGGGACCACCTCTCACAGCAAAATGTTCGTGTGCCTTGTCAGACTCTGCAAGCTGAAGAATCTCAAGAATATACAAACAGTAAAATTTTACTGTAAGCATAGAGAAGAAAGGAAAAAAAACCTTTCAAGTCTAAGAACAATTTTACATTATTCGTTGAACTGAAACAGCTTCTCCACTGCAGAACAAGAACAGAGTTTCTCTAAAGACAATCTGAATAATGAGTTCTCTTGCAAGTTGCAGTTGCTTATAGGCAAAAGTTTCAAAACATGGGTATTTGTGTTGTCTGTCAACAAGAAATTAAAATTAACTTGTAGTTTCAAAGATGCTTGACTAACAGTGCATTCCATTTGTACTTACTTGGGACTATGAATATTTAAGATAAGAGAAAAACATGCAATGATGACAAAAAATAATTATAATTAAGAAATGACCAGTTTCAGAACTATTCTAATCTTCAAAATTGCTGACCCTCACAACTATTTTCAACTTTATCTTAAATTCATTTCTGAAAATTTACAAATCCAGTGGAAGTAAGTAAGATCCATCAGCAGTAAGTGATAAGGAAGAGAGATGAGGGCCAAGGGTCACATTAGTAGAGAGAGAAGCTCAGGAGACTCACAGAGTGTGCTGCATCAGTCTCTATTGATAAACATGATGCAGCCAACTTGCCTGCACAAGGGCATTGTGGAGAAAAGATTCTCACAGTCTGCATGATAAAAATTCTACAGAAGCAAAGAACATAAGAGTGAACATACAAGGGAAGAAAAGATTGTAAGGAAGTAATGCCTTCCTGTGTCTATACAGAACACAATAAAATTCCTGCTACTAATTAGGATTTTGGCATGCAAGTTGTTCCCATTATAGCGCCAAAAATGCATATTTAATTATTAGACTAATTAGAAATTAGATTAGATTAATACAAAGACTTTTGAAGCCTAACAGACATTTTGAACTTGTGCCTTTAATTTCCAAGGCTGGGGTTCTTTAATTTGTAACAGCAAGATTTGGGCAAGGTACAAATAAAGGTTCTAGACCAGAAAAAGTTAATAAAATAGTAGTATTTATACTTTAAATACAAGCAACAAACAACTTTGAAAAAGAATAATATATAATATTTAAATATGAAAAGTTTCTTTCAAGTTAAAACAGTAAGACCCAAAGCTGGAAGCCAAATCACAACTCCTTTTGCTCCAGCTGCTAAAATAAGATGAGGGTTATGTCCGAGAGTGGTCCTCTACCAGTAGGATTTCCAAACTGAACAAATATTTTTCAACACTAATCATGCCATTGATTTAAACTACGTAGAAGACCTAGGGGAAACAAAAGAGATGCCTTGAACTATGCACCGAAAGTCAGTGAGGTATTTCCCACCTGTGCCAAAGATTTATGTTATCTTTGTTAAATCGACAACAACCAGATTTGCCAATACCCAAAACTTTAAAATCTCAGCCTGTAACTTGAAAATTGTTCAGTAATTATTTGATGATTGGAATAGAGAGAAGATATGCATAGGAAGCCTACTGCCATGGAGACACTTAAGGCTTGATTGTTCAGCACCTGAAATTGTAAAACTTTAGACATCTAAACTCCTTGTGTGGAGGTAATGAAAATTTTATCCATTTTTGGGTTTTTTTCTGAGTTTCATTGTACTTTCTGCAAAATAAGCAATACAACTTTATCTCAGACGGTCGTAGCCTATAAGAAGCTCCAGTTTTGCCTCTTTCCACACACATAGAAAATGAGACAGCAAAACCATAATTGTGGGTGGAGTTTTCAAGCACAACTACAATAAAATTTACTCTCTAGTCCTTTTTATTTATTATGCCTTCTTAACAGTTACTAGATATGAAGGAAATCATGTAAGGCATGTAATAAAACACAATGTTTTGACAGTGGCCATTGATGAATTGTTCCAGTCTCAGCACAAAAGGTGAATAATTTCTAACTGGTTGTGGCGGGTTTGTGTTTCTTAGTGAATTTTTTCTTACCAGGGAGACAACTGGCAGGAGCGAGGTGTAGTCATATGCAAATGCCAGGCAATCAGAACACAAAAGAATGGTTGATCACCCTGGCCAGTCTTTGATATGGTTTTGAAAAACACAAGAGAAGGTGGGGAAGGTGTGTGCGTGGGGGGGGGTGGGGG
>WBMZ01002230.1:0-35335 GCA_013400975.1 Atrichornis clamosus | reverse complement strand
TTAGAGAGCATCCAAAGAAGGACAACAAACAGGGTGAAGGGTCTTGAGGAGAAGCTGTATGAGGAGTGGCTGATGTCACTTGGTCTGTTCAGCCTGGAGGAGACTGAGGGGAGACCTCATTGCAGTTACAACTTCCTCATGAGGGGAAGCAGAGGGGCAGACACTGATCTCTTCTCTGTGGTGCCCAGTGACAGGACTCAAGGGAACGGTCTGAAGTTGTGTCAGGGGAGGTTTAGGTTGGATATTAGGAAAAGGTTCTTCATGCAGAGGGCAGTTAGGCACTGGAATCAACTCTGTCAGGCTTGGTGCTGTGGCTACCCAGGGAAATGGTCACAGCACCAGCCTGACAGGGTTCAAGAAGTGTTCGGACAATGCTCTCAGGCACATGGTGTGACTCTTGGGGATGGTTCTGTGCAGGGCCAGGAGTTGGACTCAATGATCCTTGTGGGTCCCTTCCAACACATCATATTCTGTGATTCTATGTATATAAATTATATATCATGTGCTTTTTTCTAATTTGAAATTCAGCAATGTTTCTAAGTGGTCATCTATTTTAAACTAAAGCAACTTGTGCTTTAATATTTTCAGATACCTTATTAGTTGACTATGTCAAAACACTGAAAGAATTGGCAGAATAATGATGCCTGCAAATGACCTTGAACTGTGAAGCCGTAAATAGTCCATAAATGTCATTTAAAAAATATGACATGAAGTTTTATTCTCATTACACAGTATGCATGTAACTTCCAGAAGTGATTCAAGCAGAGAGGATACATTCTCAGACTATACCAGCCGTACCATGAAAACAGCTATAATATCTTGATAAGATACATGTGAAGAACAGATTTGTATGTGGAAAACTTCAAATGCTGACTTGTTCCACTTATCACTTGAACTGCCAACACTTCATATTTTCACATTTAACGTTTTCACATAAACTGGTAACATTTTTAGTAATCCCTACTGAATCTCTTAATTGCTATATGGAAGAAAAACAAAAATGTTACTTCAGAAAGAACTGATAAAGCAGTACACTTCGATTTAGGTTAAAATCTTTCCATCTAGGAGCAATGAAATTTGTTTAATGACCATGTAATTGTACTTTGTTCTGGTAACAAACAGTACTTGACAGGAAAATGCTGCCAGTACCCTAGTGATGTGTGGTACACAAAGGCTGTCCTTTCCTGGCTGCTTTTTGAAGCCCTCAGAAGAGCCACAAGGAGTTAATGTTTTCTTTTCCTTTAAGTTTTGCTGCTAGATCTATACAACCTCGGTTCAGTGGGTATTTCCAGGCCCTTTTCTTGCTTGTCCTAAAATATAAGGTGAAATAGAGACACTGAATTACTGCAACAACTGCACAAAACTTGAGGGACCACAAGAGAGGGGCACAAGGAAGGCTGCATGTGAGTATAACATGAACAAGAATAGGAGGAAGGCAAATTACAGTTGTTTTCTTTCTGAACAGCAAAAGTGGGAAGGCAGATAATTCAGGTGCAGTCTATAGGAGTAATTTAATAGAAACCAACAAAAAATGCTGGATTTTGGTGTCTTGGTTCCTCAAAAATTACTGAAAGCTGTAAGAAGCAAATGATTGCAATTTTATGTGCTTGATGACCACACATTCTTTAGCATTTTATTTCTTTTTTTTTTTCCCTGAGTTCAGCACTAGTGGAATTAGTAAGTTTACTTCAAATATATTAGCTCAATTAATGATTTCCTGCTCTAAGTATATAAAAATAAAAATTCACTGACAATTATAACTATGAATTGACTCAAATCCTAACAAAATTTTAATTTAAAGTGTGAGTTTCAGCACCCAGTAACTTGTTTCCTTGCCAACAGTAACTGTTATAGCTCCCTTACAGTTTGTGTGTGTCTGTGTATAGAAATACAATATAAGTCTTCAGTAACGAAGCAACGAAGAAATCAAAATGTGGTTAGACGGATCGAATCTAGTCTGAACGTAGCTGAAGCAATCTGCTCTTATGCAGCAGGCTTTGATTATAACTCTAATTCCTTCTTCACATAATCTTCCTCCTATATTAATGTGTCAATTCAAGTACTCTTTACTCTTGTCCTACATTTGATTAAAAAAGAAAAAAAAATCACATCTGGGCTATATAATTTTAGAATAGGCTCCATTAGTAATGGTGACCTTGAGTGACCTTATTTTTGTTTTAGAAATGTGCATATCACATAGTCAAATGAGCTAAAGACCCATTTTCTAAGAGACTTTAGAAATGAGAACGTAATGTTACTGAAAGAAGAGTGAGCCTAATCTGAAATCAGTGTGTGCCATGGAATCACACAAGAGGGTAGGGAGAACAGGAGCATGCATAATCCTGCAGATGTGGCTAGTGGCATGCAATACTCAAAAACTTCTCTGCAAGCAGTATGGATTGATTATCTTCACTTACCCACATTTCCCCTCACCTTACAATATATGGCCTGTAGGAGTGATGTGTAGCTCAGTGTTATGATCAGACTGTATACAGGGGAGGATTAATATATGTAAATTGTGAGCCAAACCTGCACAGTTGCACTGCTCCAACACGGGAAAAGTTGCACCAGGACATACAGTCTGCTTTGTCTTTATAACCCCTGAAATCCTGAGCTTCACATTCCAGGATGCTAGTGATCACAAAAGGTATTTTGTATACAAATGAAAATGATTGCTTTCATGATCCTCAGAAAATATATACACAATGTGAAGGTGGGGAGGCACATCTTCAAAAGCTGTGAAAAAGATTTTCTCTGAGGTTTATAGAGGAATGGTTGAGGTTTCTTATCCTCCTCTAAAGAGTCTGATCAGACTTACATATCAGGCTCAGAAATAAGAAGTACAAATAAGTCCAAAACAGATGTCAGGTTCCAGCTTTCCTAAAAATCCAGCTTCTGTTATTCACTACTGAAGAGTGTGCAGTGTGTCCTCTGGGAAGCAGGTCACAAAATCATGTTTCTTTACTGATGTATGGAAGACCTTCATGCACTGAAAAAGTTCTGCCCTTTTTCTTTTTAGAGTAACTTTAACCTTAGCAAGAAATTAGTTCATTAATAAATGAAGAGGTGTGAATTAATTATGAATTGAAAATGGCAAAGATTGAGATTCTCTGCAAAATTTGTCATATGTGCACACACAAACTAGAAAGGAGATAAGATCATACAGAAATGATTTTGGGGAGGAGAAGTGAGCAAGTGAGGAAACACTTGAAGAAGCAGGGCCTAGGGGAGTTGCTGCTCTTAAGGATTTATGGCATTCAGTTTTGGGGTGAACACTTAAACTGCCACTTGCTTGAAAAAGGAAGAAAACATACCTGATTGTACTGTTTAGTGAATTGGGAGTAGAGAGGAAAGGGATAGAGGGGGTAAGATAGTAATGAGACTTTCATACTTTTAACTTCTGCTTCCAAAAGCATAACAGAATTGTAGCAAAAGCTGTCTCTCTAAACATATAAAACCATTTTCAGCATGAAGTATTATGATCCTTATCAAAATTGTTTTTTATCAGGCATGTTTTGAATTGTTCTTTTTTCTTGAAAGTACAGTAGAAAATCAGTGGCTATACAGACTTCAGCAGATGAAATAAAATATCTTTGGATTTAATTTCAGAGTTTTACCTCATTCTACGAAATCAGCTGACAAAAATTAATTCACATTTAATTGAAAAGAGTATTATTGTATGTTCCAAAACGAGCTGAAAGACAGCAAGATGTATTAAAAATAACAATATGTCAAACAGCATTGATATTTAATTACCTGTTTTAGGGACTAATAATTTAGCAGCCTAAGTAACATATTTCTTATGGAAATGGTAAAGCCTATCCATGAGTTACGAACATCCAAAGCAGATGGTAGGGAAAACATGGATTTAGAGTCAAAAGCCTGGATATATAGGCAAAAAAATATTAGAGCAACAATATGGAAAGGTGTCTGTTATAAAGGGTGAAATAATTTTGTAGTTACTACAGACATGGCAAAACATAACTTACGCCTCTCAAGAGTGTCCTTAAAAAGGAATAAAGTGCACAGGGGAATACTGAGTGAAAGAAAATCTGTCTTCTCTATTTTGCAATTTTGGCCTTAGGGTTTGTATTATTTATTATGTTAATTCCACAGGCTTCAGAGAGCTACTTTCCTAGAAGTGGAATGCCTTAAAAAATGTCTTTGGGGGAAACTGTGAAGTTCCCTCCTCCGAACCATCTCAATTAAAGATTTCATCATGAAATCTGTCCTTACGTGGTTACAGATGAATCAGGCTTTGCTGGAGAGTGAATTACCAGATACATAATCAGCTTACAGGTGAAGAAAAGCAACAGAAATAGATGGAGTGACATATGGGAAAAGATAAAATGGCGTTAAAAAATGCATTGCTTGGCTTCAGAAATGACTTCATCTGTGATGGGCTTTGACGATAGTTTGCAGCTATTGGGAAAAGTGTGAAATAGAAAGAAGGAAAAGAAATTGTGTGAAACTTAGAGTATTTTTGTTTACACCAAGATTGAATTCAGCCATATGTTTTCTGTAGAGGTGGCTGTACATTCCTTTCAGCCTATATCCACTTGATTTTTCCCCAGTTTGTGCTCTGTGAATAAAGAGGGTATACAGACCTAATATTTCACTAGCTCTTTGCCATCCATATTCTCTGTCCAGACCACATCTTCACAGGATGTGGAAGAGTGTTATCTTCTTTGAGCAAATAGGAAAGCTTCCAGTGTGACTGCAGGAGCATAGAGCTATCCCAGTGCAGGCTTGAGCATCACCTGCAGTGGTGCATCACCATGGTATACTGGCAGGAGCTGAATTGTCTAAATTATAAAAGTTTACTCCAGAAGGGTGTGGCACGGCAGGGAATTGAACCTGCTTGACTTCACACATCCCATGCGGATGTTACTGTGTCATCCTTCCTTCCTCTCCTTAGTTAGACATGTGGTTTTATTAGGAGCTTGGTATGATGGGAAATACTGCTGTAGTATGAAAGGAATCCTATCCTATTATATCACTCAATTAAGCACTTTTACAAACAGGAATGGATAATTAGTCAGATATCTTTTCCCATTAGTTGGCTGTTGCTTCTTAGAGATTGACCTGCTGCTTCATGTTTACTGTTTTCTTTTCACAGCTCGCGTCAGCTAGTTTCTCCAGCTGACACATCAGTAGACTCCCTGACAACATCAGGTATCTCTCCTTGTGTTACCTCTCTTCCTCTTGCTGCTTATGCTCTTGGCTGTGCCTGGCATTCTGGTTTATTGTTTAGAATAAAATCTGAATATCCTTGCTGCTTTTATATCTGAGCTTTTATTGATCTATTACTTTATGTTCTGTTGAATTGTTAGCCTTAAGCTCTAGAATTTTACTATAGATAGTTGGGCTATTTTGAATTTTTGTATTACATATTTATTGTACATAGTAAGGCAATGGATAATTCTGGGTAGGACATGGTCGTTAAAATGTGTATGTTTTATTCGTGCAAATGCTTTGGACATTTTTAGAGTTCCTGTTCCTAACCAGCTCTCTGTGAATTTTATCGGTTAATGGTGTTAACGTTAATGAAGACTTGAGACTGGACTTTATAATCTGTTTCAGAAATGTAATATAGGTAACATAATTAAGTTTCTTGATAAGGAAGCAAGATCTGTTTTTAATTGAAAGATATAGGTTAATTAGCGTGGAATGTAGATCAGAGACATTGCACAGCAAGACTTTGTTTTTCCAACTCTGATCTTCGGAAATCAATATGCATTTTTCTATTGACTGTTCCAATGAACAAATGGATGGTGTGTGATTTTTTTCAAAATCAGGCTTTAAGATAGGTTGCTACCAGTGTCGAATCTTTTAGAAAGAAATTGAAGCCAGAGCATTTGCCTCAGTGAAGAGCATTAGTCATGCATTAATGGGTTTCTCTAAAATTTTGTATCTGTGTCACACAGTTCCATTTTTGCCAGAAAGGGCTCAGACTGAGCACTCTGCCTGCCCTCTGTTTGCAAGAAGGATGTGATAAAACTATGACTGCTTCATGTTTGCTTACAGTTATTTCTGTTCAAAGGAACAGAATAATTCTTAGGCCACTAAACAGCTTTTGCCTTTACATTGATTATGTTTGTGAGAAGAAATGATAGCAGCATGAGAGAAAATGTTCTGGGATATAACAATATTTTATTTTATTTTATTTTTTTATTTATTTGACTTTCATTAATATTGTATGTGTTCCTTACTGTATTGCCACTATTTATAATAATAATAAGACAGCAATAGCTCATACTAAATTATTACAAAACCTCGGGTTACAAGGTGAACTGCAGTAGCAGGTTGATATGGAAAGTAACACTGTCTCCATTGCTTTCCTGAGCACCCTCACATGACTAAAATGTTAAAATCATGTGACATGTGACATCCAAAACCAGTGCAGCTGGTGGGACCTGGGTGACAAAGTCATCTTTGATAGTCTGAGCCTCAGTTTTGAATTAGCCACTTAGCCAGAGGAACCTTCTGACTTAGGCTAGAAGCCAGGGTGTTTTTTATCTTGAGTAGGTGGGTACCAGCCCTTGACTTGGGCATGGTTGGGTCCCTCACACCCTTTTGTATGTATTTTCATGCTTAAGACTGCTTGGCTCTTCCTATCCTATGCAGAGTAAAATGTCAGCTATTCTTTCATGCTGTTCCAGAGCTTTAGCAAGACTCAGGCGCTGTCAGAGCTGTCTGCAGTCATTTTGTGTGGGAGGTGTGTGAGGACACTTACGCATTAACTGTGCTGAAATAATTACTGTATTTGACTTGACTAATAAGTGGTATTTTTTGCCAAGAAAAAAAAAATTCTGGACAGGGGATAGAGGAGTATGTTACTCATTAAACTCTGTACTCAATAACTCCACAAAGATGAAAATATAAAATGCTTTGATGAAAAGAAGCAATTACTTCTAAAAGATGTAGGAAGCACTATATATGAAATAGGCACCATTTGTTATGATTTTTTGTTAAAAGTTTAAACTCAGAATACTGAAGTCTTTGGAGAATAAAATGTTAAGTAATTCTGCAGTCTTATTTTTTTTAGATGCTGCAGTTTCCCTCTGTTGCCATGGTAACATACTTTCTGTATAATTGCCAGGCTGCCTTACAGTGATGCAAATAAGTAAAGAAGTTGTCACATGGCATGACCTAGGCTTATATTTGAGTGGAGATTTACTGCCCACAGAGCAGTAATAACACCAAAGATATCTGTCACCTGCAGGATAAGGAATTACATGTTGCTGAAGTGCTGCAGAAACAAATGGCAGCGAATGTGAAGTGCTGGGGCTCGCTGTTACGCAGGAGGACTAGAAGCCCTCCTCCAAGCCTGCTCCTGCTGAGCTTGTTTTTTGTTATGCTTTACATGAGTGGAGGATCAGAACTTTTACAGCTAACACCAGCCCTAAGTATGTTATTTAGGAATTTAATTTATCTTGGAGATACAAGAAGTCTGGAGCAAAGAGATTTGCAAAGAAAAAGCCATAGCTCTGACACTTAGCTGCAAAATCTGGCCCCTTCTCTGAGGCGAATTAGTACTTGGATCCAAAGAACTCCTCTCAAAAATAGATAAAAAAAGGGGAAAAGGGTGGGAGGGGAAGAGAAAAAGGGAACAAAAGGGAACAAAGACAGTAACAAGTTTTCCTTCATTTCTGTTTGAAGAAGGCAGTGCTTACATCTTGCACACTTCTTCAGGGTATTTTTGATGTGAACCACAAATCCCAGTGATTCCTTGGAATACCCCCTGGTATGAATCCTTCTCTTGGCCAAGCTTTCAGCCCTCAGTCCTCATCTCACTGTACTGTGATGTGTTGCTCCATAAGGAAGAAAGAACTGGGGTAATATCTTAGTGATGAGCCCTGGGCATTTCTGACACACAATTTGAGAGTGCTCATCACCACATTCAGCTCAAGCTAAAAATAAGTTTCTTAAGATACTAATTTTAAAACATAAAAGTCAGAAAAGAGAAAAAAAAAGACAAAACCAATAAGCTACCAAAAAGTGCAGTTCTGCATCAGTCTTGGTACTGCAAGAATTCCCTAGTTGCTCCAAATTACCCTTTTGTTAGGACACAGTAACTAGCTCACAGTAACTAGATGTTCCGTATACCACTTGATCTGAGGTTTTCCTCTCTTATAGGACCTCTTTGTTCCTTTATTAAGGATGGATTCTGCTAAAGCTTCCTCTTTCACTGCCTCAGCCTCCCTGCCAGGATAGATGCTAGGGGATTCCCAATTCTGTTGGGGCTTTTTAGCAATTCTTTCTGTAAGACCTTGTTTTGGACTTGGTTAAAACCATATTGTCCCTAGAGTGAGTTTCTCTCATTGTTCTCAGTAGACTTTCTTCTTGGTTTCCTTAAGCATGGCTGTGAAGTTGCTTCCACTCTTCTGAGGCTACTTGGGCACCAGCAGTAAGCAGGATGATTTCTCATCCCTTGCTACCAGGGGTTAGGCTTATTTTCTCCTTTCCTCCAAATTTGCCTCTAATTAATTAGAATTGTAGCAACCTCACACAGATATTTCCCCTCTGTTCCTTAATTAGTCTTTCTGGTTTCTGGCTCTTTCTTCAAATTATTTTAAGGCTGTAAGTGAACTTCATCTTCCTAGATTAGGAGGAGGATTCATTGCTCATGCACAATGGAGGGTTTGTGACTTCCAACTCACCGTTGGCTTCTTTCTCAGAGACCACATATGGTGAAATAGTAAAAACAAAAAATATGACATCTCCTGTTTCTATTTGTCCGGGAAAGATCATTGCAATATGTACAGTTGGAAATTGTGAGGTATTATGGGTACATCATGACTGTTTTCTCCCAATGAAAGTGATGTAGAATAAAAAAATAGAAGTGCAAACTAGGGGAGCTGCTATCCATAAAACTACAGAATAGATTCGAATTGCATGTAGCCCATAGCCTTATGGGAAGCATAATAATATTTTTTATCTCTTCCCCCACCCCCACCCTTCTTTTTGAGTAGAAAAGTATGGTCACTGAATAGCTATATTTCAAATCATGATTGGATTTCAAGAGGTACTTTTTGCTTTCACAGTATGGTTGTTGTACTGTCCTTCTTGCAGGAATGGATTATTAGCTGGAATGGCAGAATGCAAAAAATGATGTCTGAGTATATCTGACAGAGAAGATTACCTAAGGAAAGATGTTAACCATCTCTCCCATGCAGTAGCTATGAAAACATCCTATAAACATCCTGAGCATGCCAACTGAAGTCCATAGACTTATGCCTCTCACACTCATGGAAGAATAATTCAACTTTTACTATTCAGGACACAGAGCTGTATAAAAATCAGATTTTTCCTTTTACTTATTCTAGAACTCTGATGTTTAAAAAATTGTACTAATTGTCACTGAATAAAAATGACCATGTCCATATTAATTCTCTATTAAGCTTGCTTTAAAACTCTGGTTATTTTAAATGTAGGAGTTACAAGGAAAAAAATGGTCTTTGAAGTTTCTGTACATGCTACCATTTAATGAGGAAAATCACTGAAATTCAGAATTGTTCTCATTATAAAATTTTACACATGCCATTAAAAAGAATATGTAAGTTTTTTGAAGAAGGAATGATTTTGTTGTTGTCTTTATAATGGCATGTTGGTCTACTACTCATACGCAAAGATAGTAATAAAGATAATAGTCTATAATTGGGATGTCCAATAAAATGCTTTTAAATGGGAACACATAAAATTATTGTGTGAAGGCAATAACCTCAATAGGTACATGAAGACTTGCTTGTATGAGTCTGTTGGGGGAAAAAAACGTGAGTATTTTAACTATAACAGAGGAATTTAAAATTGCAAGCTAAGTTTCTTTCCTTTGCTTTCTGGTTATATCCTGTTTTGCCCTTTTTCACATTCTCTCTATTTTGTTTTTCATCCTCTGTTGTTCAAATGAGCCACTGATACTTAAAATCCCAAGGGAAAATATGAGACATTTTCAATTTATGCCAACTCTTCTTTCATCCTCAAAACACAAGCAAAGAAACTCGTCTCTCCCTACTGTTTCTGAAATAAAAAAACACACCCTGATATTTATTTTTTTTACTTTATCAAATCAGCTTAAATTTCGATTAATAGTAGCATCGAAAAACATGAAGGAAAGCTATGGATTGGTGCCTGAAAATTGCACCTATATTTTTTTAGATATCTTTCTATGGGACTTCGGTGTATGAGATCCACTCTTAGGAATACAGTGCACAGACACACACACAAAATAAATGTGGACATTTATCTCCCACATCACTCCGGTTACGCCACTTTTATGGCATGATTGGAGAACAGAAACCCAAAACCTCAGGAGTTCTTGCCCTGTTCTTTTTATCAAAGTGCTATTTAGTCTTGGCATATTAAAATGACAGCTTGTTTCCATGCTTGTAACCCCTTCTGCAAACCGAGCAGGAAACTATTTCTTATGAAGTCGTCTCTCTGGGGTGTCCTAAGGATTAATTGCTGTAAGTGCAGTTCCTGGAACACATAAAGATCCCTATAAGTATCCATCATTAAATGTTATATCGCCTCAAGTACTTAACCACATTAGGTTTCTTAAGTAGCCCCAGTGATATCTGTCTCTATTAATTATTTTTACTATTTGCCATTATTCTTAAACACAAGCTAAATGGCTTTTGGCTGTGGGAAAGCAAATTCACCAGACAGCTGCTTTCCTCTGTATTTAAAGTATACATACCGCTGTCTTTTTCATTATTTTACTCACTTATGTTTATCTTTGCCAATGAATTTTTTACTCCACTGATTTTCTGACTCTTATTTTTCCTATTAGGGGAAGTACTTAAGAATACTGGAAGTAAAAACAATGCACAACCCAATAGTAGAGAAATTAAGTAGAAGAGAATCAAAAAGCATCATACATCCTTGCAACTTGTGGACGTCTCACAATTTCTGCACCAGTTTGAAGAATGAGAAAGGAAGATGTGGCAATGAAGATTTCAGGAAGCCATGACTTGAGCTGGCATGAAAAAAAATAGATGTGTTTTTTAAACCAATTCCATTAACTCCTAATTAGTTTAGCATCCAGTTAAAAAATTGCTCAGAAAGCTCTTCTTAAAGCTCACACTCCTTATCAACCATTTTTATACTCCTTCTATTCACTAGAGCTGCCTCCTGTCTTCATGTGTAGTCTTACACATGCAGACAGAAATTCTCTGTCCCGAAGTCCTGTAGGCAGAGGGGTCCATTTCCTGCCTTTTTCTGATTTCCTATTAGCATTCCTAGTGTACATACAAAGGTGCCTAAAAATAATTAACACATTTTATAAAAACAAGTGAACCCATCCTCTTGTCCCCACTACCTTTCCACTAAACAAGTGCAGTGACATCCTCCATTAAGTAAACAGAATTTAAACAACTCATTTGGTTTAATCTACAAGAACAAATAGGCAGAGAGACCTAATGTGATGATCTAAATGAATTCCTCACCATCAATGAAGGTACTTTATTCTTTCTGCTGATGTGGTTGCATTGCTATCTTAGGGGTTTTCTTTTTGTTCATTTTACTTAGCAATTTATTTTGTAGTATTAGCAATGTCAGGGTGACTCCAAACTTAGGAGTCCTGCCTCTCTCCTTATTTAAAATAAATAAATACATAGATAAGTGTCACTATGAAGCTGGTTAATCATTTAGGACATTCACGACTAGACGAAGATAACCTGCTGTGTATGAAATGTTCCAACCAAGATGCACTTGATCTCCTCCTTGTCTTAAGAAGCACTTACTAGTATTAGAAACTAATTAAGGTTGAATTCCTCATTATGTCTAAGCATATTCCTTAGCTGGGGGACACAAGCAGTTCTACTGACTCCACATTTTATTCATAGCCTTAAATTTGAGTACCTTGCTGAAGCAGAACAAATTATGAAGATGCTAAAAGGAAAAAAAGAGCTCCTTTGCTCTAAATGAAAGAATATACAAGAAACATTTCGATTTCAGGAAAAATATGCAGTCCTGTCCCATTCCACAGAAAAAACCCTCAACATTTTGCACTTGACAAATACCAAAGAGATATTAAGAACTTGTTACTTTCAAATTTAAAATCTACCTTTGATTTATCTCAGTTCAAAGCCCTGGAGTTGTAATAAATTTCTAAATGACCTTATCTGGCTTCTGATATGTCCTTTGCAAGGACATATATACTAGGAAAATTAAAATCTTGGACATTTTATAGGAGAACTCTTATCCCAGGATCCTGTAAATAAATATCTTGTCTAGGAATTTTAACTAAGGTATAGTCATGTATCAACCTATTCATGTCCCAGAATATGACAAAACATTGAGCACATGAAGCTGCCCTGAAAATGAAATTACAGGTGTTTGGCACCCTAGGAGTCACAAGCCACATTTTTCTGTACAAGCAGTGACACATTACTATGCAGCCAATGCTCAAGGCTCAGCATTATAATAGAGGAGAACTTCCACCCCCCAAAAAAGCCATACAAAATAATCAGATGATTTCAGCAGTTTCCCCCACCCTCCATCTGCTGCATAACACTGTTTTTTTCTTGCATTCTCTCACTTTTTTTCTATCGAAAAGTATCCTGCATTATAGCAAGGGCAGCCATCATCTGGCTCCCAGCAGAAAAAAATGCAAAGCAGATGGAAGACAGCAAGTTACCGAGGCTGGCAAGAATCGACCTGGGTGAAAACAGCCAGAGTGTCTCGTTTACTACATGCTAAGATGGCTGCACCAAGAAAGTGCTAATTACAGGTGTGCAACATGGATAGATTATGTCCTTCATGCCTCCTGGAAATCTCATGCTTAGCCTGGATCTGACCATTCTCCTCCCAGACCAAGAGTCTTAATGATTCAGAAAAGAGCCTGAAATTAATCTTTCACATTAATCTATAATTCTTCCATGGCACCTGAAAAATTGTACTATATGTACAATCTTACTGCTCTCAGATCACCTTCTTTGAGTGTGGATATGGTTCTCTAGTGACAAGCTAGAGGTTGATCAAAAGAGCATGCAATTCACTGTTCTTGAACAAAATGTTAAACAACTCTGGGATCTCTGGCTAAATTAGGTTTTCCAGTAGGAACCTCTATAAATGTTCATATATATTAGCAGAAGATAATATAAAAGATACAGATTGTGGCTTCATGAATTAGAATTGATACTTTATTTTTGACTTTAGAGTTTGAGCTTGTGCCCTTACTCAAATTTATTAAAGAATATGCCATTGATTTTGAAGGGCACTGTAATAGGGTAATCTGTTCTCTGTACATATAACGGCATCTGGGACCTGCTAAACCTGTTCAAGACCTGCCATTTCTAAGAAATCAAATTTGTAAAGCACTACCAGGTTTGGCTGGGATGGTGGAAGAAGAGGAATACAGGTTTCTTGATGTTGTGATTATCTGCCCATTGAAAGGCATGTTTTTACAACAGAAGGAAGTTTAAGATCAAGAGAAACCTGTGATGACTTCTCCTTTAAGGTACTTTATGTGTAAGTTGGGGTCATAGATGATGAATTATCTGGATTCTGTCTAATGTAGCTCTTGTTTTTTTAATCATTATAAGTTTTAGTGTTAGAAACTTCTTTTCCTCTCATGACTTACTCATCATAGTGGTTCACTAACTGATGACAATTATCATATGTCACCCTTTGGACACTGAGTCACCCTGGAAATGTGGATTTCCTGGTTTCTTCTCAAGAGAAAAATATATTGAAAAGACTAAATAGAGAAGACAGACGAAGAGTTCTTAATGGCATATTTCTTAGAATATCAGTGGAGAGAAATGATGATTGTGAAATTTAGGATTGACATCCCAAATAGCTTTGTCCTTACAAGGCATTAACTCAGTCTCTGAACCTCTCCCTCTGGGGCTATAATGACTTGCATTAGGACTCTAAGACATATCTACCAATAATCTGATAGCCTTAAAAAGCCAAATGAACTCAACTGTTTGCATTAGCAGGGAAGTGCAGACAGATTACATGTGATTGCCCATTAGGCTAAAAATTCCTAAAAGCAAGCAAAAAAACCAAGCTGGCAGATACTGTTGAGTAAATATAGAAAGATTGTGAATGACGGTGGTCCAGTTGTAGTCTAACTATTTACTAAATTTACAAAAAATGGATGTCATGACACCTTTTGGGCACACAATCCATTCTGTAAAATTGATATTTTTTGATACTTTTTCTCTTGGGTGCATTGGAAGGCATCTTATCCTGTAGGGTTATCTTATCACAGTAGATAAAATAAGCTCTTATTATTCATGGGGGTTTCTTTACTGTCTGTTGTGTAGAAATATGTTTGCTGCTTGTATCTTGATATACAGCTTTCCTCAGTCTTGTACTCTATTCACGAATGAGGACCAAATACAGCAAACACAAGATAAACAAAGACAGGGAGGTACACATTCAGACTAAAAATGAATCCTTTTTCTGCAAGATATAGAGTCCTTTCCTCAAGCTGCCAGAATTGAGTAAATAGAAACATAGAATCACGGAATATGTTGAGTTGGAAGGGATCCAAAAGGATCACTGAGTCCAGCTCCTGGCCCTGCACAGCACCATCCCCAAGAGTCACACCATGTGCCCGAGAACAGTGTCCAAACGCTTCTTGCATTCTGTCAGGCTGGTGCTGTGACCACTTCCCTGGGGAGTCTATTCCAGTGCCCAACCACCCTTTGAGTGAAAAACCTTTTTCTGTTATCTAACCTAAACCTCCCCTGACTCAGCTTCATGCCATTCCCTTAAGCCTTGTCACTGGTCACGAGAGTGAAGAGATCGGTACCTGCCCCTCCTCTTCCCTTCACAAGGAAGTTGTAACTGCAATGAGGTCTCCCCTCAGTCTCCTCTTCTCCAGGCTGGACAGACCAAGTGACCTCAGCTGCTCCTCATCCAACTTCCCCTTAGGATTTTCCTAGGTTAGATTCTGTCCTCATACTGGGCTGAAAAGAAAGTTCACTGCGGTTAGTCATCAGTTAATGAGAAACAAATTCTTCAAACGAGAAATAAAAAATATGGCCTGGTATGTAAGTTTCTTTATACACAACAGTTTGTGAACACATATTTAAACAGTGATTTGACTGTGGGCTTGATTTATGGCAGACCAACTCAGGGATATACAATCAAGTTCCAGTCTTGCCTATTTAATTGATTGATGAGAAAGTAACTTGCTGTAATTTAATAAAACTGAAAGCAATAAACATTTTCAAAGTGTTGCTATTTGTCTTGGGATATTGGTTATAAAACATGCAAGGCGACCCTCATTTCTTGCTGGATTCAATGACCCAGCCTGCTTTTCATGTGTGGCTTCTCTTTTTCCCCTATAGTACCTCTCAGTCTTCCTTTTTCAGCAGAGGTTTAACACTTTCAGGCCTGAATTCTTATACATTGTGAGCACTCAAACTTGATTTATTGTCTTTTTTTTTTCAAGAGTCCCATCACTTTCTTTCTTTCTGCAGAAAAAAATATGGCTGCTAATGTCATGTCCCTGCACTGTGTCTACGAATATATTGCTAGTACTCTTTCTAGGAATTTCTGTCTCCACTGCTCTCCATATCAACATCTAAAGCATTTTCTTAATGGAATTAGTAGCAAGAAGAAAAATCATTACCATTCTTCATTTCTTAAGATATTTTTAAATGTCAAATCCTCTATGCGAGCATTTTATTATATGTGTATGTAAGGTTATGACCAATGATGAAATTGTTCAGTCAAAAGAAGCCTCAGAGCAGAAACTGTATATCTGGTGGTGACACAAAGCTTATTGTGTTTTAGAAATGAACACTGCACAGTATCACTAGGGATTCATTACAGAATGTTGCTGTATATTGTTCAGTTATAGAGAATAAATATAAAGATGGCATCTACAAAGAAGTAGTTGAAGGACACACTGTATTTATTCATGATCCTAAAGAAAGGTACAGAGTAATATGTTTCCCACTTACCATGACAGGGTTCTGCTCAATGGTTAATTAATTCAGGGAGCTGAGCTGACATAATTTAGGGTACAGTTGTGCTAGTTTTGTGTTTGGAACTGGTTCACTGCGAGTGAGACAAGTGCTAAGGAAATAGTATGAGGAGAATGGTGGGACCACTTGACTGCAGCTGAGGGTCAGTTTCCCTTAGTTGTAATGCGAAACTGCTTCTTCCTTCCATATAAAAACATATGCATGTACATAGATACAAATCTAACAGATTAAAAAGAAACAGTAAAGAAACAGCTGTATCAGTAGAACTGGATATGAGATGGACATAGCTTCTCTGCCTTTATATTTACTGACATCTGTTGTCTCCTCCCTTTTGTCTTTTTCTTCCTCTTCTTCCTTAGGACTGGCACATTTCCAAGTGGTATGGCCCAAACATTAGATCAATGTCCTACGCCAACACATCTCTGGACAGTCTGGAGAAAGAGGGAGCCCTGTGCCATTGCCAGAAGAGGTGGCTACTGCAGAAAGGCAGATGTTTGAAGAGTGTGATTTTAGCCATGGTCCTGTGCAGTGGGTGTACTAGAGCAGTCCTGTCATGCCTTTGTTTTGCTTAAGAAGAGGCCCAGAAACTGAGATCAAATATGGGTCTCCTGACTATCTGCATTTCTTAGCAGACAGCTTGTTACCTGGCCCTGCTTGGGACCGTCTCACTTGCTATGTCGAAGTGTCCTTAATCATGTGGACACTTGCCTGACTGGCTTTTATTAAGCAATATAGACATAGCTTGTGTGATTAAGAGAAAAATCTCTGGAGGAAAATGCTCTACGTATCCCACAGCAGTAATTTAATCCCAGTCCTTTTAAGCAATAGTCACCTTTCACACTCCCTCTGATGAGTCAAGAAATTCAGTGTGCAGGACTAGGGTGAAGGCTCCCTTCCCCAAGTCTTGTGACTGATGTGAGTAGGTCTTAACTCTGCAGGCACAGGGTCTCAGTTGTCAATTCATGAAGGGGCTGGGTTCTTGGTTGAGGACCTAAATCACAGCCAAGCCCAATTTATGTATGCAGAGAAAGAGAATGTTGCTCAGCAACCAGTTAATACTCCTGATCTTGGCAAACAAATTACATTTACTATCGCATCTGTGAATCTGGCTGAAGTTTTGGATCAGGTCATGGAGTGTGTTTTTCTTCAGTCAAATCAGCTACTGAAAGAAAAGGGAATTTTATCTGAGTCATTGCATAATAAATGCTCAGGTCTCATGCTGGCACCCTTGCATTCTAGGTACCTCTACTATCTACGATCAACCAGCACCCCGACTGCAGTCAAATTAATAATGAAAACTTGACCTCAGAAAAACCAAAACCACCTGGACTCTTATGAGTATTTGGAAATGCAATTCTCTGAGATAAAGGCCCCACTAAGTAGTGAAAGTGCTGAAAACTTTGAAACAGTATTAAAGTTAGTATATTGTCTCTTGTTCCTCCTGTAAACCTCTTGAACAGCATTGCATGAAGAAGCTTACTTTGGTTTAATTGAGACACAGCAGAAGGCAGTGTTCTTCTGATGTTGCTTTAATTACAACAGAAGGAAAAATAGCAATAGCAGAAAGTACTTGAGTAGTAATTTCAGCAGGTACATAGGCAGCAATAAGAAATCTCATTCTTTCTTATCATTGTCAACAGGGGGGACATTGTTCCTTCAGCTCTTTCCAGTGAATCACCAGATTATCACAAATCAGTCCCAAAGTGCTATTTCAATAGCACGAACTGGAGAGATGAGCAATTTTCTGATGTACTCTCTATCTGTTCATTTTAAAATCTGCTCATTTAAAATGTTTTTTTTCCAGTGGATAATATGGGAAATTAACTTCCTGTGTCCTCTTGTTGCCACCATAGACACATTACTTCTGGGGAGCAATATCTCCCAGACATACACAGTGAAGAGCTTTGCACCACTACTTGTCAGCATGAAGACTATCATGCCAGTCATACTGATTCCTGTGCAATAGTGAATGGGAAACAAGAAACTTGACATGAATCTAAAGCCAGAATTGTTTATTAATTGTCCACATAAAAAGGATGTTTATTTGGAATGGAGAGTAATTTAAGTGGAATGATAGGCATATGATAGCACAGGATTTCTATCCATTTTCTTTAAGATGCCCCAGCACTTATCCCTGATGAGAGGGATCTCAGACCGGTCACCAGGGCTCAATATTAAACAACGAGGGCATGTTCCAGTTTGGTACAGGTTTTAATAGCAACTAAGCACAAAATCTCAAAATATTTTAGGTGTCTCTTCAGATTCTTTTAAGAGCTGAAATTAAAATTTCAAAGGATCTTCTCTTTCAAGCACTAAAAAAAGATATATTCTTGCATAAAGAAATAAAATGTTTCCTTGCAAAACACACAGGGTGGAAACTACTTCACTCATACACTTGCACTTTCGCATAGCAATCTCTATGTCAGAGTTGTCTCAAATATATTTGAAGAAACAGTGTTATCAGTTAGAAAGCTAGTGCCTATAGGATGTCTGAGTGCTGGGATCCACTGAATTGAAATGTTTTGTCAGAAGTTTCTTTCTTTCTTTTTGAGTTAAGCAGTTTCAAGGAAAAAAAAAAAGATAGTTAACATCAATAATTCAACATTCCTACGTTCCCATCTCTTTTCTGATGTTGAAGCTAAAACCATATTTTACAGTAAAGTGATGCCTTTTGAGCAGGACAAGGACAGCGAACATGCTATGGAGGTATTTCATAAAGCAGCTGATGCTACTGAAACAGACAATCAATTCAAATGAATTCTCCTTCCTTCCTTGTCCTGGTACCCAAACATTCAATTGACTCAGCTACAGCTGTTGTGAAGAGTCAATCTAAATTATTAAAATGAGATTATTGGAAATGTTCTTTTAAATCTCTTTAATAAAAGTAGGTAAAAGTAATCCAGGCTATAATTTTATAACACAGTGTAAAAATTTTATTATATGTAACTCAGATTTCTTTAACCTTTGTAACCGTTGTGATCTTTGCACAAAAAGCAGTGATTTATTTGTTCAGTAATGCCTGTGGGATGTGCATATCAGGACTGAAATGTGCAGTACATACCACAAGAGTTCACTGCTAAAGATACTTATGAGATGGAATAGCAGTCATGTCTCTTGAAATTAAATAGAGAAAAGATTCCTGTTGACCATGATAACTGAAATGGCTTTTCACTCTACTTAAAAAAATTAATAATAAAGGGAACTTTATTGAGAAAGGTCCTAAATGAACATAATTTACTAATGTAGCTAGTTTCAAATAAATCTGACATATTTGTGTCCCTGGCTTCATGAAATTTAAGAATTATTTTAACTCTAATATTCTGTTGAAACCTTTATTTGGACTCAAATACTTTTTAAAGATGCAAACGCACCATAAAAAACTTAGCAGGTAAGAGCAGAACTATAGATATAAATTCAGAGTAAGAAAAACACAGCAACTGCTTAGGTTGTCTCTTCCCACACTTATTTTAAAGACTGATTATTTAATGCACTAATTCAACCTTATTAGTCATATTAAAACTCTACATAAAATCACATGCTCAGCATCTTAATATATTGAAATAACAAGGGATATAATCCCTTTGAAATGTCTGGGGAGACATTTGCTTTCTATTCTAAAATGAATTTTTATGAAACTCCTACACATGAATGAGAAGTTGGGTTAACAGCTCTTTTAAGTACTCTGGTGAACTAGCTTTATAAACCAGTGCTTGCTTTGCAACCACCTCTACACAGCACAGCTTGCATTTTCATGCAACACTTTCCTGTGTCATGTTGCATAAGCCACTGGATTTTAGACTTCTCAAAACAATTTTGTGTGACTCGTGTATCAGACACCTTTGACAATACAGAAAGAACAGTATTTCTTTGCAGGACAAGAAATTCAAACACAAATTCCTTTATTTTACAGTATATATGATTTGAAGTAATCCACTGATTAAAAGGATTTTCATGAATAGGGAATGGAGTCTGTCACCTATAGGCAGAAGCCTGGGCATTAAATTCAAGTGAGCATTTACAGATTTTGCTGTTTCTACTTTGCTAGCTACTTACATACTTTCTACTCTGCTGAAAATGGAATGGATGCTGAGCTTCTCTGTACATTTGGAGCAACTGTCCTTGAGAATTCAAAAACCCCACCCACCACTCTTCATCCAAATTAGACAATTCTGAAACACATGGAGGAAAAAAAAGAATAACTTTTCTTTCTCTATTTTTTTCCAAGCAGTTTCTTCAGGAAAGTCCATGAGAAATACAGAGAATAAAAACTTTTTGTGTGTGTGGGTGGGTGTGTGAGGGGGTTATTTGCTTGTTTGTTCTTGGGTTTTGTTTTTGCTTTTCCCCAGAACACATCCCTTCTGAAATAATTTGTACAAAGTTTGTGCAAGCAGAATTCTGAACAGGTCTTGATAGCAACACCCAGGAATCTTCTCATGATCTCCATCCTATTTGGTCATTCCTTTTGTTTCTACATAACAGCCTGTAGTCCCATAACTGAGATGGAGTTCGTTCTGTTGTATGTTGATAGACAAGTTTCATGGTGTCACACAGAAGTAGGACAGTGACTGGGGTGCCATTATGGGAGAGGTGGGTCAGAGTAAATATATAAATATCTGCCTAAACTGTAAGAATCAAGTGCCTCAGTATTTTCTTAAAATAGATAACAGCTTGATTTTTAACGTGGTTGTAAGCTGAGGAGAAGATGTGTGTAACTACCAGGTGGCTGTTCTGGACATTGTTTGAGCTCTCCCTCTTTCTGCATGCCCTGTGAGTTGAGATCTCTAACGTGAAGTCTAGGTTTTGCTTAAGTTCTAGTTTGGACACAGCCTCACAGGTTTGGACAGGCCAGTCCATGACAGGTCCATTTTCCTCCTGGATGCCCTATCTGAGGAGACAAGTGCACATGCAGAGGGGAAATTTGCTCTCCAGTACATGGAATTCTACCCCTCTGGCTGTAAAGTACAGGCATAGAGTTAAATCGATTTCTTGAGTTTCTTGATACGTTTACACTTGACTGATAGAAATAAAGAGACTCCCCTAAAGGAAGAATTTCTAATAGTTATATCCTTTTACAATGAATCACCATTGGCAAAGCTCTGATGAGGAAATACACAATTCTGTTCAATGTATGTAAGCCAATTCTCACCAATTTAATACTGTTTAAATGGGAATTATATCCTTCTGCCTTCAGGAAGGCCTGTAAAATCAAATGGCACAAATAGAGTCACAGAACACATTCACTGGTTGGTTGCTACCAATATAAGGCTTGGACACTATGGTGGGTTTTAATTTGTAAAGTCTGTGCATTCCTTCTTTAAGGGTCTGAGTAATGGAACCATGAAATGTACTTTGTTAGTAGGCTTAAATTCTCTGTCTCCACTAGCAAGTTCTTAGAGGTCTTCAAAATAGAAAATATTTGAAACCAAATTGCATTAGGCCATTATATAAAAGGGGGAACAGAAGGATGATAAAAATACGCATTTCAAATCTTTATTTAGAAATCTGAGCCCTTTATTGGAAACATAAAAGTATACAAGTTAAAACAATGACCACTGTGTTTTCAAAGCATTGGGAGAACTAGTGGTTCAGCCTGCACTTGTTAAATGAAACAGAATGTCCAAAGAGAGCCAAAGGCTTGCCTGGCAGGCAAGGGAGGTAGAGGAAGGGAAAGGAATGCTGGCCACTGGCTGACTACTGGTGTCAGCCTACACACAAACGGCCTGGATATCGCTCAGATTTAGTTTTATTGAAGGTACCGTATAATTAATTCATTTAAGCCCAGCTATATGTCTTTGTCATTTTAAATCTAAATAAACCCCTTCATCCATTAGGAGACAGTGCAGCATTTTTAGGTGTGTGTGCATTTTTTGAAAGCTTGGGCACTTAACTGAATCTCCAGGTGGACAGCTTTCATGCTGTGCTTTAGTATCAAAAGCAGAACTCCTCAGCCGGCAGCAGCACTGCCCTGGAAATGCCTTTCCTGCACAGCTAAGGCAGCTTCTGCTGGGCATAGCATGACTCAGACATCAGCAGTCCCTCTCCTGGCCAAGTGTGTGAACAACTATTCCTCGAGCTCCTGGAGACATTTCCTTTATTTTTTTTCCTGTTACTGAATTGCTTTTTGCCTCAGAAAGGCATATAATGTAACTTCAGGTTTTATGAACATCCTACTACATTTATCCCCATATTTTGTTCTTTAAAATAGGAAAATTGTCTTTTATAAAATCAGAAAATAACATTTTGCAAAAGCTTTTCTGTATTTCTGGTGTTTAATTCTGGGTAAGGGCCTAGAAGTGAGTTGATAATGGTTGTAAACTACACCGTTAACTGTATCCCATAGTAACAACATCCCAGAGTAATGGCAAACTCTTTGTTCTTTGTCTTTAATCTTACCTATTTATCTTCTTTAACTAAACAAGGTTAAAAACAAGGCTGTAGAATTCACTGGGGAATACGGCTCCTTGTGAGACAGGAAGAGAGGGGGGATTCCTGACCACTGGGAATGGCTTTGACTGATGATCACACTGTGGGAAATACACAAATGTTCAATTCAGCTTTAATATACCGAAACAACAGTATCCAATTCAGCTAGTAAAGAAGCTTTTCAAGGGAGTAAATGCTTCTGTCCCTCTTCCACCTTTGTAAAACTGACTTCTCTCTACTAAAAATCGTTTTTGTTCTACATTTTATTTCAATGACATACAATTCTATGTCCAGGTATCTCCGAATCTCTGGTTTCTACTTTTAGCCTTAAACATCAAAGTTCCTAATTGAATTCATGAGATAATTTTCTTTCCTTATTATGGTCTTCTATTAGAGTTTCTCATTTCTCTGAGATTTATTATCTATTCTGTGCTTGCCAGTGGCTGGAATATATTTGCCATTTGCTCTTGAGAGTTCTGGGTACAGTAAGAAGGATATGGATTCTGATCACATTCATTCTTAAATGACTTTGCTAACATTTTTCATTCATTTTTTACTTTCCATCCCTTTTGGGATGGAAATGAACAATGCATATCTGCTTAATCAAAATCAAGCCTAACCAATCACTGTTTTTTAAGTGAGTATATATATATATATATATACACACACAAATATATCTATATATATATATATATATGTGTCAAGGCTCATTCTCTCGAATAGAGAAAGAATAAATTTGAGGTAGTAGCATTTCAAAGAAATTGTGATGCTGTAGGGCCAGTAATTTTTACTATACAGTAAAATGATAATGAGAAACTATATTATTAAATATATGGTTTTATAAATACTTTGACAATTTTGTAAAAATACTCTCCTGTTCAGCAGAAAATCTCCATACTTGATCTTCACCCATGCATACATTTTCATGAAACTTGAGAAACCTCACTTATTTCTGACTTGTGTCAGCACATATTTTACTCTTCTGAGGCATACAAAATATATGTTGTTAGAAAATATACAACTGTGGTGTCACTGAATCTGTACTGAGCCTTAAGGGGAAGATCCTAAACTTACGAAACAAGGGTAAGAGCTGTAGTTTGTCCAAAAGCTCTGTCTTTTGGAAGAAGATAGAGTTTGTCTCAACCAGAAAAGAAAACTAATCTTAAAAAAAAAAAAAAAAAAAAGGTTATTTTGTGTTTAAAAGCTTTAGAGCAGGCATGGTAATATATTTTAATACTATATCTTTCCCATAACTATAATGAGCTGACATAATGAGGTTGCTTGGAAAAGGGCAGGTTTCATGTGTATGGAATCAGTACAGATTATTTGTTTGAAAATACAATTTTCTGCAAGACAGGTCTGTCCAAAAACTGGACAAGAGTGGTGGTATTTAAATACCTGTGCAACAGATGTTACCAGTGTTGTCAGACTAACACTCATCAACAGTATCTGTGGGCTCTTATGATAAAGTGTGCTCCTCAGTTTTGTACCATATTTTTTTTAACATTATTGCTATCATTAATAAGATTTTATTTTTTCTCTGCCACCAAGCAATAGTGTGGAAACATTCAAGATGTATAGAAGTAAAACACCTCACTCTGCTCCTGCCTATAGCTTTCCCAGTCAACACTCTCTTTCAGTAGAAAATGTAATTGAGGATGACAGAAGAGAGGTTTCCACTATTTTCGGTTTAATAAAAGAATGAGAAATATATCCCAAAACCGCAAACATCCAGGAAAGAGATGCGCAAACTGCTGTTGTGCTCCCTTTTGCTTACCAACTCTTGTGTTTGTCTCTCTCTCAGTCTCCTGTTGCAGCTGTTGCACTTTGCTAGAAACCCTCTACTTTCATGGGTACATCTATTCAAGACCTGTGGATACTCAACACTTTTGTCCTTCAGCAGCAACATCTCTTTTAGACTTTGGTGTTTTCTACAGATACCTTATCAGAGCTTCCTATCTGTCTTTGCCCCTCTTTTTTCAGCCTTCACTATGGCAGGCACAAGAAAAAACTCTTTTCTTTCTTATGAAATGCAAGTAACCCTGTCATTTCAATGACCATTTTGGACAGATGTTCCAAGTTTCAATTCCTTTTTCTGAAACACCCATTTAAAAACTGATCATTATTATTCCTGAGAGCACCACATAAGCATCTTATACTGAGGCAATAAAACTTTATTTCTCCTGCACATATCTTCTGGTGTGTCCTAGGATCACATTTGCTTCAGAGTGCCACTTTACACCAGTGATTCAGAACCACCTCTCTTCTATGTTTCTGATTAATGAACACTGCATTTAGCAACAGTATAAAAGAAGCTACTTACAGACATGGGACACGCTGTGCGCTGAAGACCCTGACACAGGTGGAGCATCCACCAGACACGCCACCCGAGGGAACCTGGCATACCTGGCCCCCTGCACATGTTCCTTCAACAGTTTCCCTGCATCCACGCCCCTCTTCACAGTGCAGTAGTAGTGGTCACTATTTCCTGAGTAGACTTTGAGGATCTCGAGGAATCTTGCCCCTGTGTGAACACAACAAAAACTCCTCCTTTCTCTTTCCCATCTCTTTTTATGCACAGATTTCTATTCCTCTTGCCTTTGATGTTTCATGCCTTCTGAAAAGACCGTAGTCATTCACAAGGTCTTAACTATTCAAGGCCATAAAAGCTTCATTTTAAACGGTTACCCTTGAAGTCTTTGAACTCTCCCCAATACAGCATTAATTTTCCTGGGTTACTTGCCTTGAGTTAATTAGTTCTCTGTGCTCACTGCCCACATCTTTGATTTGTTTGAGAGGTTTCCTTACTTGCTCAGAAAACTATTTCTTCTTTCTGCATGTGAAGTGTAAAAATGATCATCAGTATTCTGTAAGATTATTAATTCAGGAAGATGAAAATCATATTGTCATTCTCTATGGGGAAACCTATTATTATATCACCATTAAGTCCTGATTAAATATACATTGTCCTTGTATAAATATATTATGCTAATAGTCCTTCCATTATCTTATAATACTTCAGGATTATTCCAAAACCAATACATGTAGAAAATTCCATTTTTTAGTTGATAGTGTGTTAATTTTCCTCTACATAGTCCATCAGATAACAGGTACAGGAAAGAGATTGTGGAGCATAGGCAAAACTTTGGATTTTAAATATGCTTCATAAATACTGTATGAAAATAATACCGTTTTTAGGGGGACTCATCCTGATACATCCAGTATATAGTAACCTGCAGACAAATCTGAATTAATAGCATCATGGAGTTACTTGCCATCAAGTGTTCACCCTGCCATCTCAAAAGTGCAAATGTTATCGAGCAACTTTTGTTGCTCATAGTACCAAATTCTACACTGTCAACAGAATCTGAGCTACTTTGAAGCTTCACATTTCTTTCCCAAACAACTGCAGTATATGGACGTTCTCACTCAAACATAGGTATTTGGGTGGAATAATGTGCTAGTGTCCCTGACATTCTTCTATGAAATATATCCAAAAGACTCACTTTCAAATCAGTCTCTGAAGTGAAATCCATTGGAAAGAATTATGGGCCCTGTGGAAGTCAAGAGAAGTGGTTGGGGTTTTAACACTACAGCTTGGTTTGCCAGGTGACTGGAATGCAGAGGTACATAAAAACTTGAGGAAACTCAGCAACGATGTGCAACTGGTTGCATATGATTAATGTTTTACAAAGTGCATTTATGACAGAGTAAAAGTACAAAATGTATAAAGTAATGAAAACTGCAAACAAGCAGACTTTGTTTAAATAATATGTTTGAATAGTATTCAGGATCAACTTAAATCTACTCTTTCATTTTCAGCAAATAAAACCGTATTGTGTCATTTGAGGAGAGTTACATGGCTTTACAAGGACTGTTTATACTTTTTTGAGACTTGTTCTCAACACTGCTGGTGTATTAATGAAGTACAAAATTATTCATTGCCAAAATATTTTTTTCAGTTTAAGTGATGGAGCACCAAAGACTTATTTTACATTTAAAATAACGTGCACAAAATTAAATGAAAAATATTAATAAAATTTAAATTTGAAACAGTAATTTGCCCAATGTTTTTATGATGTAACAGAAGAGCAACCTGAAGCCTGTGATATTTTTATTAAAATAGAACAGGCTGGTAGAAAATGCAGGAAGCTGAGAAAAAAATCACCCTGAAGAAGAAAGATATTTGGGTAAGAGAAATGTATTGAAATAAAAATATCTTTAGTCTCTTTGGATAACTTGATCCACTTGATTTTAATTTTTGTTAGTGCATAATAAGGATCAATTTGAGGAAACACTGGGTTTATACCTGAGTTAACGACAGACCTGCTGCTGTACAGAAAAAAAATAATTTAATATCCCCCATTTCCTGAATGTACTCTTGAGGGACTGGATTGGGTAACATAAACCCAGAAAGAAAGTTGTTCTCTGCAATACAACTACTCCAGTGAAAATATGTGAAAGCTACAGGTCTGCCAAATTGGGCTGCAGGTACAGTATCTCTAACATAAGCAGTGCACAAAGACTATTTTGCATATTTCCTTCAATTTCTTGAATATAACATGTTGGTGGGTTTTAGCAGACTGATCTCTTAGTTCATGTTTCAATGTAGGCTTTAGGTTCAGAGCAATAGGAAGGTCCTTATGCCAACAGAAACCCCTGTTAGTCCTTTAATATTTCAAAAACTAAATAGGACTCTGTTCAGCTACAATTTTTTTCCTTGAAGAGAAACTGATTTGGAATCATAACAGCCTCCTACTTTTTTTTTTCTTTTTTTTTTGGTGTGGAAATAATCCTGCTGGGCAAATACACAATTCAAAAAATACACAGTCAAGGATATGATGATATGTGGTTCCTGGTGAACTCTTGCCTGTGGTAAATGGGAAGCAAAAGAAAGAAGTAAGTGGGAATTATGTGAGGAGAGTGAAGTTAGAAGTTTAAGATATGTGACTTGGCAAATTAGATTTAAAAAAAAGACTATTTTCTTCCATGTGTCCTCAGTCTCTTGCATCCCAGATCACTGTCTGTTTGCTTCTGGTGTTTGTGATAACAGATTGAGGCTTTGAGGGGGAGCCAGCAGTGAGGAGGATCTTACCCCAGCTAACAAGCGTGTTTGTGACTTCTGGCCATGCCCATGCTTGCTTTTCGATGCAGCGGCAATTTTGGGTTAGCTAAAAGCTTCCTTCATCAGATGTGGTCCTGCACTCCCCAGGACGGGTGGGGAAGGAGCTGTCCCTTTGCATCCATGGCATCCCTCAGGGCTTCTGAGGAAAAAGGAACTTGCAATGCACAAGATCAAGCCTCCGGAGCCATGTGGCACAACGAGAAAATTTTGTGGAGAGAAGAGGGAAAACTAAACAGGAAAGATGGGCCTTGTTAGGGATCATGTGATTTCACCAGAAGACCTAACCAAGGAGGATTAGGATGAGGCTGTTTCTGGCTCAAAAGACCCCACTTTGTAATGGTCGAAATGGGACAAAAGTAACGGTGAGAAACCTCACAGCCTCCTGTTCCCAGGAGGGTTGTATGTAAACAGATACCATTCCCATTAGAGAAGAGGAAGAGGACAGCCAAGTGCACATGCCCAGTCCTCTGGGATATAGGGCTGAAGGGCCGAGGGGGTGGGGCTCCCCTCTTCTACATCAACATGGGAAACCTTGCTGTGTACCAGCTCCAGTAATAAACCTCTTTATGCATAAAGACCATGGCCTAGCTTTTGGTTAACCTGCGCATATCTTCTAATCATACAGGCCTGTTGCCATGTTCCCAAACTGTGGCACGCAACTTTGTCCAAACATGCCAAGGACTGGCCAGGTCAAGGTGAGAACCTGTCCAGGTTGTTAGACAGGCGATAGAGACCATCAGAACGAGCTCTGAGCACAAAGTCAGGTACCACAGAATCAATTAAAAAGGACATAACAAGCTCTCTCTTCTCTAATAATCTTGGTGATATTTAATGAACTGTTATTCTGGGTACCCCTTCTTGTGTGGCAGATTTGAATAGCATCAGGCAGAGCTTTTGTGTAACACAGTTCTTGCTTTCTAGACAGTAGCACAATATTTTGCTAGCAGATGCTCTTGTGTCCAGGAGTTGCTATCCAAACGCTCACAAGTACAATACTGTGTTGACACAAACTATCTGCCATGTGCAACTATTTACACGTTCTCACTATAGCAGTGAGATATGAGGGCAGCTGTTTTTCCTTGAAAATCCCTTTGCACCTATAAGCAATTTTGACTCAGCTTTGTGTAACCGAGTATTAAAATGCAGCACAGTTTTCTCCTCCTTTGGAGCATGGATGGCTACTGCAGACTCACATACGAAAGAGAAAACATGTTTTGGATTCCCTTAGTGAGTCATCACTCTTTCACTGGTGATTCATTGCTTGAAAGGAGGGGAAGGTAAATCAGGACTGTTTATGTGAACTGTCATCCCTTTATCTGGTTTATTTTAGCCCAGGGCATTCTCAAAGCAACGGAATCTGGCTGTACTGACAGTGGCCAAAGTCTGAAGCTTTTTCTCAGGACCTGGATTGTACTTGGCACTGTATGGAAGTGAGTAGAGAGGAGATGGGGAACCTTCATTCACATAAAGATATCTTACACTGAAGCACAGAAGAGTGCAGGAAGGGTTCATACTGCCACCTTAGGTGTGTGCTAGGAGAAATCATTGGGTACTTCAATCTCCTCCAGTAGGGCAGGCTGGGAACCCATCTAACCAGCTCCTCAGGACCTGGGGTGGTTTTCATCTGCCCAGACTGGAAGCTTCTTGATCTCTCTATCTGTTGGTGCAGCAAGGGGCAATTTAGGAAATAGCAATACATGGAGCAGGCACTGAAATCCAGCAGTTTGTTTATGCAATTGTCTTTACTATGATTTAATTGTCATCCTGCATAATATGTCATCTGCAGTGTGCCGGAAAGCTAAATTCTTCTTTTAAATGCATAAAAATACTGCAATGGCAGTTAATTAACCCAGATATATTTATAAATAGCTCCATGCTTCTGCAAAATATGAGTGGAGTGTTATAAACCACAGCTACACCCATAAGCAATTATATGGTTTATGTTTTTTTCTATAAAACATGGGACATAGTACAACACTTTTCCTCCTAGACACCATAGATGAAGAAGCTATATTTGTGTTAACTCAAGTATAGAGCAATGTGATTTTTTTGTTGGTTGTTGTTCTTGTTGAAGCTAGGCAAGACATTTCCTGTTAGAACTGTCTTTGGATTATTTGTTGTTAGTGATAGAAGAACACCTTTGTGTGTGTTTTAGCTAACACTACTCAAAGACAGGAGGAAACTCTTTGAAGTCCTGGGAGGCAGAATCATTTTTAAAATGCAAACTTTTTGCCACCCAAGATAATGTAGTCTTGGATCAGCAATAAAAGCTTTCCTGACAAGGAGCAGTTATTGAACAGGCTGCTAACTAAATTCTGGCCATTTTTTTAAGCAGCATTGAAATTAAGCCAAAGAACGAAATTTTTTAATCAGGAACTTAGAAAAGCATCAATTTTTTAAAATTAAAAATTTAAATGCCCTCTTAGTAGGAATAAACATCCCATTACTTTTTTCTGCTCAGAACATGACACTTCCAGAACTGCCAATTTCAGCAATTTACAAGCAATCTGAAGGTCTGTATTGTGCTTCTTGTTCTAGAGTGACTTGTGCTTGTTTACAAAAGACAGTACTTTTTGAACCAGTTTGCTGAAAAGTTCATTCCCCGTTAATCCCTTTGTTTGTCATATTATACTCCATTTAGCTTTCTGTTTGTTTTTACTGATCTTTCATGTTACTGAATCCCCAGAAGCAGAATTTAAGTAATTAACCTAATATTTTAAACATAGAAATATCACTGCTCAATTGTGTCATCTGCCTACAGACAGCGTTATGGTGGGGGAAAAAGATGTGCAGAAGCATATTCTCCAAGAAGTTGTCTGAGGCCCTGAGGCTTAGGCAAATCCATTGGTCATTGACAAATTCATGTGCATCAAACATTATTTAGGATGGCCAGTATTGGCTAGTGACAAGGGGAGATGAGGCCTTTGTAGAAGCAAAGACATCCATTGATAAATGATTCCTCGTATTTCCAGACTGCAAAGTCAGCAAATGGCAAATTTGTAGGCAACACAAAGTGGCAGAAGTCTAGTGTCTCTCCTTTCTTTGTATTCCTGGAAAAAGGGTTGATCATAACTGGACCTACGTCTGTAAAATTTTCCCTGAATATCAAGCTCATTGTAGCAATAGAAAGGGATTTGGTTTTGAGCTTCAAAATATATTCAAACAAAATAAATCTCAGTGTAGTTCCATGTTGCAAGGCTGACTTTTAGAAATTAAGTACATTTCTATCCCTCTAATAAACAAGTTTTACTTGCCCCAAACTGGACACCTGAAACATGAAACATCACAGATCTGTGTTGCTTTACATGAAAAATATCTTCACAATCCAAGGAGTACTTGAGTAAACAGCTGAAAGATAAACCGTATTTATACAAGTAACACAAATGTAATCATATTTATGGAACAATTTAACATATATTTTCATTTTCTGCATTCTGTCTTGTCTATTCAAGCAGAAGTCTCATTTCTCTGTGAACCCATTTCTAGCCACAGATATAAAACACAAAATAGGAATTTGCAGATGAAGAACGCTTTCCTGTCCCAGCTGGTCCATGTCTTGTACTGCCCTCTGCCACTTCTCTTCCATTTCTCCCATCGAGGAAGATATAGCCGAAAAGCCTCACTGCTCCTGATAGACAGCAAAGACTCTGTGCTCACTTTTGCTGTAGATATCTGTGCATTTGGAGAAAACTAAAAATTCTCATGTGATATTTAAGGTTCAAATCTGGGAGAAGTATAATCCCGGGAAAGAAGAAACATTCATCAATATTTAAGGTGGGAAGGCTCTTTTCAATTTCCTGTTCTGCTGAACTTCCCAGTGCACATTGGGAAGTAACTTAAAGCTGATTACACACAGTAGAAATAAAGCTGGCAGAGGCCCTTTGCTTTTGCTCTTCAATTAGGAAGACTGTATGATAGCTAGAGCTTTTGAGCAAGAACAACAACTCTTCCCAATCTGCAAGTGTTACAGTCAGATGGAAAACTCTAAGAATTGTTCAGGCACTTACAACAGTGGGTACTGCATAAAGCAGAGCGATTTTTCTTGCTTTCTTGTTTGTTAAACTAGTATCTAGTGTTGAATGGTGCATCTCAAAATAATTTCAGCTCTCTGAGAAATTCGGGGTGTAATCTTGCATAAGGAGGAGGAATTTGGGACACCTGGGTCTTCTTACAGAAACCTGATTTCCATCATCATTCTATTGGGTTCTTGAAAATAGCTAGCTCTTTCCTTCATTTTGCTCAGATTAGCAGTCATGTATCTGCATGATGAGCCATTCCGTGGACTGACCAGGTCAAAAACTAATTTCCCCCTTCAATATTTTATTTCATCATTATTTACAGAAATAAAATAACATACATATTTTAAATTACATAGAAATTATATCTTGGATATGTATCTCTGACACTTGCATTTATATTTAACTATTTAATGAACACAAATAGACATTTTAAAAGGATAAACAAAACAGTCTATCAAAAATTCATATAGTATTGAGGTATGTTTTATGCCTTTTCAGAGGCAAAAAAATTTATAAAAAGCATAATTTATACTAAAAAATCCACTGCTTATCACATACAAAAATTTCTGGTCTATCACTTCAATTTTCACACGTATGCATCACTTCATTGAACTCCAATGATTATTGTTTTTATCCCTACAGCTCAGAGTGCTGCTGGCCTAGATATAAGGGTGGGGATTATTTTCAAGCAGTACAAAGTAAATGCTGATTACCTCAATCTGCCAAATTTTTTTTCTGGAACTGTTATACTGCAGAATGTACCCCAGATCAGCACTGAGCGTTATGTTCTGTTTTGCATTACTTGATTATGTCCATGACAGAAAATGATTACTGACACCTCCCTAGTGGCTACAAATCAGAGGTATTGTTTTTGAGTAATTTATTTTGCCTGGAGGATGGTATAACTTTGTCATATAAATGGTTCTTTTAAGCACAATTTTAAAGGAAGCATTCAATCTAGTGTTTTGCAGCCTGGATAATGACTAGCCTTGGCTTAACCTCTCCTGTGTTTCTATTACCTCTAAACTGTAAGAAGTGCTTATGAAATGTCACATACCCACCCTGCTATTCAATTTGTGCTCACAGAGGAAGTCATTCCAATCTCACAAAGGAATTCTGAAACATCATTTATCAGCCTGTGCAGAGTTTTGAGATCCTTGGCAAGGGGGAATAATAGGATTGTAAGGCCCTTTGTTTGTTTTTAAGGTTTTTAAATTATAAAAATAGGGATTGAATTCTATTTATATATTGCAGCAAATATAGCACAAATGAAATACAACCTTTTAAGTAAAATATTTTATTTGTACTTTGAAAGTAACAATTTGTAGACCTGCTGCCTTTCTATAGACTATTTCAAGTCCTATTCAAACCAAGGGCATGACTCCCCACCTTCCAGAGCACTTGCATCAGGGCACAGGAGAGTCTCACAAACCCAGGTGACATGTTGGATACTGCATATCACTTAGAGGTAATTGAAATTCAATAATGAAAGACAGCATTCAACGCCATACTGCAAATAATAATGCAGAAGGGAAGAGAGGGTTCCCTGCTGACTGTGTGCCTGAGGGGGCTCAAGTGCACTCTTTCTAACCAACGAGAGCTAACACATCTAGTGTTTGTGAGCCATGCTTGCATGTAACCCAACAAAACCAAACACCCCAGTAATACCACAGTTTTCTCCACAAATGCTTTCCATTTCATTAGCAGCGCAGGTTGTAAGTGTGTGGGACTAGCGTAAAACCCTTCTCTCTGGTAGTAATTGTATTCCCTCTGGTTTCTCATACTGCCACAGTAGTCTGTCCCTGTACTCAGCTTCCCTGTGATTTGGGATGCCCCATAGGGCTGTTCAACCTGTCTAAATGGGAATGAGGGATTATTTTCAAGTTTCAAATCTGATCATGACTTCAGCGCATGAAGCCATGGTAAGTCTCAAAAAACATCATAGGTAATAATTGTGATTAGAGCCTAAAACCCAGCACATTTTTCTTGGGGAAGGCTGTGAGCACAAGCTCATTATAAATACATACCTACCCCATGTGGCCTTTGAAGAATGACAGTATGCTATCACAGCAACAAGGAGCCACTGTGACTGCTTTCCTAATGAATGTGTTTTTATATTTTTTTTATGCAACTCACATACGAAAATTAGATTATAGTTTCAGTATTATGGTTACTGGAAGTGTGTTTTGGGAAGGAATGCCATGAATACCTGTGGAAAAAAAAATTCTGCTTTGATTAAATAATGTTTCATATAAGAATAAATCACAAAGACTTCACTTTCAGCGATTCTTTTTTTTCCTCCATTTTGATATTTGTGAAGTCACTTTTTCTTAGGACAAGTCATTAAAACTAGTCTTCTCTACTGTGAGGGTTGATTCCGTAGTTTCAACTGCTAGTTCATAATACGTGGGACTTACAGGCAGATCCAAAGACTTTAGATCGGCCATAGATACCTGATAATGAACAGAGCACAATTTCACATCTGAACAGGGAAATATGAGGGCCTTGTACCTTAGACACAGACAGCATTAGATTGCTCTGAATTAGTGTTCTTCAGACTTCAGTTGTTGCACACGTGTACATATCTTTGTCACTTTCCACAGTCTGGGCTGTCATTTTACTGGTTACTATAAAACAAAGCCATTCAGCTTGTTCCCTCTCTCGTCCCAGTCTTACTCCAAGTTGTGAAATATCTCATAGCTGGAAGGAACAAATTGTCTTGATAGCTGAAGCATTTTTCTTCCTTCTTTTGTTTCTCATGCTCTACTGTGGGGTTGTTCAGCCAAAGGAGAAGGAAAACAAGGACACCTCCAATTGCAAGCTGCAACAGTTAGGAAGCAGGAATACCCTAATTTTTGGTATTTATATCATACATAACTGGAGAAATGTTTTCTTCTTTTTTTCCTATTTCTTCTTTCTCTCTCCCCCTTCCCCCCCCCTCCCCCCATGTCTGTGCATCTGATTTCACATGTTAATTTTGGAACTAGTATTGATTCAAAAGAAAACTTCATGAAAATAACTTCAGTTAAAAGACAATAAACAGGCCACTGACATTAAGAGATGATAATTGAGAGTGGTGCTTTGGGCAGTTAAGATATTGAAAGGAAATGAGATAGATGAGGATAGGCTTAAAGAGAAAAAAAAGACCTGAAATATTGTTGCCAGCATTATTTAATTATTTCTGAGTTAACAATGCAAAATGAGGGTACACTAAATATAAACCCTTATCTTTAATTATCAAGCCTGTCCTGTTCTACTTGCGCTGGAAAACCTGAAATCAATGGGAATGAATCCTAGCAGCAGACCAGTTACTACCAGAGGAGGACTGCACAAACGAAAGGAGGGCAACGTGCTTTAAAACACAATACAACAGAAAGTAATGCAGTCTGAGGGGACGAAAAATAAATGCAAAAAAAAGAGCAAGGTTTGTTTCCTTGTCTGCCTGCATCCTGAGCTCACTTTAAATGATAGACTTTTCTTCTCTCTGCATTCCAATTAGACTGTGCCAATGGGAAAGTGGGGAAGGGAATGTTAATGAGGCAGCCGGGGAGCGAGGTGGGAGCCGGGGCTGGAGGCTCCCCGCTCCCGCCGCAATCTGGGGGAGAGCGGCGCGGCTCCTGGGGCTGCGCGCTGGCAAAAAAGCACTTGACCAGACGCGATTAGGAGGCTGAGGAGGGAGGGACACGGAAAATGTGTAGTACCGTTGTGCGGAGCGCTTTCCGCCCCGCTTCTCGTTCGCGCATAGGCGACGCTGCCGGGCCCGCCCGCTCCGCGCGGGCTGCGAGGCCGCGGAAGCCGCCCCGGGCCGGTGCCGGTGC
>WBMZ01002229.1:0-53811 GCA_013400975.1 Atrichornis clamosus | reverse complement strand
GGGGAGTAGGACAAGAATAGGGACTCTTGAGCAGGGCTGTGGATGGGGACACCAGGAGCCGGATGAGGACAGGGGCATCAGGAGCAGGGTGGGGACAGGAACACTAGGAGCGGGACAGTGGTAGGGTGGGGATGTGGAGATCGAAGCAGGATGGGATGGGGGCATCAGGAGCAGGACAGGGACGAGGATCCAGGGAGCAGGAGAGGGACAAGGACATGGAGAGCAGGACAAGAATGGGGACACTGGGAGCACGGCTGTGGACAGAGACAGCAGGACAAGGATGAGGATGGCTGCATTGGGAACAGGGCAGGAACAGGGACACTGTGAGCAGGGCTGTGGACAGGAACACCGGGAACAGGACGGGGATAAGGCATCAGAACCATGGACATTGTAAGCAGGATGAGATGGGGAAATCAGAAGCAGGTCAGGGACAAGGACACAAGGAGCAGGATGGGGTCAGGGTCATGGGGATCAGGACAAGAATGGGGACAGTGAGAGCAGGGCTTGGATCAGGGACACCAGGAGCAGGATGGGGGCACTGGGAGAGGTGGGATTGGGGCATCTGGAGCAGGATGGGAATGGGGGCATCGGGAATAGGGTGGGGACAGGGACATTGAGCACAGGACAGGGACAGGGTGAGGACAAGGGACACCAAGAGCAGGGTGGAGATGGGGCATCAGGAGCAGGACAGGGACAAGGACATTGGGAGCAGGATGGGAACAGGGACATGGGGAGCAGGAGAGGAACACCAGGAGCAGGATGGGGATGCGGACATCAGGAGCAGGGTGGAAACCAGGGGCGTTGGGAGCAGAATAGGGACAGGAGAAGGGTGAAATGGGGAAATCAGAAGCAGGACAGTGACAAGGACACTGCAAGCAGGATGAGGTCAGGAACACAGAGAGCAGGACAGTGATGGGGACAATGGGAACAGGGCTGTGGATGGACACCAGGAGCAGGATAGAGGCAATGGAAGCAAGAAGGGGACAAGGACAATGGGAGGGCGATGGGGACATGGGGAGTAGGGCAAATATGGAGACACTGGGAGCAGAATGTGGATGGGGATAGGCAGAGCAGAGTGGGGACAGGGACATTGGGGAGCGGGACAGGGACACTGGGGAGCAGGATAGGGACTGGGGCAGGGTGGAGACAGGGAGACCAAAGCAGGGTGGGATGGGGGCATCAGGAGCAGGACAGGGAGCAGGATGGGGACAGTGGGATTAGAGCTGTGGACAGGGACACCAGGAGTAGGGTAGTGGCACTGGGAGCAAGACAGGGACAAGAGCAGTAGGAGCAGGGCTGCAGTCAGTGTCTGCAGGAGCAGGATGGGGACACGGGCATGGTACAGGGTGGGGGCTCATCCTACAAGGGATGCTCAAGGTGCTGTGTCCTGTGGGGACCTCTCAAGTCCCTGGGGATGGGGACAAACGGGGATGACTGGGGGGTCGGCACAGGGTCACTCATCGCTGATAGCGCCACTGAGGCTGGGGACACACCCCCCGGGGTGTGTCCCAGAGCTGAGCCCTGACCAACTCCTGCCAAGGGTGGAGCCCCCAGTGCCTCAGAGTGTGATTCCACGTGCCTCAGTTTACCTGCGCCACGGCCGGGGCAGGCACATCCTTTGGGGCATCCTGCACCCTCACAGATCCTTTGTGTGGGGAAATTCCAGCCGCATGGAAGGGGCTGGGGTCAGGGTTCAGCCGCACAGCCCCCACTCCCAGGGCAGAGCTGTTTCCGCGGAAAATTCCCAGCTCACGTGCGCAGGGCCAGGTTTTCGGCTGCGAGAGCTCGCGCGGCTGCTCGGGCCCCGCCGCGGGTCAGCGTTTTCCAGCTGCTGGGAAGAGCCTGCGTGAGAAACCGGCTCCTTCCCACGCCTGCCCGGCCGCGTCCTGCCGCCCTTTCCCGGGGTGACGGCCGAGGCGCGGATGCGCCGGGATCCATCGGGCATTGCAGCCTCGGGGTTCTGCTCTCCGAGGGCAGCGGCGACCGGCACCGATGCCCATCCACGGCTGTCCCCAAGGCACCGCCCGGCCCCGTTATCCAGCCCTGGAGAGCCCGAGGCTGGGATGATGGATGGCCTCTTCCTGGGCCCCGTTATCCAGCCCTGGAGAGCCCGAGGCTGGGATGATGGATGGCCTCTTCCTGGGCCCCGTTATCCAGCCCTGGAGAGCCCGAGGCTGGGATGATGGATGGCCTCTTCCTGGGACAAGCCCACCACGGAGCAGCCGAGCGCTTGGCCCCGGAGCCAGGGTCCATCCCCGAGCCCTGGGACGTGCAGCGCAGCACTGAGCGCTGCCGGCCCCCCGGACACTGATCCCGCTGCAGCCCTGGCGGGAGCAATCCACGATTTGCTCCAGGGGACGCCCGGCCTGGTCCCGGAGGCCCAGTTTGGTGCTGGGCTGTACTGGAAGGTGACAAGCACCTCCAGCGAGGCCACGGGGATGCCAGCGTTGTGTCTTGCCTGCACCAAGCCGGGATTGAGCCCCACTTCCCCCCAGGACAGAGAGGGAACACACCGCCAGTGGGGCCGCGGTGCCGGGGCAGAAGTGGGAGGGCTTGGAGACCCTCCCAGCGCTGCCCGGCAGGAAAAGCCGAGCCTGGCGATAGGGCTGGACCCCGGCACTGTGCACCTTCCCGCTGGCCGACAGGGTGGGGCAGCAGCACCGGTGATGTCGGTGTCTGCTGGCAGGAAATCCTTCCCCTCCCTGGCTGTGATGCTCCACTGGCCCTGAATTATCCCCCACAACACCCAGTTTCCGCAGAGACCCAGCACACGCAGGGAGGGCTGCACATGTTTTCCCGTGGATGCTTCCTATCCCCCCGTGCCTACCTCAGCCCAGTGCCTCCCAGTTTCCACCAGCAGCTGGCAGGTTTTGGGAGGGGGGAGGAGGTTGTCCTCAGCTTTACCCTCTGCTCCCAATGTGCTTGTACCCCGGAGCCATCTTGAGCCCCTCTGAGCGCTGGGATGCTCTGGGACAGGTTCCCAGTGCTGTCTCTGGGATGGACCAGGCTGCCAAACTCAGCACAGCAGCACCAGGGCAGTGCCAGGCCAGGTCAAGCTGGGGGCAGCCAGGGGACAGGGAGGGCAGGAATGTCCCCAGGAGATGTAAATCAGCCCTGGTTCCACAGCACGTGCTGGGGACTGAACTGGGCAGTCTGGAGGCAGAGCCAGGGCAGGGGAGCGGAGAGACAGCACTAAACACCTTTCAGAGCACGAGCAACTGATGAGATCCCTGAAAACTCAGCAAGATTGAGCGAGAAAGGAAATAAATAGTCCTGGGCTGGTTGGTCCGTTCACTACTGCAGGCAGGACTAGGATAGCTGGGGGACATAGAGCCCTTGGGGGTGGGACAGTGCTGAGTCCAGGGGGAACTGGGGCTGAGGATGCGGGAAATTGGGGCAGGGTGTACTGGAAGCACTGGGAAGGCAGAGCCTCCCCCTGTGCTGCCATCGCTGGGGGCAGTCAGACTAAGCCAAGCTTGGAAGTTTGTACTAAATGTTTACAAGGGTTGAAAAGAGGGGTACAAAAAAGTCAAAGCCACAGCTGCCTCTTCTCCCAGGGAGGCTGGCAGAAGCACTGCCCCCCAGCACCCCCTCCCAGCATCTCCCCCTCCTCAGCTGCCTGAAATGGTTGACACACATTTGGGCCCAGTCCTCAGGAATCCATATTCACACTGCTCAGCTCCGTGTGCCTGCAGCAGCCAATCCAAAGGGAAAACCTCACTGGAGGCAACAGCAGCTGGAGACTAACATCACAGAATGGATCAGGGCTCCGGGCTGCTCCCATATGGAGAATGCCCACAATTGGTCCATGAATGCCCAGGGAGACTTCTACAGCCATGGAGGAGTGACCTGAGGAGCAGCTCCCTGTGTGCCCTGAGCCTCCACGAGCCAGGGCTGGGCATGCAGGGATGGGGAAACACCAGCAGCCACGGGCCAGGGCTCAGGTCAGCCCCCACGCCACGGCAGCAGGGTCACATGGGGTAGTTGAGAACCACGTCTTGCTTGGCCAGTTCCAGCAACATGGGGTCGTCGAAGAACTTGCTGATGCTCACGTCCTCACTCAGGCCCTGCAGGGTAACACAAAGCCAGGGTTACAGCCATCGCCCACAGATCCCACTGAAAAGCCCTCGTGTCCCAAAGGAAGAGAAATTTTCAGGCTCCAAAAAAGGCATTAGGTGCTTCTCTGCAGCTTGAAGGCACCTAATAACCCTCAGGAACCTGCAAATACGTGGTTTCTGCTGCTGAGCACATCTACCAGCTCACTGCCCTTCCACAAAGCAGCTGGATTCCTTCTGCAGCACTGGGAGCCCCTCCAGCCCCTCAGTCCAGCTCACTAAACCAGCACATAAACCAGTTCCTTCTTTTTCTGCTGGGGGCTAAACCAGGCCACTGAGGGGTCAGAGGGGCTGGGGAGGGAGCGGGACCCAGCAGAGACCACAGGATCCTGTCCTGGGCTGCAGTCACTGATGGGACCAACAGGCACTGACAGGCAGCACAGGGGAAGTCCTGGGGCACACAAAGGACATCAGACCACTCTGGGGACACAGAGGGGACGTGGCAGCCAAGGGACAACACTGCAACAGCCCAGCTGCTGGGACAGAGGGATGCTACAGGGATTTCTCCCAGATGTACCTTCCTACGCCGGGTCTTGATCATGAACTCCCTGGCCAGGTGTGGGGCTGGCTGTGGCTCCAGCGGCCGGATGACGATGCTCTTGTCCAAGGGGTCACCAGGCACAATCTGAAACACAGAGGCAGGACGTGAGCATGATGCTGGGGCTGGTTCAACCTCTTGGAGACCCCAAACTGTAACAGGAAACACCCCTGGGCCCTGCAGACACCTCCAACACCCCATCTGTTCTCCTGACACACACAAACTCACGTCACAAATACGGTGTTGAAGACCCACACCAAGGACATGTCCCACCTTCCCGAGGGAGTACTGTAAGACCCCTGAACACCTCCTAACAGAGCAATCCACACAGGTCCTGGTCAGCACAACCCCCTCCACAAACCAGGCACATTTATTCTCTCAGAGCTGAGCCTGGGGCTTTGTCATCTCAACCTTCAGGCCAGGGCTCAGGGCTCAGACTGCAGCTGCTGCTGTCACAGGGCTGTAACCCAAGCCACTGTGCACCTCACAGCCGTGGCTCCCACAGGACCTGATCTGCCCCAGACACAGAAGTGGCAAGAGAACAGTATTTTGTCACAACCTGTGTTTTCTACAGGCTTAGAACACCTTCTCCGAGAGGCAAAGCTAAAGTGTAGCACTCCATGTCCTACAGCAAAGCAGTGAGTCTGAGCCCTGCTCCAAGACTTCTGCTGCCCAGCGTGGATCCAAACAGGTTCCCTCCTCCCAAGGGGGATGTCCTCTCCCCTGGCACCACAGCACCTTGACACTCAGCCAGCAGCAGCATTCAGGGCTCCCTCACGGGCTCAAGGAGTGATGGGACTTGGAATAAAGCCCTGGCAGACATGGAACAGCTGGTGCACAAATCCTCCCCAAGATCCTTTGAGGATGTTCTCCAGAGCTTTCCAGCCCTGTGTGAGCTGTGACTCACCTGGCACCTGATCCTACCTGTCCCTCTTCCCCATCTCCCCAGGACATGGACTCACCTGCCAGTGGTGGAACACTGAGAGTGAGAAGGCTTGTCCCTGCGTGTGGGTCCTCAAGTCTGTCTCAAAGCCAAAGGAATCAATGGCTGGGATGAAGGCTTTGATGGTGTAGAGGGGAGAGCCTGGGATCGGAGCATCCTGTGTCACGTGGCCTCTGCAAATGTGTCAAGGGATTAGTCCTCCTACGTGTCACAGAACCATGGAATCGTCTGGGTGGGAAGGGACCTTAAATCCCATACAGTTCCACCCTCCTTGCCATGGACAGGGACACCTTGCTCCAAGCCCCATCCAACCTGGCCTTGGACACTTCCAGGGATGGGGCAGTCACAGCTTCTCTGGGCAACCTGTGCCAGGGCCTCACCACCCTCACAGGGAGGCTTTTTTTCCCAATATCCCATCTTTCCCTGCCCTCTGGCAGTGGGAAGCCATTCCCTGTGTCCTGTCACTCCATGCCTTATCCAAAGTCCCTCTCCAGCTCTCCTGGAGTCCCTTTAGGCACTGCAAGGGACTCCAAGGTCTCCCTGGAGTCTTCTCTTCTCCAGGTTGTACCATCCCTGCTCTCTCAACCCATTTTTACAGGGAAGTCATTCCAGCCCCCTGAGCATCTTCCTGGCCTCCTCTGGAGCCACATGAGTAGGTCCATGTCCTTCCTTGCTGGGGCCCCAGGGCTGAGCACAGTGCTCCCAGTGGGGAGCACATCCCTTGGTATATTCTCCTCTCTGACACTCAGGGAGAACCAGGCACAACCCAAAGGCTGCGTGTGATCCCGGACATCCCTCCCCACGCTGCTCAGGGCCAGGATCAGCCAGGAAGCTTCCAGCTGTCACTTCATGCAGACTTCACCCTCTCCCCTCACTTCACAAGCAGTGCCAGGAGTGTGGAATTCTCCAGCAGCCCAGACCCCAAAGCTGCTGCTTTGCACTCCCCCCGTGCTGGCAGCAGGCGCGGCTCACCTGCGCCGGGCCAGGACCGTGTACACGGCGGACACGCAGTCGGCGGGGGCCTGCACCTCCACGAAGTAGTAGGGCTCCATCAGACGAGGGGTGGCCTGTGAGGGGACAGGGACACGAGTCACTGAGCCTCCCGCAGCACCAGCACAGCTCAAGTCCTTTGGTCACACCCAGCTCCTGACGGGATTACAGGGGTCCCGCTGCCCCATGGCTGCACCAACCAACGTCATAAACACCGACAGGAGCTTTTCTCCCTCTGGCCGTGAGTCACACGCCCACCCTTCCCAGCGAGCCAAGCAGGAGCAAGAAGGGGAGAGTGAGCAGATGCACACAAGTTTCCATCCAGGCTGGAACGTGACCGCCTGCAGGACTCGTGTGCCAGCCCACAAGGGCGCTGGAGACGTGAATGGATGAATGAGTCAGTGTGAACCCACATCCCCGGGGCAGCTGCACAGCACAGGCACCGAGCAGGGCCCGGCCTGGCACACGCAGATCCTCACCATCAGGAAGGCAGAGTACACGACCCTGCGGGCCGTGGGGATGATCTGCCCTCCCCCCCGGTGCAGGGGCTCCTGAGCAATCACCGCGTCCAGGATCTTGAACTTCACATTGCGGATCACTGCGAAGGCAGAAACGACAGCAAGTGACCCGGGGGAACCTCCTCTGCCAGCACCAACCACATCCCCAGATGCCCAAATGCCCAAGGCCACCAGCAGTTCTCCTAAATTTAATTCCAGCAGGGAAAGCATGACCACGTCATAACCTTGCATATCATAGAATCGTGGAATGATCTGGGTTGGGAGGAACCTTAAAGCTGAGCTAGTCCCACTCCTGGCCACGGGCAGGGACACTTTCCACTAGACCAGGTTGCTCCAAGCCCCTTCCAACCTGGCCTTGAACACCTGAATGCCTAGAGATGGAAGAACTGAATCCATCTCATTAACTCCACTTCCCCACAGGTCCCACTTACGTTCGTCACAGAGGGGCCCTTCCCTGGTGCCCCACTGGAAGCCCTGCACGATGCTGTCCTTCACCGAGCCCAGCAGCGACTTGTCCACCTATGGATGGACAGACAGACACACAGCTTCAGAGACCACACCTCCACCACAGCCAGAAACACACATTCCCCAGTGTTTAAAAGCCAGTTCCTAAAAGAGCAGCAATGTCCTCCTGTACACTCAGTGTTCACCACTACCTCACATAGCTCAAGAGCATGAGCTTCAGAGAGCTATAAATCCAAAGTCCATGTTTTGGTGACTCTGAAAGCCCATTAGTTGCAAATTTTGGCAATTGGAGGACATTGGCCCAAACAGCAACTCCTTAAAAACAACAGGTGATCTGCTAACCAGTGTAGGAGTCCAGGGAAAGTGCTGGAAGGTCTGAGCCACAGCAAACAATGAGCACCCCAAAGACACCAGGCCCTTGCTGAAAGTTCTGGTAGAAGTGGACACCTCCTGGCACCATGAGACACAGGTTTCACTGAGGCATGGCCCCACTCCTCACCTCTGAAGGCAGTGTGTCATCTACCAGGATGTTTGGGCCAGTGGCATCCGGCCCAAAGGCCCAGATGGAACGGGCAGCCAGCAGATCCCAGTCGTATTTGGTCTGGAAGAACTCACCCAGCTTCTTTCTGATAGAAGAAAAAAGGAAGAAGCTTTAAGAAACAAGTATCCAACCTGCACTCACAATGTGTTTACAATCCTGTTCCCTTCACGCATTAAAACAGTCGCAGCCAGGGATGCTCACAGACTGGCTGGCAGGAAAACCAAACCAGGATCCCTGCCTAGAGGCTGCTGCCTGATACTGTGCACCCCGCAGATTCCAGCATTCCCTTTTCCCCCCATTATTTACTTCTAGCTGGATCCCTGCTCTCCCAGACTGGTCATACCTGTTCCATGTTATCTGCACCACTTCATTCTCAATGTCCTCTGCAAGTCCCTTCTCCAGAGGCTCAGCAATCATCGTGATCTTGTTCCTGAAGAGAGACAGTCCTGGTCAGCCCACAGAGTGATGGAAATGGGAGTAACTGGGAGGACCTCAGGCACTGGCAGCCCCTTACTGCATGAAAGCCATTGAGGGGCTGGAGTGTGTCCAGGGAAGGGAACAGAGCTGTGTCTGACACATGGGATGCTGCCTCAGAGAATCCCCAGTGCCAGAAACCTGCCCCAGCACAGGTCATTCCATGTGCCCAGAAGGTCAAAGCCTGACCTAAGACTGGGAGCAACCTGTAGCAGGGGTTGGAACTGGATGGTCTTTAAGGTCACTTCCAACCCAAACCATCTGTGATTCTATGGAACCTGTCTGTTCCCAGAAATAAGGCTGTCAACCATGGCAAGAGGATCTCAGAATAAAGGAGGGCAATAAGAACCAGAAACCACAGAGGAACACAAGCAAGCCAACTTCAGCAGATCATGATTTGTCTGAAAATTCAGGCACGAGAATGTCCTGTGCTCCCAGATCTCTTCCATGTTCCCTCCCAGGCCTCCCTCTTCCAGTCACATGCACCTCACAGTGTGTTGCTGGAGGAGGAAGATGAGAGCAGCTGCAAGGCTCCAGGGCATCACCAGAAAGAACAAATCCAAGATTAAGTACGGATAAGAGAATACAAGGCTTTTTTTTGTTCATGAAATTGTTTGGGGAGTTACTGAAGGCAGCACTGGGCTCTTTGGCACCTGCTCCAGGATCCCAGTACACCTCCCAGTCTGGGTAACACCACCAAACTGCTGGGGTGTGAAGGATGAAATGGAGGATGTGGCTCTGTCTTTATTCCCTCCATTCTCAGAGCTCCTACACAGAACAGGAACTGGGACAGAACAGGAACAGAACATCCCAGTGACACCAGTGTGTTCCTGAGGAGTTCAGCTCAATGGGACACTGCCCACTCGTGCCACTTGTATGGACAACAGCCAGTGGGAACAGCCCCCTCGGAGGGGATGGACCCTCCCTCTGCCCCTTCCCATGCCCAGCTGGCCCAGGGGCTCTTACTTCTTGTTGGGTGTCTCAGCAAAGCACTTCAGGGAGGACGTTTCCACCACTGTCTCACAGAATGTCACCACTGGATCGGCCACCTGGAAGAACAACAACAGGTTGGTAAGGTTTCCAGCACTTTTTTAGTTGTAAAGAAACTGTTTGAAACCTCTGAACACCTACAAGGAAAAACTGTTTTATCCAGCAGTGTTTTAATCAGCATTGTGTATGAAGCACTGAGGCTGCACAGAAAGCATCAATAATTCTTCATTCAAATGGGACAGGAAGATTTAAACCTGATTCCAGGTATGAAAATTTCTGCTCAATTTATTTATTTGATGGTAGCCAGGCAATGGCTGAAACACAGGAGGAGGCTGGAATATGGAAAACTCCTCTCCAAGCCAATCTGCAGTCTCTGGTGTGACAGTCAGCCCATAAGAGGCACTTTTGCACTCTAACAGCCTTTTAAAAAAACTTTTACAGGATGCTGTATGTTCGGGCGTGTTCATTTTCTCATCCTTCTGAGACAGGGCAACAAAACCCCATGCAGGGTTTCCAGCTGGGAAAATCCCTTTCTTGTTCCCTCACCTTGATGTCAATCTCAGAATACATCTTGCGCAGATCGTGCATCACACAGTCCAGGTAGAGCTCTCCTGTTCCCAGGATCACGTGCTCCCCAGACTCTTCCACCTGCAGGAGAAGAGAGGGATTCAGCTGACAGCCTCCCTGCCTTCCAGGCTCCTACTCAAGCCTGAGGAAGGATCAGCTCTAAATGCACTGGTTAGGATCACAGCACCCCAAGGAAAGCTCCTGCAGCCTTTTCCAGCAGGAAGTGTTGCTGGGCTCTGCAGAAAGCTGCTTCCAGGGCACAGCAGGGTGTGTGTTTTTCTGCTGGATTTACACTTTTCTGCTCTATCCACATAATTTATGAGACCAACTGAAACAGCATGAAAAGACCCACAACAATTCTAACAACCTATAGTAAAAAATTGATTATTTTGAAGATCAGCCCAGAGGGAGCCCCCAGCACAGGCTGGAAACAGCCAGACAGACACAGAACCACAGAACTGTTAGGGCTGGAAGGGACCTCTGGAGATCATTTAATCCCCAGCAGTACCTTAGTTGTAAGTGAGGGGTAACTCTTGTTGACTTTGCGAAGACCATCCAACATCTTGGGGAGCTCTGAGGGGTTGACTGGCTCCACAGCTATTTTGATAACAGACGTGGTGTTGAACTTCAAGGGACGGAAGATCTGAGCCTGGAACCAGAGAGGACAAAGAGCTGACACTGCAACCCTACATGGCCACGGGGTCAGACACAGCACGTGAAGCTGTTCTCTTTCCCTCAGTGGCGCTTGTGCCCTGGCACTGTGGCAGACAGGGCTTCTTTAGCCCCACCAGAGGAGCTTTCGGGATGCACCCCATCACCTTGCCTCCCTGGAAGGCTGGGCAATGCCAGCCATGCACGGTACCTCCTCATTGCCCCGGGGCTCCGTCACAGTCGCCGTCTTCACTATGGGCTGGTCCACGCCCTCAATCAGCACCCAGTTGCCAGCAGGAACCCTGTTTACCTCAATGTGGTACCTGGAAGGCAGGAGGGGACCACTGCAGCCTCAGACCTGCCAGCACTCTCCTCCTCCCTCTCCCAGTCCCTCACCTGACTGCAGGTGACTCCTCTCCCAAGGAGCACATTACCAGACCTTTCCGTACCTTGCAACTGAGATCCAGAGGCGTCCAACAGTGCAGATCTGGGAATCCTCCTCATCTTCCAGGGTGTAGTTTTCCCCAAGGACCTTCACAGGCTGCCCAGCGTGGATGGTGCCACTGAGCACCCTGCCAAAGGCGTGGAACTGGACCCCATCATCTGTGCTGTACATTTTGGTTGTGTGACACATCAATGGCCCCTTCCCGCGACATGGAGAGAGAAAGGAGCCTCTTTCAAAACACAGTCAAGAAACACACATAGACCTGGCAGGGTTGGACTTTGATGACCTTTGTGGATCTCTTCCAACTCAGAATATTCTATGATTCGTGGATAAAAGGGATTAATGGGCTGGAATTTAGGAATAATTGTTTTGATTTGCCAAGTCCTTCAATTCCTGCCGCTGGAAGCCCTACATCTCCTTGCCCTGTATGGAAAGCCCTGGAATGACCATGGTAGACTGATCTGGAGCTTCCATCCCTTCTCTCGGTTGTGACAAAGCCATGAGAAGAAATGTCACCTGCTGGCCTGCAAACCTGCTCAGGGCAGAGCACCTGAGCCCACCAGATCACAGCTTCCACTGCCACAAAGTCACTCCACACCGGAGATCTGGTGACAGTCACCACAGTGGAGTTTTATGTGGATAATCACAACTCATTAAAAAAAGAGATTAATTTTCTCTGCACACATCAGAGCAAAAGTCACAGGCAAATTCCTCACTCAGCTGCTGGCGTTGGTGGCTCCAGACAACTCTGAATGACAGCTCAGTGCAAGCTGTTTGAGGAGGAAGGGTTTGCAGGGCTGGGAGAGGAAAGGTGCTGACTAACACAGGGTTATTTTTATCAGCACAGTTCAGATCAGTTTTCTCAGAGTTTGGAGAGAGAATCAAACTTCAAGGAAAAGGGACAGAAAGGCTGCAAAAGGACACAAAACCACCCTGCAGCTCCCACATGCTCTGGAGTCCTGACCTAGTCCTGTTCTCTGAACACTGTGAAACAATTCCCTCTCTCCAGGGCTGCCCTGGTAGGCAGCAGAAGCTTCTCAGAGTGAAGAGATTTGTTCCAGTGTTGGATGAGAGGTTTCAGAGTGCTGCAAGTCAAATCTGTGCAGATGGCTGGCTGGGAGGCAGCTGCCCTCTGAGGGCAGCGGGAGCAGGGTCTGTTTGCAGTGGTTTTTCACACCCAGAGCAAACACAAGAATTTCCTTACGTCAGGGTCGCATTCGCTCATGGCCTCCCCCAGGTCGGAGTCGACGCCGCCGGTGTAGGTGTGCTCGATTTTCGTCTTGGCCCCCACCTTCGGGGAGGGGATGTGCTGAACACACATGTCCACAAAGCCTGGAACAGTGAGGAGAGGAACAACCAGTGAGGAGGAAAGAAATGGCCTCCATAAACACAAGGCAAAGCCATGGTGACTGCAGCGCTCACAGCAGCAGGGAGAGGGGAGCAGTGTCTCAGGCTGTCTTGTGGGCAAGTGGTCTGAGAGTTTAGATTTGGGAAACTGAGCAGGACCTGCGCAAGTTAGCACTCCACAGCCAAAATATAACCCTCAGCGCTTGGTGCGAGGTACTGGGGATAAAAGGAAGATTGTGGAGGGCAAGTTATTACCTGTGAACTCCCCAAAGAACTTCTTGCAGACCAGCCGCAGGAGGGGCCGAATGTTCAATTTCAATTCCTCTTTGGTCAGGTGGATGCCGAGTTCATCCAGAGTCCTGGGCAGGGTCGTGTCCACGTCCCCCACCACCTACAAGACAACAAGCCCCACTCTCAGTTTCACTGGGGTGGTCCAAGCTAGTAACTCCCCAGTGCAGCATCACACACCAGCCACCACCCTCAGGGCTCCAGATCTGCACTAGTTTAGAGCTCATATAGAGCCAGACGGGTGAAATTATAAAATCAGGGAATCGTTAAGGTTGGAAAAGCTCTCTAAGCTCACCAAGTCCAATCATTCCTCCAGCACTGCCAAGGCCATCACTAAACCATATTCCCAAGTGCCACATCCACATGGCTTTTAAGTCCCTCCAGGGATGGGGACTCTACCACTGCCCTGAGCAGCCTGTACCAGGGCTGGACACTCCTTTTGGGGAAGAAATCTTCCCTAACCTCCAATGTAAATGTCCCCTGGCACAACCTGAGGCCATTTCCTCTTGTGCTGTCATTTGTTCCCTGGGAGCAGAGCCCGACCCACCCCCGGCTGCCCCCTCCTGTCAGGGAGTTGTGCAGAGCCAGAAGGGCCCCCCTGAGCCTCCTTTTCTCCAGCTGAGCCCCCCCAGCTCCCTCAGCCACTCCCCATCAGACTGGTGCTCCAAGTCCAAGCACTGTCATTTGACTGCTATCAGAGCACACAAGGAAGAGCAAGGGCTGTTCAGTTCACTGCAGATATGGGGCTGCATTTGCACAGAACAACTGGTACAGAGTTGGTCACCACTGCTCTGCACCCCCAAACCCACCCTGTGCAGATCCTGCCGCAGAACAGGACAGGAGAGTCCCACAGGCACCAGACCCAGCAGCCCCCAGCCAGTGCCCATCCCCAGCTGCTCCTGCCTGGAGCTGTGGGAGGGAGAATGAACCACCACAGACCTGAGCCAAGATCTTGTACAGGGGCTCCAGAATGAACTCCACAAAGCTGCGCTGGGAACTGCTCGTCGGGGCCTTTTTGGTGAACTTGCGGCTGTTGGAGACCAGAGGAGACGTGAGGAGCAAGAACTGCAGCCTGCCAGCACCCCTGCACAGCCTCTGCTCCTCCCAGCTTCTCCTCTTTACCCTCCTGATCCCACAGGAAGCTGTCAGGGACACATGGGCCAGGCTTATTCCAACCAAAGGCCAGAGGAGCCTCTCTGCTCCTGCTTGTTGGATTCAGAAGGACCATGTGGATTCACACCAGGCAGGAGGCCTGACTCAACCCTTCCCAGATACTACCCCATCACAGGATCACAGGATTAGGAATGACCTTGGGTGGTCATCTAGTCCACATTTTACAGGAAAAGGAGGGAAAAACCCAGGAATAGAGCAAGAGACATTTAAACAGGGTTCTTACGTTTTCGGGTTGAAGTAGATGTCGCCCCAAAGCCGCTTCGCAAACTCCTGATAATTGATGTCTCCTGAAGGAAAAGCAAATTAAAAGAATCTCAGGTATCACTGTAGTATTTCTCTTAGCTTGGAAATATTTATTTTTTTGCTTTTAAAACAAGCCTGAGGATTCAATTTAATGAACTGATGCTGATGAGTGAATGCCTCGTCCCAATTCTGAGTGAAAGATTAAGCCGTGTCCTGGGGAGACCGTGCAGAGTTGAGCAGAAAGAGTCCACTGGGAATGTCCCCAGAAGCCCAGGGACACTGCAGTTCACAGACAGGAACACTCTAGCTCTCAGTTACCCACGAGGTCAGAGCTGAGGAGCGCTGCAGGAGCCCAGCCACATCTGCTGCCCTCCAAAGGGGAACGCTGCCACTGACACTGCAGTGCCAAGGTGCTGGAATGGCCTCCACCCTTCGGGCCTGCAGGCTCAGTACCTGCATTTTCTGCCCTGCTGAACATCTTCAGGTTCCTTTCTCTTTCTCAGTGAGCACACAGCCAAACACCCAGTGCTGAAGGACCAGTGGAGTGCTGGCTGTCACAGTGAATTTACAAATAACAGGACAGGGTGAGAACCTACAGCAGTTTCCAAACAAGGTTTTGCTGTGGGCAGATGTGTGAGCACAAGGAATTTTCTGGTGGCTGCAATCTGGACACTTAAGGTGCTCTAACTCCTGTTAGCTGACGTGCGGCAGCTGCACATGCAATCCCTGGCGACCTGGATCCAGTGTTCCTGACTCCAAGTACCCATCCAGCTCCTGCCTGCCCCACACGGATGGCATCTCCTGCCAACTGTGCTGTCCTCAGCCCCACAAAGAGGGGGTTTCATCCCAGGAGGCTCTGAGTTATGGCCGTGACACCCAGGGAGTTCTTTCACTGCTCCAAACCCTCAGGACACGTGACAGTCCTGACACATCGGTCCCTGAACTCTGCAACGTCATCCTCCCCCCAGGCCAACTTCTTTGCAAGATCTTGCCCAGCTGCTTCACAACCTCCTTCTTCCCCTGCTCACGGCTCCTACAGATCCCCAAATTCCCCAGTGGGAGACTTCAAAAACCTGGGCTGTGCAGCTGCTAATGCCAGAGCCCGCTGCTACACACGGCAGATTGCCCTGAGTGGGCACCTGGGGAGCAGAAAATTAAATCTAAGCCAGAAAAAGACAGTTTCTTAAAAAAGAAAGAGGGCAAGAGTGCAAAACCTTGTGGGCCAAGCTTGTGCCCAGCTGCAGCTGAGTCTCGGACTCTGGAGACTTTTGGGAAAAGGCAGGAAGAGCTTAACTGCTTCACTCCTGAGCTGCTGATAAGGAGGCAAAGCACAACAAACACACCTGCCTTCAACTGCCACAGCAGGGCTTGTTATTTCTGCTTAGGGTATGTATAAAATCTTGGCTTCTGACTCAAGAAACATTTATCAGGAGAAAATGTCTTGCTAAAACTGTGTTTCTGCTTTTTAACTCCCAAGGCTCAGCTCTGCAGTACCACTGAACTCCCAGCAATTCCAGAACACATCCACTGGCCATGTGCAGGGGGAAGTGAATGGCTCAGAAAACCTCCACAAGAAAGGTTGGGAAATGAGATGTTGAAGTGCACCAGGTTTCTGGCTAATCCTCACCATATGTGTCTGCATAAATCTTTGCAAAAGACCCCAGTGTGAAGCAGATGCTGTACTGTGAGCTGGAGAAGCACACGTTCCCCAGAAGGGGAGACAGCACGAGGTTCTCGTCGGTGGAATACATGCTGAGAGGAGAAAAATAAAACCAAATCAATGTTATGAACCAAAGAAGACACTTCAACCCACTTCCCACACCCAACAGCAGTGACAGGCAAGGATCCTGCATTGCCAAACAGCATCTTTAAACAGGCTGCAGCTCGCTTGCCATCAGAATTTCAGGGTCAGGAACATTTTCTGCCTATAAACTTCAAAGCATTAATGTGCAAAGATTTAAAGATCCTAGAACTAAAAAGTTACCAGCACAAATGCTTCAGATTTCTTTATCTGGAAGAAATCTTCCTCCCCTAAAAAAGCAGCCAAGTTGGTCAACCAAGTAAGGGAAAGGATAATACAGGGATAGAATTTAATCAAAACAGGTTTAATGAGCTTGCAGCCATGCTAGACAGGATGAATTATCCTGCTCCCAGCTGCCTGATGCCAGCACACACTGAACAGAGACACGCCAGGCAGCTTCTGCGCAAATCCACACACACACTTGAAGGGCAGAATGCTGTTAAAAAAAACATCCCTGGATGCAGAAGAACCCAAAGAAACAATGCACAGCTACTCAGAGCAGGGCTGGCAAGGAGATATGACCATATCAGTAACATAATCTTTATTTAGGGGTTGGGATAGCAAGTCCCCATTAGTTAGATAGCAAGTATTTAGGAGCTTTGGGACATCTCAACCTCCAATTTGGGAAGTAACCTGGATAATTTCAGTATATTTGAGACATCTGGGAGCACGAATTCCTTGCTCTGTTCATATGTTCACCTTCCCTACTTTTTAAGGGAGGAAAAATGAAATGGGGGGAGGGAAATGAAACTCCCTGAAGCTTGTCAGAAGGAGCCAATCCTGTCTAATTCAATGCATTGGCTGAAATGAACTTCCAATGGTTCTTCCCGGCCCATTTTCTACAATTCAACAGACCAAGAGACAAACTGATGAGTTTTCAGGCACATGCAGAGCTCAGGGAGCAATGGGACCACCAATGCATCAGCCCAAGCCCCCTCACCTGATCAGACCATTAACTTCATCTACGATGTGTCTGAGTTTGTAGTAAGCATCTGTTGGGGGCAGTTTCAGCTCCAGGATGAGTCGGTCGATCTTGTTGATGCACACGGTCACTGCCAACCTCTCCTGCACCGCGTGCTTGATCAGCCTCTCCGTGTTCAGCATCACCTGCAGGGAACAGCCAGCTCCAAGCCCCAGGAAAGCCTCCACAAAATGCCATCTGGGGCGTGAGAGGCAACCAGTGACCCTTACTCTGCTGCCAGGCTGCAGAAAAGCCCCAGCTCAGCAATCAGCAATCAGCTAAACACCCTGAAATTCAGAAATAGGTGCTAACCCAACCAAATTCCTTGAATCCAACCCTGTGGACATCTTGATATAAATAAGCTGCTCAGTTTTAGGCATCATGAGGACAGAGATGCACTCAAGTTAGATGATCAGCCTACGGGCCACACACATCACATCAGCCTGGACACAGAAGCCAGAGGCTTGACTGCCTGTTTGGATGGAAAATACCCTCAATTCCCAAACTGTCCTCCAAAAACCCTTCACCCTGGAAAGCTGAACCCATCCCAGGCCTTCATGCTAAGGCAGGAGCAAAGACTCCAGAGGAAGGGATGTTGAGGTTAACCCCCAGGAGAACGTGGCACTCACCCCCTCAGCCGCGTCGATGAAGAGCACGACGCCGTCCGAGATGCGAAGGCCAGCTGTCACCTCGTCAGAAAAATTCACATGACCTTCAAAACCACAGAAGGGTGGGGAGTGAGAAGCAGAGTGAGCCCTGATGCAGCAGCACACGGGGTGGGAAGCTGTAGGGTCTGCAGATTCCTCTGGTCGCTGGTACCCAGAGAGGCAGAGGGTCTGCAGATTCCTCTGGTCGCTGGTACCCAGAGAGGCAGAATGGAGATGGTTCCTCCTCAGACAGGGACCCGGGAGTGGCTGCCAGAGCTCCCCATGGGGGAGCTTCAGCTCTAATGCTATTTTTTGAGAATGCACACAACTTGTTTAACAGGCACTTCTCCTCACATTTGTGACTGTTTTTCTCACAGCTCTGTGCAAGTACTTCGGGAAAAGGAGGAAGATTTCTTCTCAGCAAAGACAACAGATGCCTCTCCCCCCAACCTCCTCCTGCGCTCTAACCTCCCTCATCCTGAGCTGTAGCTCAGCAGATGCGTCCCAAGACCCTCTTTTCTAAAGTTTCTTACAAGTTGATCTGTTCCCTCCACAGGAGACTGTCAGAGGCTCAAGGAACTGGCTGAGTCTCACTGTGGGGCAACAGCATTTGAGCAAAGCCCAGTTCCCCTGTGCACAGCGATACCTGGGAAAGCCAATTCTACCTGTGCTGCTTGTATACCTGAGTGAAACACCACTTCAGCCTCATCAGCCCTCAATTAGGCCAGCTAACCACAAAATGAGCCTGACTTGGCCCTGCCCATGGCAGGGGGTTAGAACTAAATGGACTTTAAGGTCCCTTCACCCCAAACCATCCTGGGTGATTCGGGGCCAACTGCACAGTCGGGACTGCTGGAAGTGACTCCACAGGAATGAACTCAGCTAAAGGCTCAGAGTCAGCTATAAAAAATACAAAATAAAGCTAAGTCCTTCCCAAAGCAAGATTTTCAGGACTGCACAATCACCTGGAGTGTCAATGATGTTGAATAGGAAAGACTTTCCTTTGGTGTCAGGCAGAACAATGGTCACTGGGGTGCTCTTGATCCCCACCCCCCTCTGAAACACAGGAAACCAGGATTAGCAGGTAAAAGAAAATATAAATAAAAGGATCACCATGTACAGATGTAGAAGACGACCAAGGAAAAATCAGAACAGAACACCCTGTTACTCCAGTAACAAGCTCAGATCACTGGAGTACCCAGATGAGCTCCCCCATCAGTACTGGTCAGAATGGTGAGCCACCAGTGCTCCCTCCACACCTGATTTCATCTGAGGAGGTACTACAGGCATCACCTGAGACAGAATGTGCTTGTTTGTCTGTGCTTTCACCCTATGCTGTCACCAAGTTACAGCTCAAAGCACAAGATTTGATCACACAGAGTATAAAGTAGAGCACTGAGAAGAAGAGAAAAAAAAATGCTTCATAGGGTTGTTCTGGTCATGACACAAAATAATATTCCCACTCATGCCCAACCACATGGAGTCAGAGCTAGGGAAAACAAGGAGAAATGTATTTATTTTGAAGTAGTTTTTCTCCTCATCCACCACTGGTGCAAATCCCTTCCTCCTCTTTCCCTCAAAGAAAGTAAGAATTACCCCCACACTGGGGTGACTCTGCTTAGATGTAACATCACACAGGTTACAAAATCATACATGGAGATGAGGGTTGTGGGAAACAGAAGAAAGCTGGATCAGGAATCTTACTGAGGCAGACAAGAGGAGCAGATTGTTTTACTGATGAAGAAAATAACCAAGATGTGGAAGGCACAAAAAAACGTTAAAATGGACGAGGAAACTGCCTACAACAACTGTGAGTAAAGCATGAGACAACTGGGTAAAATCACTACAAGACCACTCACCTCCTGCTCTGTGAACAATATATCAGTGTAGCAGAGCTGCAAAGGCAAAACAAAAATCAGAATCTCACATTTTGGTATCAGATATTCAGTTTGAAGCACGACACAATAACTGACACATGGCTAAGGTGGCGAGAAAGTGACAGAAGCAGAATTAGGACTGAGCTCTAGCTTTCCAATCCTACATTCCAGTCACTGAACCACCTTGTCCCCACACACAGTCACGCTCCCTCAGGGTGTAAAAGCCACCCCAGGTTCCCCAGGGCAGGAATACACCAGGAGCTCACTCACATCCTGGTCGTAGCGCTTCCGGATCTCAGGGTGGGTCTGTTCTATCAGGCAGTCAACAAAACATGTCTGGAAAAGAGAGAAAGGAGGGGACTCCCTTCAGACAGGCACAAACACAACCCCATACCTCCAGCAGCAGCACGGAGAACGTTGGGCATGTTATTGCAAAACCCACAAGTTCAACCTACCAAAAAAATCTACACGTTTCACATGGAAATGTAGTGCCAGGACAAGGGGGAATGGCCTCAAGCTGAAGGAAGGCAGGGTTAGATGGGATACTGGGAAGAAATTCTTCCCTGTGAGGGTTGGGAGGCCCTGGCAGAGGTTGCCCAGAGAAGCTGTGGCTGCCTCATCCCTGGAAGTGTCCAAGGCCAGGTTGGACGGGGCTTGGAGCACCCTGGGATAGTGGAAAGTGTCCCTGCCCCTGGCAGGGGGTAGGACTGGATGGGCTTTAAGGATCTTCCAACACAATCCATTCTGGGATTCTATAAATAAATGCATGAGCCAGGAGGAGCAGAAGGTGCTGCTGCAGGGAACGAGGGGCCAGGAGGGATGGCTGAGCAGACAGACAGGTCACCACTACTACTCCTGGACTTTGGATATTCACACTACCTTGCCGTGGTGAAGGTGCCCACACAGAGTCACATTCCGGATCAGCTCCGAGTTGTCCATCAGATCTGCCAGGAAACTGCAGGAACAAAACACAAAAGGCTGCTGAAGGCTTCTGCTGTGTCTAAGAAAAGCAGGTGCCGTTTCAGCTACACTTTCTATCCAAGGTGCCCCCTGAATCCTTGCCAAACTTTTATCCTGCCAATGCCCTGCGGAGGAAGAATCCCACTTTCCAGATGGGGAGGACAAGAGAGTTGGAGTCCCAGACAGATGGCAGTGGGTGGGAGGATACGGAGCTGGTAAAGCTGCCAGTGATGGAATATTATTGAATATTTTTCTTCTCTTCTAGTCAGTACTGGAGCAAAAGTCACATCCATGTACTCAGATGATGAAGCACTTCCACTCAATCCATGGCAGGCAGTCAAGTAAATCATGGTGCTGGATAACAAGCACCCCATGGAGCTTTGAAAGCAGCCAGGGGCTCCACAGACCATTAATTCTGATTTTCAAGTCTTAAAACAGTGACATTCCAGGGACTCGAGGAATTAAGTCTTTTTCAAATCAGCAGCTGAGCTGGGTAATGATGGGCTGGTCACTTCTGGATGGATGCTGGCCAAAAGATAATTGAGATCCTAAATTACCACCCCTAAAAAATAATGGGAGGCAATAAAACATGCAGCCATTGCCACAGGTCTGCAGAGAATAAGTGCTGTCAAATAATCTTTTTAAACAGATTAAATTTTCACTGATGCAATAGACTTTTTAATGTAGAATGTTTTGATTAAGAGCTAAAAAACACCACAATCAATACTAACCCCGATTAAAACCTTGCTAATTGGTCTGAAAATAAGGCTAAATGGGAAATCGATACCAAGCTTGCAGGTTTCTGGCTACGTCCCACAAGGAATTTCTCTTGGCCTCATCCTAACCATTTATATCAACCAACAGGAAGAAAAGGAATTAATTACAAATGGAATGAGCAGAGGATACAGGGAAATGGTGGAAAATGCAGAGCCCAGATCAGTGACTGAGCCAAAGCAACTGCTGAGAAAAACCAGTCCCAGCAGCTCTTGGGCTCTGTTCTGGCTCTGTTGAACCCCCCCAGGCACTGAGCAAGGCCCTGAGCAGCTGAGGGACCCCTGACTGAACATGAGCTCCAGGAACACCCTGTTCCCTCTGGAAAACAACAGGCTGCTGGATGCCAGGCAGAGGGCCTGCCCATGCTGGGGCTGTTTGGCACCAGGGAACTGCTGCTCAGCCCCACCTGGTTCTGGGATCTACACCTGGAGATGAACATTTAAAACTGGGAAAAGCCCTGACTGGCCATGAAGTGGTGAGTGGAGAGATGAGCCCGAGGACACTCCCACAGCTCCATCTGCTCATCCCAAACAGAGACAACACACACACACTGCACACACAGGGACACAGACCCTCCGCCCACCACAACGCACAGACACTGGTGCCAAGATCAGACTTTTAACAGAAAAAGCAAACGATGGCTTTTATTCCACAGAAAACTTGTGCGAGATGTTACATCTCCAATTTTAAATGCATTTGGAATTTTTTCCAGGAGAAATGCCTGGCAGACCTGGCATCCTAGGAGCTGCTTTGGGACACAACCAACAGACAAACAAAGCCCAGCACAGCAGCAGTGTCCTGCTGACTGCACAGTGCTCTGCACTCACCCAGCAGCCCAAAAATTCCCAATGGAAACTCCTCCGGGATAGATCGGATCTAATTTGAGACTGGGATCAACCCAAAATGTCCCAATATGATGTGTGCCACACACTGACCATATGAATATTTAACAGGTTGCCCAGAGAAGCTGTGGCTGCCCCATCCCTGGATGTGTCCAAGGCCAGGTTGGACAGGGCTTGGAGCAATCTGGGAGAGTAGAAGGTGTCCCTGCCCATGGCAGGGGTGGGATGGAATGGACTTTAAGTTCCCTTCCAACCCAAATCATTCCAAAGTTTCCTGAGCCACAAGAAGTTTTGGCTATGGAGCTTTATCTCAGCCCTTGAGGTGAGATTCCCCTTCTGTGTCCAACTCTGCCCTGTGCTGCTGCCGTGGAGGGAAAATGGCTGTGAAATGGTTTGTCCTGCACTTCCTCTTGTTTTTGGATCAGAACCCAGGAATCAGCTGCCCTCAGGTCTGTGCTGGGGTCAGTCAGACACCAAGGCAGAGCCCCCAGACCTGCCTCCCCCCAGCCCCACACTCACTCCATCTCGTAGACAGTGACCGGCAGCGTCTGCTCCATCAGGGAGAACTTCTTGGTTTTCACAGGTTTAATAATGGGCTCTGAAACAAGAGAAAGAACAATAAACTGTGCCCAGAGCCCCTGAACCAGCAGGGTCAGGAATAGCCCTCAGCAGTGGGGATTTTGCTGACAACCCCTCAATTTTCCAGCTGAACAGATTCCCTCAGCTGTTTGTCAAAGCAGCTGCATAAGACGGTCACTGTAAGGCCCTTCCATCTTTATACTGGGTCCTCCCAGTATAAAGGGATCAAAGGAGATGACTTAAACACATTTACTTTTTCCTTAAATAGCTTTCCAGTCTCTGCTGATTCCTGTTCTTCCAAAGACATGTTTGTTTGGATTTGCAAAAATCACAAGTGCCCAAATCTGCACAGGGCAGGCAAAGAGTCCCCGGGGCTATGAGGTGACTCCAAAGGGGCAGGATGGAAGGGAATATTATTTCCCCATTCCAGGGATCCATTAAGAGTCTTCTCCTCCCTCTGCCCCCTCTCGCAGCTCCCTCCCCACTCACCAGTGAGTGGCTGCGTGTCCTCCTCCTGCACAATGGTCTCCACCTCGGGCCCGTAGACTTCCTCGGCCGTGGGATAGTACTTCTTGTCCTCGTGCAGCACCACCTCCATCCCGGGGTGCTCCTCGTCGTGCTCCCCCATGTCATCGTCATCATCATCATCCTCCAGCTGCAACCAAGGCTCACCCTCAGCTGCTGCAGAGCCACCCGAGGGGACAGGCCTGGGGTCACCCCTGAGCGAGAGCCCCAGCCAGGGATCCCCAGTGCGGCCCCAGCACCCACAGAGGTGCCCTGGGAGCAGCTCCTGGATGAGCAGCACGGCTCTTCCCACAGCCCTGCATCATGAACAGCCCCTGGACTTGCAGGAACACTGGCACAGGCAGTGACTCTGGCCCCGGCTCACACACACAACCACACGTAGCACAACACCAGGAATCACACTGGGGAAACGCAACACCCATCCCACACAGACCAAGAGAGATGGGAAAGGGCTCCCTCATTCCCCCCGTGGTGCAGCCCCTCCGCTCCCCACTGCCGTTCTCCTTTCCCTTGGTGTCCATGGGGTCTCACTCTGTCTTCTCCCCTCCACATATCCGGCTCCCTGCTGCACCCTCAGCTCCTTCCTGAGGGCCTGAAAAGCTCTCGAAGAGACACAGACCCTCCATGAGACTGCCACCAAAACCAGCCAAACACAGCCCGAGTCGCAGGAGCTCCCACTTCCCACCACGATTCCAGCAAGACCTTTGTCTTTTCCTTCACCCCAGGAACAGATTTTGTAAATCCTTTAAACACCAAACCCACTCCGACCCCCGGGATTCAGACCCCCGCACTGGCCCAGGCTCACGGAACGACCAGACCCGCCACGGGCAGAAGCAGGCGCGGGGCCTAACCCCGCTCAGGGTCCGGGGCAGAACGAGCCCCGAAGGCTCCGGGGGTCGCTGTCCCTCCTCCCCCCCCACCCCACTCACCTCGTCCAGGTCTTTGGACTCTCGGCCCAGCTCGTCGTCGTCATCGTCCGAGTCCAGCTCGGGCCCGATGTAGTTCCCAAACTCGTCGTACAGGTCGGTGTCCATGCTGGGGAGCGGGGAAGGGATCCGTGGGGGCGCAGCGCACCGAGGGGCCTGGCCCGGCCCGGCCCTGCCCCAAACTCAGACCCAGCCCCTGTCCCAGACCCAGCCCCTGTCCCACACCCAGACCCCAGGCCCTGTCCAAGGCCCCCGGCCCGACGCCTTCCACGCTCTCCCTCACCCGCCGCAGCTCCGCTCCCGCCGCTGCTCTCGCCGGCGCCGCCGCCGTTGAAGGCCCCCGAGCTGTCCGCGCCGCCTGTCGCGACAGAAAGTCCCGCGCCCGCCGGCAGCGCCGCGCCCACAGGAGAAGCGCCGGCTGGGTCCGTGTTGAGGTCAGGGCCGGTCCCGGAGGGTCTCGGCGGCCGCGAGCCGGGAGGGGCAGCGCGGGGCGGCGGAGCCGGTTGTGTCAGGCGCTGCCGGGGCAGCCTCGGGGGCTTTGCGCGGCCCCGTCGCTTTAGCGGAGGGAGCGCGGCCGTGGCGGGGTCGGGACTGTCGCGATAGAGAGAGGGGCCCTGGGGACGGAGGTGTTCGTCACCCAGCGGGGCTGTCGCCATAAAGGAAGGGGCCCCGGGGCCGGCGGTGTGGCAGGACCTGGCGGGGCTGTCGCGATAGGTTCCCTGTTGGCACCCACGTGCGTGGCTTTAGGGCTGCCACAGTGGGAGTGGAGCCCACAAGACAGGACTGTCACGATAAGATTGGAGTTTTCGGGGCCAGTCCTGGCAGGGCTGCTGTGACACGAGTGGGGTCCTCGAAGCCATCCCCGGCAGGGCTGTCGCGACAGGAGGGGTCCCTGTGCCCCCAGGCCGACGCCGTTCCCACGCCCCGCAGGTCCCGGGATGGATCCGGCCGGGGCACTCGCGGCGCTGGAGAGGGAGCTGCGGGCGGCGCTGGCGGAGGACGAGCGGCGGCAGCGGGAGGGCGAGGCCAAGCTACGGGCGCTGCGCCAGCGCGTCCCCGACTACGACGAGTTCAGGTCCAGGGGTCCGGCAGTCCTGCGGGGCCGCCCTGGCTCGGGGGGAGCCAGGAGCTCGTTTGGGGGCTGAGCTCCTCGGGGATCTGAGCTCGGAGCTGCCCCGGGAGGCAGTCCGAGCGCTGCTCCGGGGGGCCCGAGGAGCAGCAGCCTCGGAATGCCTGGAACGGCCTCGGGATGCCCGGAACAGCCGCGGCTCCGAGGACAGAGCCCGCAGGGGCAGACACTCGGCCGTAGTAAAGATTTGTCCCAAAACTCCTCACGTGGCCCCGTGTGGGCCGAGATCTGTCCCTGCTCCGGGGCTAGTCCCCCCGGTGCCCTGGCTGTGGCCAGCAGGGGGATGGCACTGTTCCCTCTCCAGAGCATTGTTCTGTCCAGGACACTGTCCCCTCTCCACATTCCCAACCCAAGCCCCCCCAGCCCCCACCTCTCCCCACACACCCCAGGCCATGCTGGGGGTGCAGAAGCAGAGGGTGACACGTGTCCCCTGTGCCCTGCCCAACCTGTTCCTGCTCTAAGTCCCATCACTGCTTTGTCCAGGGGGTTGTGAGCAGGTTGGGATGGCAGCGCTGCTCCACAGGGGCAGTGCCAGGCACTCCCAGTGCCCACCAAATTCCTGGATTCCCTATGGATCCATCTGGGACTCCAAATGCCCACCCAAGCCCTGGATCCCCAATAGATCTGTCTGGGAACTGCCTGTCTTTTGACATCTATGATCTGTAGGTAGATCCAGGACTTTGGCCACACTTGGGAGACTTTTTGGGACCAGATCAAATTCCATTCATGGATTCATATCTGCCTCATCCAGCCTTGACACTTGATCCCTGAGAGGCAGGAAAACACTTTCAAGTGTCTTCTCCCCCAGACATCTTGCCAGTCCCTATAAGAGGATTCCCAAGGGATTTTAAGATGGTTTATCCCTGTATTGGTAAGGGCCTGCTCCTTCAGCCTGTCCAGTCCCTCTGGATAATCCATGCGGCCCAAAGTCAGGAATTGCCTTGGAGAAGCAGCTTGAAGCCTCAAAGTGTTTTCTCTTGCCACGTGTCCCTTCTGTCCCTGTTCCCTGCAGGAACATTGTGCTGGCCTCACACTTGAAGCCTCTGGAGAAGAGGGACAGGTTGGGACAGAGGAGGAATGTGCTGTGGAATCCCTGTGCAGCCCCAGCCGAGGCACTGCCTGCCCACGCTGTAGAGATCCCACAGGTGAGGGAGAAGCTGCTGGGGGCTTATCCACAGCTGGAAATTACTCAGGAATTACCTGGGTGTTAATTGGAATGCAGAAGTTACTCAGGACTCACTGTGCGTGTGAGGCAGCACTCCTGGGCCCCCGGAATATCAGAGTTTGGATCCACACGGGTTTGGGCTGGACCCCTTCAGGAAGAGTCTGCTCCATCCCTGTGGGAATGGAGGCCTGGCTGCACAGCCTGGACCCAGAGCTCCCAGTGGCCCCATGGTGGCCAGGAACAGATTGTGGGAGCAGGTTCCTCCTGGTTGGGAGCAGCTCCCAGCTCCCATGGCTGCAGCCTGGGACCCAGAGCTGGGACTGTGCACCAGGATCCTCCCTGGAACAGCCTCCGGCTGCAGAGATTCCCTGAGCACAGCCTGTGGTTTGCCCCTGGTTTAATGATCCACTACATGGAAAAGGCTGGTTTGGGTTATTCCTGCTGCCTGAGGACCTCACTGAGTCCCTCAGTGCTGGGAAACAGGGATGGGACATTTTCTGTCCAGGCCATTTGTGATTGGAGTCACCTTGGTCCTGCCCCCTCCTGTGGGCTCTGTCCATGCTGAATGTGGAGCCAGGGATGTTTCCCATGGATGTTTTCCATGATAAGACAATCACATGGATTGCCTTATAAACAATCCCGTGGATTGTTTGTGATGCTGGATTTCACTGACCTGTTTATTGTGAGATCTTTTGCAACTCTCCTGGGCAGCATTGTGTTTCCTTGCATTGAGCAATGACCTCCCCAGGCAAATCCTGCTCCCAATCCCGTCAGCACAGGCTCAGCTCTCCAGGGCTTTTCCAACCCTGTGCTCAGCCCCAGCCAATGTCACTCTGCTTTGTTCCCTGGCTGGAGAAAAGTTGAACCTTTGCCTCCTCCTGCAGCCTGTGCGTCGCTGACCCAGTGGGGATGGGCTCAGCCATTAATTACAGATGGTATAAAATGGGATTTCCTTTATCTGGGAATGCCCCTTGGAGCTTGGCTCTTGGCTCCTGCTCTGCCACAGACCCCACCAGCACTGGGTGGTACCACACGGGGCATCTGCACATTTTCTGGAGTTTGCGTCTCCCACCTTTTCTCTGCCACTCCTTTGATTTGCCTCTCGGTGCTCAGTGTTCCCTGCTCTGATCCAATCCCTAGGAGATCCCTTCCCAGGCAGGGCTGGGCAGGGGTCGGGCTGTGACTGGAGCCAGGGTCACTCCATGACCATCTGTGTTCACACCAGGTGTCACAGCTCATCCACACTTCCCCCTGGAGTTCCCTGGCTTCTCTGGGCTCGAGGCACCCAGCATTTCCTTGTCTTCCCGTTTTCCCCCTCAGCAGCTCCTTGTGCTGCCAAAGCCCCTGTTAAAAACACCTCGGCCGTTCATGGACTGACCATGGTGTGGGATCAAAGTCTTCAAGTGGGAACAAAACAAAAGGAACTGAGTGACTCTTTTTCCTTCAGGAACTGGATCAGCTGCCTGGAACGGCTGCGGAATTTCAGAGAGATTGGCGCAGGTGCTTGAAAAGTGGGACAGAGAAATACCAGTTTTTGCTGGCGCTTGGAGGGGAGGCCTTGGGCAGGATCTTCCAGGCTGACGTGGGCTTTGGCCTCCTGGGGGAATTCCTGACAGTGCTGGCAGAGAACATCCATCCTGGAGACAGAGCTACCATCCTTCAGATCCTACAGAGCCTGGCGGGCACCAAGCGCTTTGGGCTGAACGTGGCTCTCCTGAGCCAGTCGGAGAAGGAGAGCAGCCAGGATCTGTTCAGGAAGCTGCGGAATGTGAGCAGGGATTGTCAGGCTGCTGGCCAGCCCGATAGCCTGGCCAGCTGTGAGGCAGGGAGGGAAGCCCACCCCATAGACACCCACTTGGAAAAGGAAGCTGAGGAGGAGAGGACAGTGGTGGAGCTGATGAAGTGTTACCAGGTCAGCTGAGGCAACAGGAGCACCAGGACTGAGCAGAAACGGGAAAAAGAGGCTCAGAAAAGACTCAAAGCTTGGCTTTGGCATTACCCAGAGCACAAGTTCTGCACAAATAAAGTTTAACTCTCAAGCTGTGGTGCTGTGGTCTCTGGGCAGAGTATCCTCACAGGTGTGTATGGGAGAGTCACTTGAATGAGGAGAAAACCAAGGGAAAGAAAACATTGGATGGTGGTTTTGAAGGAGAAACCGATAGTCCCTTCCCTTTTCCACCTCTGTCCATGGTCACTGAGGGGGTTTAGGGGATGTAATCAATGACAACTGTCAGGTCCATTTTGTTCCAAACCCAGCACAGCAAACAGCAGAGTCACCGGGCAGCCACCCACTCCCACCTGCTCTGGGGAAACCACTGGGCACCTGATGGCAGGATCCAGGTTCGTCCCCAGGGCCTGGCATGGGAATGTTGGGCTTTGAGGCACCTCTCAGGGTGATATCTGTGTCCCTGCTGTCTGCTGTGGTGCCCTTGCTCCGGCCTTTGCACACCTCAGGACAGCTGAGGGCTGGAGTCTTCAACAAAAGAGGATCCTGGAGCTGCCCAGGATCAGGGTGGAGGGTGTTGGTGCCGGAACAGCCCCAGCACAACAGTCGCAGTTTGGTGGGAACAGTCAGGGTCTACAGGGAGCAAACGTGGGCTTGGCATCATCATCATCTTCATCCTTGCCCACGTGGGCTGCTGCTGGCGAGCGCTCAGGAACCCGTCCAGGCTGGAACATCCCCCCCCTCACGGGGCCCTCGGACACCCTGGACCTTCCTCCCGTTGGAAATTTCCAATGTTCAGCAGCAGTCAAACACTGCCAAGCCCCCGCTCTCCCTCCCCTCGGGGCAGGAGCGGGACAGCGAGGACTGATGTGGGAAACTCCCTGTTCTGGCACAGCTTAGTAGGGACGGGCAGGATTGGACTCTGCCAGGATTTGCTCCAGGTGGGGTTTCACACCACTGGGATTTGCTCCAGGTGGGATTTTACACCATAAGGATTTGTTCCTGGCTCTGACACTGCTTGGCAGGGGGGGTTCAAGCTCAGTAAAGTCCTTTTCAAAAGAAAACTTGGAGCTGGTGCAAGATGTTTTGGCCAAATTCTGTAGAGTTCTTGATCCGCACCATTGATTTATTAGAGCTGTTTTTCTAAGAGGCTGCTAAAAACATCCACCAAACTATTTTGATCCAATTAATACTTGCTTCTCTCACCCTTTTTTTCCTTGTTTTCCTTGTTGAGAACTGTGAGTACCCGTGTCACAAACCCTTCAGTGTTCCTTTTGAGGTCCTTAGCTGGAGCAAACCCATTTCCTTAAATTTTTGTTTAATTTTTTTTTTTTACTTCTGAAGGAAAAGTGTTTTTCTAAATTAATGTGGTGATTTTCTTCAGAAATATCTCTGCTTTTGGGGTGTTTTTAACTCACCTGACTCAGCACAGAGTTGGGGTGTTTGGGCNTCAGCACAGAGTTGGGGGTCAGTGTTTGGGCCTGCCAAAGTGATCTCAAACATCCCCCAGAGGTGGTGGCATCTCTGCAGGGTTTCAGTGGCCACTTAATCCGCAGTATGGAGCAGGATGTGCCCTGCAGGTTCATCTCCTTTGTTTGAGGATGTGGCTTGTGAATTTCAGCATTCCCAATAGAAATCCCGCTGTCCAGGAGGGCACTGAGGGTCCCAGCAATGCTCTGGCACTGGAACCCCATTGATGATGTGCAGGATCTCAAAGCCACCCTCAGCCCCAAGAGCTGCAGCTGATCCTGGGAGCCTCCCGGGAGCTGCAGCCTGGGATTGTGCAGGGAGGGAGCGGGGTTTGAGGGTGAAGAAGCCCCAGCAGATCCCTGATTTCCCTCTTGGGAAGCGGATCTCTGCCCCCCCACTGCCTGGCTGCCGGCTCTGGGGGTTATCCCTGCACCCCCCTCCCCTTCTGGGTGTTGGTCCTGGGGCGTGTCCGTGCCTTGGGGCTCAGCCCTGAGCACTTCCCCTCATAACATTAAGATCATTTTGGGCTCCCAGAGGTCCCCACCGCCCCGGATAATCCCAAAATCCTACGTCCCTGGCTGCAGAGAGGCGGATGCAGGCACAAGCACAGACACTCAGCACGTGCATTAGCTTTTTATTCCTCATCCCGAGCTGCGGCGGCGTTAGTGCGTTAATTCAGTAGCAGGGGAGGCTGCTCACGGGGCCCAGCCCAGCGCCATCCCCCTGCATCCCCACCCTGGGCACCACCCAGGTCCCCCACAACACCTTCTGCCCTGGGAATGGCCTTTCTGGAGTCAGAGAAAGCTGCTCAGCACCTGAGCTAGGGGATGAGGGGGCAGAGGGATGGGGGATGGCAGCCGAGGGCACCCGTGTGCTCATCCCAAAGGGCTGACAGGACATGGGAAGTGCTGCTGGGTCCTTGCTTCTTTGTCAGGTGGCATCAGGCAGGTCCTGCTCGTGGTCAGTGGCTGCAGCAAAGATGGGGATGGGGCTGCAGGAGAGCACTGTGCTGGGCAAGGCCTTGTGGGGCGTGGGTTGGTCTGGGGGAGGACAGGTGAGGGACAGGGCCATGTGCAGCCCAGGGACAGGGGTTTTCTTCCAATCCCATCCTGAATGCTCATGGACAGGGTGGGCTCAGGCTCTGTGTGGGGCAGGGACTGTGACTGGGCAACCCCTGTCCCCAGAGCCCCTGGCTCCCCGTGTGACCCCCGAGTGATGGGATCCCCCTGTCACTCGTGGGTGGCAGGTGGCATCTCCTGCTGTGAGACCCTCACAGGTGACCCAACACTTTCCTCTTCCTCTTCTGCACCCCTCTCCTCTCCATTTTCACCTGTGTGGGACCCCCCAGACACAGGGCCGTGGGTCACCTGTCAGGTCTGTTTTTCCCCACCAATTTTGGGGACACCTTGGTGGCAGACATCCGGTGGGATCAGGACAGCCCCATAGCTCTGTGCCAGGAGAAGCTCTTGAGGCCACTGTGCAGCCCCACAAACTGCCCTGGACACCCCAGCATCCCCAAAAACCCCTCCTGACCCCCATTTTGTCACCCCTTGACACCATCCCAAGAACATCCTACTGCTCCACTCTCATATTCCTCGTGCCCCTGCCTCTCCATCATCCTCTTCTTCACGCCTCCCTCTCCATCCTCCCCTTCCTCCTATTCCTGCCTCCCAGCTGAGTTCATCTGACACTTGCTGACAGGGAAATGTCCCTCTCCAGCCGGTACCTTGCACCCTGCAGCCCCCCCACCCAAGGGTGCTCAGGGCCTGAATGCACTGGAGGGATCCCGGGAAGTCTCCCAGACCAGCGAGTGGATGCAGGGAGATGCTCTTGGCACCACCGTGTTGTCTGACGGTGCACAGAGATCGAAACAGGACGGACTCTCCGCCTGGGCACTGGCCACGAGGCAGGAACAGCCCGTGCTGTGGGAATGTGGCAGCATCCCGGCTGTCGGCTCTGCCCGGATCCGCTGCCTCCCGCGGGTGCTGCGCGGTCCGACGGGTGCTTTTCTGGCTGCCAGCCCCGGACAGGGCGTCAGCGGGTCCCTGGGCACGGGGGGACGTGGGAGAGGCGAGGGGTGCACGGCACGGAGGTGCCCCCGCCGGAGCACCGCCGGCTCCTCCCTTGCCCCGTGCCCGGCCCGGGGCTCCAGCGCAGCATCGGGCGGGACCTGCGGAGCTCCGGCCGCTGCCCCCCCGCCCTACGGCACCTCCTTGTGCTCCTGCTTGGACTCCTTGAGCACCTGCAGGGGAGGCAGAGGGACCGTCACCCCCGGATCGGGCTCTGCTCCCGGCTGAGCCTGCCTGGGCTCTGAACGAGCTTGGGGACAAGGACAGGGGCAGGGACAGGGACAGGGACAGGACAGTGTTCTCTGTGAGCTGCCAGCCTCGGCTCCACCATGACCCAGAGCCAGTTCATGCCGTGCTGCTCGTGGGGCTTGTGGGATGGCCCCATGTGCAAGTCCCTCGGGGACACCCTGTGGGGAGGTGGGGATGGAGTGTGGGTGACACAGATGAGGATTTCCCACCTCTCCATCTCGGGTCTCCACAGTTTTGACCACAATGCTCCTCTTCACATGAGCTTCTGACACGGATTTGGTGTCCAGGCTGGTCTCTGGAGGACATGGGCAGGAAAAAACAATGACACCATGCCCAGTGTATGGCCCTTCCAGCCACACTCAAGTGGAGGGGTCCAGAGTAAATGGAATGGGCTAACAAACCCTGAACCATGAGAGACAACAGTCCTGGGGACACAGTCAGCCTCAGGGACAGGGATGGCCTTGAGGATTTGACTGGCTATGGGATCTAATGACTCCTGGGGACAGGGCTGTGGGGACAGTTGCGGACATTTTTGGCCTTGGAGATGCTGTTGACCATGGGGACATGGCTGGCTTGGGGATGTGATTGGGCTTGGCGACAGGGTTGTCTCTGGGGACACAGCTGGCACTGAGGAACACAGTTGGCCTTGGGGATGTGGTTATCATTGAGGACATGGTGATGTGGTCAGTCCTGGGGACATCACTGGCCTTGGGGACATGCTCAGCCTTGGGGATGTGGCCATGGCACCCTCCTACCCCATCCTGGGAGAACCCAGGAGTCCTGGTCCCTGGAGATTCAGACGAAAACCTCCTGATCCCTCTGGATGGGGCAGGGATGGCCAAGGTGGCATCTCCTGCCAGAGCCCCCAGAAGCCACCCCTGCTTGTGCCACCATCCTGCTCCCCCTCCCCATGCGTGGGCACAGCCTCACCTCGGATCTGCAGGTTGGAGAAGCTCTGCACAGGGATGGTGATCCTGCAGGAGCAACGGGAGCATTGGGAAGAGCATGGGGTCTGCTGCCCACCAGCTCCACCTGCCTGGAGGATGGTCCCTGACCCAGCCAGGCATCCTGGAGGGACCACGAGGACTTGGGCATGGTCTGGGGCATGGCTGGGGTGGGGTGAGGGGCAGGATGTCCCCTCCGTGCCCTCACCTGCTCTCCTCGCCCTCCAGCAGCTTGCGGTACGTGGCGATCTCCATGTCGAGGGCCAGCTTGACGTTGAGCAGGTCCTGGTAGTCCTGCAGGTGCCGGGCCATCTCCTCCTTGAGGCTGCGGATGTCCTCCTCCAGCCGCACCACCGTGTCCTGGTAGCCGGCCGTCTCCAGGGCGTAGCGCTCCTCCAGCTCCCGCAGCTGCCTCTCCAGGGACTCATTCTGGGGGGACACGGGGGGCTGTGACACCCTCCATGGCCACCTTCTCCCAGGAGCTGGGGGCTCCCCCCAGTGCCCATCCATCTCCCACCCTTGGGGAACAGCCGTTCCCCCAGCGTTGGGTGCTGGTCCCTCCACCGTGACAGGGAACCCCGTGGAGGTGGCAGCTCCCTGAGGCCCTGTCCCCACTCTTGCACCCCACAGCCGTCACCTACCGAGCCCCGCAGAGCCTCCAGGTCACAGGTGAGGGCCTGGAGCTGGCGCCGGTACTCGTTGGCCTCCTGCTTGGCCACCCGCAGGGCCTCGGCGTGCCGGGCAGCCGCGTCCGTCAGGTCTGCGAACTGGGACAGGGGATATGTGGGATGGGACCGCTGGCAGGGATGTGTCCCAGTGGCACATGGCGTGGGAACACGACCCTGCTCTGCTCCACGGCAGGGACATGGCCCCAGGACACGTGGCATGGAGAAACATCCCTGGCACAAGTGGAGACAGCAGAGCTCCCAAACCCTGCACACCATCAACGAGAACCACCCAACCCTGGGTGACCAACCCCAGCCCTGAAGTGGTTACACCCCAGGAGGGGACAGCCAGGGCACCCATCTGTGTGGCAACCAGCTCCCACTGCACCTTGGACTGGTACCACTCCTCGGTCTCCTGGACATTGCTGGCAGCCATGGCCTCGTACTGGCTGCGGATGTCGCGCAGGGCGGCCGTCAGGTCCGGCTTGCTTGCGTCCACCTCGACGTGCACCCGCTGCCGGGCCAGCTGCTCCTGCAGCTCCCGCAGCTCCTGTGGGGACAGCGGGGTCAGGGCAGCCCCCCGAGCTCCGGCACCCCCAGCCCCAGAGCGGGGTTACCTCCTCGTGGACCTTGCACAGGAAGGCGATCTCGTCCTGCAGGGTCCCCACGCGCCGCTCCAGGTCCAGGCGAGCCAAGGCAGCATTGTCCACGTCCTGTCACCATGGGGGGACAGGAGAAACTGTCCCAAGCTGACCACCCAGGTCCACTCTGTCCTGAGCTGCCTGGTCGTGTCCGTTCCCTCCCGCTCCCACCCAGCCCTGCCTCTCTCTGCCCATCATAACCTATCCCAGTCCCTCACTGCCTGCTCCTGCCCATTCCTGCTTCATACCTGTCCATCCCTGCCCCTGTCCTGCTCATCCTTGCTCCTTTCCTCTCCCATCCCTGCCCTATTCCTGCCTCTTCCTGCCCATTGTAACACATCCCAGTCCCTCACTTTCTGCTCCTGCCCATCCTTGCTACATCCCTGTCCACCCCTACCCCATTCCTGCCCATTTCCAAGGGAGGCCAAGCTGGGAGCTGAACCCCAGGGATGCAGGATGGGGGTGCAGGATTTGGCCCCTGCCCTCACCTGCCTGTAGGCAGCCAGGTTTCTCTCGGCCTCCAGCCTCAGGGTCACCTCATCCTGCAGCCTGTGCCAGAACAGAGGCACCGTGACCTGTCCGGCACCTTGACCTGTCACTCTCAGCCCACGGACAGGCCCCCCTGGGCCAACACAGCCCCGCAGCACCAGCACCCACCCAAGCCCCATGTCAGTGCACGTGCCCGTCCCACACCCCCCACACCGTCCCGCGCTATTCCCAGGGGTGACCCATATCCCCATCACACCCCTGGTGCACATCACTGACTGGTGCCCAGGGCTACCCTGCTCCTGTCTCAGTGGCCACTCTGACCCCTGGGTACACCCCACTCTCCATCCTGGTCCCAGGGGTCACCCTCGTCCTTGTCACCACCATGGTCGCCATCACCAGAAATGTCCTGATCGCCATCCTGGTGTCCATCCTGGTCCCTGCTGCCACCTTGGTTCCAGTGGCCACCCTGGTCCTGGTGGCCACCCCGGCACCCATCCCAGTGGTCAACCTCAATCCTGCTCCTGGTGGCCACCCTGGTCCCCAGGGCTACCCCAAGCCTGGCAGTGCCTTACTTCTGCTGGAGGCTGCCGAGGTCCTCGGCCAGGTTGTCCCTCTCCATCTCCAGCCGGGCCTTGGCGGTGGCCAGCTGCTCCACGTGGTGCCGCAGGTCCCGCAGCTCCTCCTGGTAGATGTCGGCCACGCGCGAGGGCTCCTGGTCCCGCGCCTGGTTCAGCTCCACCACCAACACCTTGTTCTGCTGCTCCAGCAGCCGCACCTTCTCGATGTAGCTGGCGAAGCGGTCGTTGAGCTCCATCATCTCCACCTTCTCGTTGGTGCGCGTCTCCCTGAACTCCGAGTTGAGTGCCGTGGCCAGAGAGAAGTCCATCTTGCCCGAGCCCAGGCGGGAACCCACGCGGGGACCCAGCTGGGTGCTGCGGGGTGCCCGGAGCCGGCCCGTGGGGCTGGCGGGGAGCACCCGGTACAGCGGGGCGGCGGGGCCGAAGCGGCGGCCGTAGGAGGAGAGGCGCTGGCTCTCCATGCCGAAGGGGTGGGCGCGCTGTGTCCGGCCGAGGGTTTTTATGGAGCTCGGGAGCCCCCGTCCCGCTAGCCGGTCCGGTGCTGGCCCCCGGCCAGGAGCCAGCGGGCCGGCACGGCGCCAGGCTGTGGCGCCCGGCGGGGGTGGCTGTGCCCTGGCACCCAGCCCGGGCACCGCGGCACTGCCCCCTGCCCACCCCCTGCCCCCCCGGCGGGCTCTGCGGGGACTGGGGAACACGCCAGGGTGGGAGACGGAGCGGTGGCCACGGGCACCTGGTGGGTGGGGACTGGGTGCAAGGATGGGTACAAGGATGGGTGCAGTGCCGTGGGGCACTGGGGGTGCTGGGTGAGGGATCTACAGATGTGTAGTTGTGAGATCTACATGGAGAGAGCTACACACGTAGTTGTGAGATCTACAAAGAGAGACCCACACACGTGTAGTTGTGAGATCTACATGGAGAGAGCTACACATGTGTGTTTGTGAGATCTACATGGAGAGAGCTACACACGTGTGTTTGTGAGATCTACACAGAGACATTTACACACGTGTAGTTGTGAGATCTACAAGGAGAGACCCACACACGTGTAGTTGTGAGATCTACAAGGAGAGAGCTACACATGTGTTTGTGAGATCTACATGGAGAGAGCTACACACGTGTGTTTGTGAGATCTACACAGAGACATTTACACACGTGTAGTTGTGAGAGCTACACGGAGACATCTACACACATTTGTGAGATCTACACAGAGAGAGCTACACACGTGTGTTCGTGAGAGCTACACAGAGACATTTGCACATGTGTAGAGAGAGCTACACACGGGATGCACACATCCTGTCATGCACACGCACACCTGCAGACACCTGTACATATGGACACGTGTCTGTCCATATGTACACACGCCCACCCCTCCCTATGCCCCTCTTGCACACACGTGTACACACACAGTGTGCACGGATACGCACACGCGTGTGCTGCTTTCCCTGAACACGTGTGCACACACACATTCACACACGTGCCCACAGTGGCACATGCCCTGGGCCCTCCCACAGTCACACAACACAGCACGCAGAGGCACATCCAGCCATGGGCACGCACATGCACTCCACCACGCTCCCCATGTCACATCCCCCCGGGATAAGCCCCGGCACGAGCAGCTCAGCACAAGCCCCCAGAGCCCATCACCCCAGCCTGGTCATGAGGGCAGGCTACTAATTAAGGCTGGCTGTTAATTAAGTGGCTAGAGCCTCCGAAGTCCTTCCCATCCCAATGGGTCTGTGGAAGCACTGGCTGGCGGCCCTGGAGCCCAGGTCGCCGTCCCAGATCTGAGTGGAGGTTTGCCCCACACAGCTGGGTGTGCATGGCCCCGTCACTGGCCACACATGCATGGCATTTGGGGGGTCTTTTGCCCTGTTGGCACATGGCAGGGGGTGGTGAGGGCCAGGACTGGGTGCCAGGGGCTTTCCCCAGCGGCTGAAAGGGGCATTGTGTGGAACCAGAGCCATGGCACAGCCGGGGGGTCCTTTGTGCCAGGTCACGGCACTGCCGGGAAACTCGTGGGGATGGATCCGGGGGCGGGGATGGGCGTGGGGCCACCGCCAGCCCCGTCCCCTCCCACTCACAGCATTATGGCCACCAACTGGGGCATGGATGAGTCTTGGGGACGGTCTGGGCAGAGGATGGGGGTGTTCTGGGAACACGGGGGCATGAGTGACACCGTGGTGGCACGAGAGTGGGTGCCCCGAGAGGCAGCTGGGATGAAGCTGGGGCACAGGGGGGTCCCTGAGACTCTGCTGCAGGGAGAGGGACAGGGACAGGGATGGGGATGGGGACAGGGATGGGGACTGGCCTCGCCGCTGGCAGCAGGTGGCAGCCGATGGCCGGGAAAGGCTCCTGCCTGCCGTGGGACGGGGACACGCGGCCGGGCCCGCTGGACCATGGCCACCATCGCTGGGCCACCAACAGTGGCCAGTTGGGACAGCTGAGGCAACGGCTGTGTCCCTGTGGGTGCAACCTGGAGGGACCTAGAGCCACGGGGGACCATACTGGTGGGACTGGTGAGACTGGGGCAGCTGCCACATTCCCCTTTAATCCCCAGAAGCTCCTTGTCCCCAGCCAACCCTGTGTCCCTCTGGCTGTCCTGCGCTGGTGTCACCGGGGTTGTGCCCACGGAAACTCCAGATTTGGGGCACCTACACACCCCATAGTGACGTTTGTGTCCGCAGCCAGACCAGTGGCATCCCTGGAGACACGTGCTGTGTGGCAGCCCTGGTGACAGGGGACCTCCATCCCTGGAGTGCACAGCAGGGTGGGGGGGACAGAGCAGGGGCTGAGGGACTTTGGGGTCCTGTGTGAGCACCCGCTGCTCCCCAGGGATGGATTCTCTCCCGGCTCCCACGCAGCGGGATCAAAGCACGGGAAGCTGCCACTGCCGGCAGCGGCGGGAGGCAGAGCTGGGCTCTCCCCGCTCCTCCTCCCCTTCCCCGGCCCTCCCTTAATGAGACGAACGAACTGGGAGCAGGCTGGGAGGTTTAATTAGAAGCTTCCAGGCTCAAGGAGACAAAGGTGACATCAGCTGCTGCCAGGCAGGGAACGGGCGAGGAGGAGCTGGTGACCCCGATCCCCGTGAGACAGAAGCACACCCGGAGCTGTCCCAATCCCAGCCCTGCTCCTGCCACACGTGGGCACCACCGAGGGTGGCTGTGAGGAGCTGGTGCAGGGAACCAGATGTGTCTGTGCCAGATGTGCCCTGGCACGGCAGGAAAGGGGGTCTCAGGTGTGGTCCCTGGGTTTGGGATGCTCGGAGCTCTCTATCCCAGGATGGGGGAGTCAGGAGGGTGGCAGTGACGGGGTTGGAGCAGAGGGGAAACATGGAACAAACCTTTCCCCCACCACTATGCAGATCAGCAGGTGCCAGAAGAGCAAGTGCCTCCCCCAGCCCTCACCTGCACTCTAGGACACTGAGCAGGGGGCCCAGACACCCCCAGGCCCAGCAAAGGCCACAGAGGTACCCACGGGACCCTAGGATGACGGAGATGGGGGGAAGCCACGATGGAGCCCAACCCCGGAGCAAGGGTTTTTTCCAGGCCCACTCAGGAGCCGTTCCCGAATCCCAGCTCCTCACACAGGAGCTCCTGTGGGAGCCCAAAGAGGGAAGCAGGACTATGGGAGGGGGCTGTGGGGGCCTGAAGAGGTTGTAGGGCTGTGAAAGGGGCTTGGGGGCCAAAAGGGGGTGCAGAATAATTGGGGAAGCTGTGGTTTAAGGGGGTGCCACATTGTGAAAGAGGCTGAGCAGGCACAAAGGGGACAGTGTTGTCATAGGGGAGGCTGTGGGAGCCCGAAGGGGGTTCAGGCTCATGGGGGGCTCTAAGGGGGAACCAGCCAGGGTTGACTAAGGAAGGGGGTGGGAGCAGGGCCCAGGGTGGGCTTTGAGGCCTCGCACAGCCTGGGGATCTCCCTCTACCACTGCACCCTCCAGCTGAATCCACCTCCCTCCCCCAGGGGGTGATGAGCACCCAGAGCTGTGTCCTCCAGCAGCTCCATGGCCCTGTCCCAAGAAGCCAGGGAATGGGGAGACACAACAGCATCCCGTAAACACACAGCCTGAAACTGTTCCGTGCCTGCACCGGTGCTCGAGTGGCTGGGAGTCCTGGGGACATGGGGGTGTGGAAGGCCCGGGTGCCTCCTGCACAGCTCCTGGCTGGCAGCAGACGTGGCCTCGAGCTGCCACGGGCCCGCGGAGCTGCCGGGTGCCCCAGCCCAGTGCCTGGGGCTGCTCAGCCTCCTCGGGGTGTCCGGGTGCTGTGTCCCGGTGCTGACCCGGCCTCTGTCCATTCTCCCCCAGCCCGCGTCGCCAGAGCAGCTCCTGAAAATGTTGGCCAAGGGCAATAAAAACCGGGCACAGCGTCAGACCAAGGCCAACGCCACCTCCTCCTGCTCCCACACCATCTTCCAGGTGAGGGCTGCTGCCTGTGGCATCGCTCCCATTGCTGCTGCAAATGGGGCTGCAAAGCTGCCAGGACCAACATCCCGGGGCTGTCCCCTCAGCACTGAGCTGGGAATGACACTCCCCAGGGGCTCTGTCCGTGTGCTCTCTGGTTTCTCAGTGCCAAGCTGCCAGTGGATTTCAATTCCAGCCAGGCCCTTCCCTGAATTCGCAGGGCTGTCACGGCTGCCTGGGCAGACGGAGGCTCTGGCTGTCACTTCAGCCTGAGCCTGGTGCCTCGCCCCTTGCTGCTTGCAGGGAGGCAGTCCAGGTGTCTGGATGCTTCTCCAGCCAGCTCCCGTCTGGGCTTGTTGGTGGGTGCTGGATTCCTGCCTGCCACGAATCCCTGAGCTGTGCTGGAAATCTGCTCTTCCCACTGCCAGCTCTGCCTCGCAGCACACAAACCAGGGGCCCGTGAGGATTCTGGAGCAGTTCTCAGCTTCCAGCACTGCTGTGGCAGCTCCAGTCCCTGCAGGGGTTGCTCCTGGGGGGCTGAGGGCTGTTATAGGGCAGTGGGGGAAGCACATTTGGTTCTGCTCTGAAATGTCAAGGGGTTCAGAGGGGAAGGTACGGATCAATGCTGCCAAGTGAGTGTTCGTGGCTGTGTCCCTGCGTCAGCCAACACCCACGAGGGACTGGACAGAGGGGAGGGGGGTGCAGGGATAACCCCCAGAGCCGGCAGCCAGGCAGTGGTGGGGCAGAGATCTGCTTCCCAAGAGGGAAATCANGCTTCCCAAGAGGGAAATCAGGGATCTGCTGGGGCTTCTTCACCCTCAAACCCCGCTCCCTCCCTGCACAATCCCAGGCTGCAGCTCCCGGGAGGCTCCCAGGATCAGCTGCAGCTCTTGGGGCTGAGGGTGGGTTTGAGATCCTGCACATCATCAATGGGGTTCCAGTGCCAGAGCATTGCTGGGACCCTCAGTGCCCTCCTGGACAGCGGGATTTCTCTTGGGAATGCTGAAATTCACAAGCCACATCCTCAAACAAAGGAGATGAACCTGGAGGGCACATCCTGCTCCATACTGAGGATTAAGTGGCCACTGAAACCCTGCAGAGATGCCACCACCTCTGGGGGATGTTTGAGATCACTTTGTCAGGCCCAAACACTGACCCCCAACTCTGTGCTGAGTCAAACACCCCAAAAGCAGAGATATTTCTGAAGAAAATCACCACATTAATTCAAAAAATATTTTTTCCCTTCAAAAATCTAAACCAAACATTGAAAAAATGTTTAACCCAAAACTTAAAGGAATGTTCAGAACACTGGGAATGGCCCAAGGTGTCCGAGTGCCCCGCGGGGGTGCTGCTATAACCCAGCTGGTTTCCTGAGTGCCCTCCAGCAGCAGCGCCACACGTGGATGAGGAAGAAGACGGCGGTGATGACACCAAAGCTGATGCCAACGGCCCTCATGACAAAGATTGACTCGGGGTCAGCGGGGCCGCGCTGGCGCCGGGGCCGGAAGGTGACGCTGAGCTGGAAGCCGGCCACCATCTCTCCCTGCCGCCAGCAGAAGTAGAGGGCTCCGTCGCTCCTGCGCAGCCACCGGACGTGCAGGTGGTTCCCGTGGTCGATGAAGACCCTCATGTGCTTCCTGACACCCAGCAGGTAGTGGGAGCGGTAGAGCCGGACGGAGCCCTTGTCCCAGGCCACGGCGTGCTCAGGCCGCGCTCCCGGGCACGCGATGACCAGGTCACTTTGGGAGGGCTGGCTGTGGTACTGGATGGGGACACGGGGCACCTGGGGCTTCTTGCCCAGCTTGTAAATGATGTTGGAGATGGACTGCACGCCCTCCTCGGGGCCTTCCTTCTCCGGGCAAGGGGCCAGGCAGCTCCGGATGGCCACCTCAGGGCTCCGGAGGCGGATGAGGCGCGGGAACTGTGCGGGCACAGCCCTGGAGCCGCAGGAGGTGACGTTGGGCAGCGTGGTGCGGTAGCGGGGGCTCAGCTGGGCGCTCTGCACGTAGCACAGCCCGATCCGCCGCTGCTCACCCCGCACCCCGCAGCGGTCACAGCTGCTCCAGTCCCAGAAGGTGGTGAAGAGGCTGAATTTCTCCTCCGTGTAGTCCTCTTGGACGTGCTGGTCGCTGTCCAGAAAAGCCACCGTGATCTGCCTGGTGGGCTGTATGTCCACGTCATAGCCGTAAAAGAAGTGCCCGTCCTTGGTGCCACACAGGTAATGTCCCGAGTCCCTCACCTGGGCTCGGAACACGATGAGACTGAACATGCGGATGCTGAAGCGCTTCAGGAGGTCACTGCCCATGCGGACCTGGCTCGAGTCCACGAGCACGGTGCCGTTGAAATCTGTCAGCACCGTGGTCTCATGCCTGTGCAGGTTCTTCTGGAAATACCAGACAACATAGGAGGCCTCCTCGGGCTTGCACTTGCAGGGCAGCTCGAAAGTCATGTCCGCCAAGTAGGCGACGTTCTCGAACATCAGGAAGGCAGGACACGCCATCTTCTTGAACAAGTCCCCTTTTTTCTCAATGGCAAAGGTCTGGAGAGCATCGACCAGGGAGAGGAGAATGGCAGCTCCCAGCAGCCCCATCCCCATCGCTCCAGGCAGTCTCTGGCCCAGCAGAACTCACCCAGCCCAGCTGGGGATCTGCTGGGAGCATCCCGCCCCAGAACAGCCCGGCATCTGTCACCCGCCCTGGAACCCCCCTGTGCCCAGCAGCTCTGCCAGCTCTGAGTGTTGTCACCCATGGTCCTGACAACGATGGAGCTGTGATGGGACCAATGGAACCCCCAACATCTTATCCTGGAATCGCAGGGGCACGTGATGGTTTGAGTTGGATGGGAACTTAAGGATGATCTCCAGTACAGATCAACATCTGGCTTCATGGCTGATGCTGTCAAGAAAGTTTTGGCTTTTACAACAATGGGTTGTGCTTTAATGATTGTCGCCTGTTAGAGAGGGCAAGAGAATCTTTGACCACAGGCTGGCCAATTTTCTGAGATGGGCTCTAAAGGGAAGGACTCTGGGGGTGGGGTCCAAAGGGTCAATGCTTTTGCCATTGCTCCCTCCTGGTGAAGAGACCAGGCCAGACAGTGACAAGCCTGATGTTCCGGGGCTGAGATGAGAACCACAGGGCAGACCCCTCCAAGGGTGTGTGTGGCTGAGGTGAAACCTCTCACCGCCCTTCTGGGGAACACGGTTCCTGGATCACCTCGACCTGAAGTGCCTGGACACAAACACAGCCTGGGGAACAGACAAGAACTAGAAATGTATGTGCAGAGGCAGGGCCATGAGCACGCTGCGGTGACAGAGACGTGGTGGGACAGCTCACATGACTGGAATGTTGTCATGGAAGGCCTTGTGCCCCCCCAGCCATGCCCTGCACCCTGGGACACTGAGCAGGGGCCGGACCCCACCCAGCAAAGGGTGCAGAGGCACCCATGGGCCCCGGGCTGGTGGAGATGGGGGATGCCACCGTGGAGCCCAAGCCCAGAGCAAGAGACTTTTGCAGGCAGGAGCTGCTCCTGAACCCCAGCTCCTTGCACAAGGGGGAGGCGGGAAGGAACAGACACATGTAGGCCCTTGGATTCGGGACAGAACAATTTATTAAAAACAGAGCTTAACAACTTACTTACTTAACAACTTCTTTCATAAACAACTTATTTCTTTAACAATTTATTTCCTTAACAATTTATTTCTTAAACAATTTATTTCTTAAACAATTTTTTTCCTTAACAAGTTATTTCCTAAACATTTTATTTCCTAAACAATTTTTTTGCTTAACAATTTATTTCTTAAACAATTTTTTTCCTTAACAATTTATTTCCGTAGCAATTTTTTCTGCAACAATTTATTTACTTAACAACATATTTCCTGAACAATTAATTTTCTTAACAACTTATTTCCTTAACAACTTATTTCCTAAACAATTTATTTCTTGAAGAATTTTTTCCTTAATAATTTATTTATGTAACAACTTTTTTCTGTAACAACTTATTTACTTTAAAACTTTTTTCTGTAACAATTTTTTTACTTAACAACTTATTTCCTGAACAATTAATTTTCTTAACAACTTCTTTCTGGAACAATTTCTTTCCTAAACAATTTATTTCCTAAACAAGTTATTGACTTAACAACTTATTTCCTAAACAATTTATTTCGTAAACAACTTATTTCTGTAACAACTTTTTTCTGTAACAATTTGTTTTCTTAACAACTTATTTCCGGAACAATTTCTTTCCTAAACAATTTATTTCCTAAACAAGTTATTGACTTAACAACTTATTTCCTAAACAATTTATTTCGTAAACAACTTATTTCTGTAACTATTTTTTCCGTAACAATTTATTTCTGTAACAGCTTATTTCCTGAACAATTAATTTTCTTAACAACTTATTTCCGTAACAATTTCTTTCCTAAATTTATTTATTTATTTATTTTCATAACTATTTATTTACTTAACAACTTTTTTCCTAAACAACTTGTTTCCTAAACAACTTATTTCCTTAAACAATTTGTTTCCTGAACAACTTCTTTCCTTAAACAATTTGTTTCCTGAACCCGCTCATAACCTGCAAGCACACAAACAGGGCTGAGCCGGCAGGGGGGTCACAGACGCGGCGGCGCAGCTGGAACCACGGGAAGAAGGGCACTGGGAGGCAGAATGGGATCTTCAGGGGTCTGCAGGGAAAACGGTAGAGAGAGGAACAGAAGGCTTTTGGAGCTTGAACTGTGGCAAGGCTGCTGGCGGGTGGACGCAGGAAGGCTGCACGGAGCTGTGGCTGCTGCTGCTGCTCAGCACTTGCGGGGAGCAGCTCCGGAGCCCCCTCGGGGAGGGGGCTGGGGGTCTGTGCCGCCGGTGGTGTCCCGGTCTCAGGGCTTTGGGTGCCCGTCGGCGGGGAGGGCTGGGGGCTGTCACAATGAGGCCCCGGGCAGACAGGGGGGCTCTGCTCTGGGCTCTGCGCTGCCCGGGGAGCCCCTGCTGCCTCCACGCATCTCCGGGGGCGCTTCCTCTGTCTCCGGGAGCCGCAGGAATTTTCCGGCTGGCAATCGCCTATCGACTCGAGCATCCTCTTCACTGTCTCGGGGGACAGCGGCCTGGGGCTGGAGCACGGACAGAGCTCCTGGGAGCATTCCAGGTCAGTGCTGGGCACGGGGAGATCGGGCACCGTGGCAGGAGCCTGGGCTAAAGGAGCAGAGAAGAAACAGAAACAGAGTCACCTCCCTTCTGCAGCTCCCGGGCACCCCCAAACCCCGGGGCACCCCTTGCGCCCCCCAGCTCAGTGCAGATCTGCCCCCCTGCCCCTCAGCAGCCCTTCGCCAGCGGCTGTTCCCATCCAAGCGCATCCAACCCAGAGGAAAATTGTTGGCACAAATCATCCTGCGCCTCGGCATCCTCGGGGAGCCGGGCTGGTCCCACGGCCACTGCCCCGGGGCAATGCCCGCGCTGTCCGCGGCAAACGGGGTCTGCAGAGCCACAGCTTCGCTCTCGGGGTCGCGTCGTGGCACAGGGGATGAGGAGGAAGAGCTCAGCCCTGCTCAGAGCCGGCTGCCGGCTGGGGAGCTCCAGCCGGCCAAGGGAACCAGGGAGGAGTAATGGAGACGGGAAGGCGGCTCAGAACTTCTGCTGCCCTGGGCTCCGGGGGCAGGAAGATGCCTCCCGTGGGAGCTGCTTCTGCTGCTGAGCTCCCCGGAGCCAAGGGCTGCTCCCGGCTCCTGCCCGAGGTGCTGCCGAGCCCGGATCGCTCTGCACAGCGAGGTCGGAGCTGCGCCGGGCACAACCCCCTGGGTGACACCTCGGGACACACCCGTCCCTCCCTCGGGACACACCCACCCCTCTGCCCCGTGCCCACCGCGGCCGGGAGCTGTTCCCCACCACTGGCTCCTCCAGCGCACACCCAGACACAGGAGAGGGGCCAGTTCCCCATGTCTCCGTCCCAAATCCTCACCAGCATAGTCCGGTTTCACTCCTGTGGCTGGGGCGACCTCACTGGGCTCTGCGGAGCTGCCTGGAGTCGCGGCTTCCTCCGGCCCTACAGCCTCCTCCAGCTCCACAGCTTCCTCCTGCCCTTTGGCTTCCTCTGGCCCTACAGCTTTCTCCAGCCCTACAGCTTCCTCCAGCCCTATGGCTTCTTCCAGTCCTACAGCCTCCTTCGGCTCCAGGACCGCCACCTTTGCAGTCTTTGCAGTCATTTCGCCAGGGCTGGGATTGTGAGCAGAGCTGTGGGGTAAGAGAGTCAAATGTGGAAGGTGGAACATCCCCAAGCTGTAAATCCTTTCCTGGAGTGCCTGAGCTGCGAGGTGTGTGTTCACCCGTGGGTGACAGGGGACCCACGGGGCAGGCGGGCATCTCCCTGGTCCCACATCCACCCAGCCCGTGCCACGGATGGCTCCGTGCACCAGGAGGATGCACAACCCGGCCTGTGCAGGCTGAGCAGAGGCAGTGGCACATGAGAAGGCATGACGACACTCACCTTTTTTCCAGGTGCCCAGAAAACTCCTGCAGAAGGGGACGTGGTGTCGTGGCCTGGAGCTGCAGATCTGGCGGGGAGGCTGCTTTGGGGCTGCTGGGAGACATCCCAGTGCGCTGCAGCTGCAGGGACCGGCATGAGGCAGTGGTTAAAAAACAATGGGGCAGCACGGAACCCTCTCCGGGGCTGGAGCAGGGCAGCTCCTCAGCCTCCTCCAGGCTCCAGGGCTCCCCAGGAGCCCCAGGTGGCTGCAGGGGACACGATCTGTGCTCAGGGACCTGCTGCCCCGGGCAAAAGCCCTGCGGGGCTCTGGGCTGAGCGCTTTAGCAGCAGAGCTGGCACACGCTGCTCCAGCTCCATCAGCTGCTCCTGCCCGCAGCGGCATCTCCGCACTGGGAAAGTCCCGCGGCACACGGAAGGCACCCACCAAGCCGCCCCGCCACGCACCCTCGTGCCCCCCAGCCCAGCAGCTCCCGAGCCCCGGCAGGTCCCCGCCGCGCTCCCGCCCGCTGCTCACCAGCTGCAGCATGTGCCTGGCCCGGCTGGCGAAGCGGAGGGTGCTGCAGGTGTCGGGGCCGGCCGGCGCCGCGGGGCTCACGGCCGCGATCACGGTGCTGTGGCAGCTGCCGCTCAGCGAGTCCTTCAGCAGGCGCGTCAGTTTGCTGTCCCGGAACGGGACGTGGCTGTGCCCGACCTGTGCCGAGAGAACGAGGCTCCGCTCAGCTCTGGGCCCTGGGGCACTCGGGGACACCTTCCTGGCCCGTCCCGGAGAGCCAGAGCCCGGCGGGGCCGGGCCAGGAACAGCCTCACCTTGGCTCCGGCCAGCCCGCGGACGACGCCGCCGAGGGCCAGCAGCGAGCGGTTGATGCTGATGCCCTCCCACAGCCCCTCTCCGCGGTCCTGGGCGTCCCAGTCTCGCTCCGAGCCCGCCAGGTCGATGAAGCTCAGCTTGGCCACACGTGGATCCCTGGCGAGACCGCCAGCGGGCTCCTGCTGCTTCACCTGGATCTGTGGGGACAGAGGGGGCTGAGGCTGCGGCCCCACACTCCCCTGGCTTGGAGCAGCAGCACCAGTGGGGCCAAAGCTCTGTGTATCTCATGGGATGGGCCAGTGGATCCTCCGGCGAGGAGGAGAAGAGGAACCTGGCACGTCATGAGGACGAGCCAAACATCTGGTGATGATATGGAGGAGCAGAGCCAGGGAAGGGATCTGGCAGGAAGGGACAGCTCTGGGAACAATCAGCATCTCCCACGCTCAGTGATGGAGTGGGGTACAGCTTCTTGGGTCCTCATAGGAACTGGAGAAGCATCCAGACACCTGGACTGCCTCCCTGCAAGCAGCAAGGGGCGAGGCACCAGGCTCAGGCTGAAGTGACAGCCAGAGCCTCCGTCTGCCCAGGCAGCCGTGACAGCCCTGCGAATTCAGGGAAGGGCCTGGCTGGAATTGAAATCCACTGGCAGCTTGGCACTGAGAAACCAGAGAGCACACGGACAGAGCCCCTGGGGAGTGTCATTCCCAGCTCAGTGCTGAGGGGACAGCCCCGGGATGTTGGTCCTGGCAGCTTTGCAGCCCCATTTGCAGCAGCAATGGGAGCGATGCCACAGGCAGCAGCCCTCACCTGGAAGATGGTGTGGGAGCAGGAGGAGGTGGCGTTGGCCTTGGTCTGACGCTGTGCCCGGTTTTTATTGCCCTTGGCCAACATTTTCAGGAGCTGCTCTGGCGACGCGGGCTGGGGGAGAATGGACAGAGGCCGGGTCAGCACCGGGACACAGCACCCGGACACCCCGAGGAGGCTGAGCAGCCCCAGGCACTGGGCTGGGGCACCCGGCAGCTCCGCGGGCCCGTGGCAGCTCGAGGCCACGTCTGCTGCCAGCCAGGAGCTGTGCAGGAGGCACCAGGGCCTTCCACACCCCCATGTCCCCAGGACTCCCAGCCACTCTCAGCACTGGTGCAGAGTCTGCCCCAGTCCTCGTGCCCCTTTTGTGCCCAGACCTGGTGGAAGGAGAGACCCTGCGCCACAAATCCTTTCCCAGGCTCCTCCCGCACGTCCAGCGGGCCCCGGGGCTCCAGCAGGTCGTAGACGCGCTCGTTGTACACCTGGAGCAGGAAATCGAGATCAGGCTGGAGTTTGGTTCTCTGGCAGAGCTTGCAGAGGAGCTGGGCATCCCTGCAGGGTCTGACACAACCGGGGGTCCCCCCAACCCCATCTCCAGGACCCCATTCCACCAGACTGAGCAGCTGACAGGGGGTCGGAAGGCAGGGACAGCTCCGGAGGTTTTGCCAGGAGTCGCCCCAGCCCTGCTCCTCTCCAGCCCTTCCAGCCAGGAAGCCCTTGCTGCTCTGTAGAGCACAGCAAGGCAGAGAAAAGTGCCCTACTCCAGCTGGCAGAACCAGCAGCACCAGCTCATCCCACTGGGTGGGTGATCCTGCTTCCAGTTGAGCTGCCCTGGGGACCCCCGGCACAGCTGGGGGCACAGGGGGTGCCCCAAGTGTGGCACCACAGGCTCCAGAGCAACTCCCAGTCCCTTCCCTGGGGACCCTGAGGCAGGAGGGGACACGCTGGGCCGCTGCAAACCTGCTGGTAGGAGACGAACAGCTCGTAGCTCTTGTCCTCCATGGCCGCGAGCCTCTTGTACAGCTCCTTTGTGGCCAGGTACACGATGCCAGGGCTGCTCTTGGAGCCCACCATGGTGTGGGTTTTCCCGACTCCTGAAGAGCCGTAGGCAAACACTGGGAGGAGAAGGGGTGGATGGTGAAACGATCTTTCGAAGGAGAGGAGAGGAGAGGAGAGGAGAGGAGAGGGAGTTCCCACAGGGACAAGGAAAAGTTCATCACACTCCCCACTCCTCAGGGAAATTTTTCTCCCTCATTTCAGCCTCTCTGCAGCAGAGACAGAACGAGTCCCAAACCAGAGCTATTCCCATGCTCAGGTCACCCCTGAACCTTTCCTGGAACCAGCCAACAGCCCCATTCCCCCGGCTCCCCCCTCGAGGTATTTCTGCTTCCAGAACTTGTCATTCCTCGCATTTTCCCCAACCTTTTAACATCCAGTTTGAAGCCTCTCCACCAAGGTGGGACACACTGATCTGGAGCCTCAGCCCTTCTCCCAAGGGCAGCGCTTGGTGCTGCGGCCCGGGGACAGGGGCAGCCCTTCAGCAGCTCCCAGGGATTGCCGAGAGCTGGAACAGCATCCCCAGTCCAAGCACCTGGTGCAGGATGAGCCCGGAGAGCACTCGGCTCCTCTCAGGGCTGTGCTCGTGACACATCCAACGGCTGCCAACGGCTCTGGGGTCAGAGCCAGCCAGGAGCTGTCAGACCCAGCTCTGTGGAGCCTTTCTGCCTGGGAAGGCATGGCAAAGCCAAGGGGCTCTTTCCCCCATGCGTCCACCTCATTTCCTCCCATCCTTGCTGACCCAGGACAGACAAGCGCAAGAGATCCTTGTCCTTTGAAATGCCTGGAAGGTTCCTTCCCAGCATCAGCTCTACCCCAACGGACACCTCCATCCTCTCCATCCCATCTCCCAGAGTGCCCAGTACCCAACAGTTCAGGCTGTGTCTTTTGGGGTGGCTGTTGTGTCCCCCCATCCCTCCAGCTGCTCGGGGGCTCCCAAATGAAATCCATGGCTCCACTGAGCCCACCCAGCCCGGGAGGGGACGGGGCAGGAGCTTCTGCAAGGAACAGAGGTGTGTGCCAGGACTTACCAGAGCAGTTGTGGCCAGCGAGGAAGGGGTCCAGCAGTGGGAGCGTGGTGTGCTGGAACACCTCCTCCTGCGTGGCCCCCTCCCCGAAAACACGGTCAAACACAAACTTGAGGCTCCTGCGGCGGTGGCCGGGGCTGCTGGCGGGCAGCGTGGGGCCGCCGGCACTGCTGGAGTCCTCAGGGCTGAGCAGCACCGCGTGCTGGTCCAGGATGTGCAGGACGGGGGGTGCAGCCCGCTCCTCGGGGGTGGGGGGCCGCACGCGCAGCATCACGGCCAGGGAGCCCTCCTGGGGCAGGGGGCTCTGCGCCCCAGCGGGGAGCTGGGGCTGGGCCATGGGGCTGCCGGAGGACTTCAGTGCTCAGGTCCTCGTGTGGTCTGGGGGAGAATTAGTTCAGTTGGAGGGTGCAGTGGGGGAGAGAGAGCCCCAGGCTGGGCGAGGTCTCAGAGCCCCCGCGGGCTCTGCTCCCAACCGCCACCTCTGCCAACCCTGGCCGGGGCTCCCTTGGAGTCCTGCATGAACGGCTTCAGGTTCCCACAACCTCTCCAACGGCCCCGCTCCCCCCTGCCACCCCCATGGATCCCCAACGGTCCTACAAGTCCCTTCATGTCCCTACAGCCCCCCCTGGACCCCTGCAGCATCCCTCAAGTCACTAAATCCCTCTGGGGCACAGCCCCCTTCCACAGCCTCCCCAAAGACCCTAAATCCCTTTGGGGCACAGCGCCCTCCCAGAGCCTCCCCAAGGATCCCAACATCCCCCTTCGACCCCACTCAGCCTCCCCCGCTTTTGGCCCCCATAGCCCCTCTCACGAACCTATCACCCTTTTGTGCCCCTCAGAGCCCTCTCCCACAGCCCAGCCTCCCGCCCTCCAGACCCCCGTGCCCCCATCCCGCCTCCCGCCCCAGCCCTGCACAGCAGAACTGACCCAGAGACCGAGTCCCCGGCGGGGACTGCACAACCCACGCGTGGGGTTGGCAGCGCAGGAGACGATGCTCAGCTCGTTCACCGAGGATGGGTTCCGCAATCGCCCGCAGCGCCAGTGCCGAGAGCAGCGAGCAGAGCGCGGCTGAGCGACCCCAGCGCGGCCGAGGATGTGCCCGGAGCGTGGCCCGCGGGACAGCCCGTTCGTTGTCACACGCGCTCAGGAACCCGGCGGCGCCCGGCAACCCTGGAACGGCGTCGCTCGTGCCGCTGGCAACGCTGGAGGGGCGCTGGGACCGACGGACACCCCAACGCCTCAGCACGGACTCGTGGGAGGGCTTGGGCGGCACGGGACCCTAAAAGATGATCTCGTTACAACTCCCCGGAGTGTCGGGGCACCACCCGCTCTCTCACACACCCTGGCCACTGCTCTTTTGATGCAGCCCAGGATGTGTTTGGCGTTCGGTGCTGCCTGTGCTTGCTCTGGGCCCAGGTGCAGCTTCTCCTCCACCAGGATCCCCAAGTCCTTCTCCACAGGGCTGCTCTCAGCTCTTCTCCCACTCTGTGCTGGTGCCTGGGATTGTCCCGATGCAGGTGCAACCCCTTGCACTTGGCTTTTTTGAACTTCATCGTATTCTCCTGGTCCCACTTCTCAAGCTTGTCCGGGTCCCCCTGGATGGCCCTGTCTGTCTCTTGTGTCACCTGCACTGCTCAGCCTCGTGTCACCTGTGACTGTGCTGAGCGAGGGCTGGACCCACTGTCCGTGTCAGTGAAGGGATTGAAGAGCCCCAGTGCCACGGCAGAGCCCTGAGGGCCAGCCCTGCTCAGCAGCCTCCCCCAGACATGGGACCACTGCCCACAGCCCTCTGGCTGCTGCCATCCAGCCAATTCCTCACCCAGCCAGCAGCCCACCCTTCACACCTGTGTCCCTCCAGTTGGGGGATGAGGATATCCTGTGGGACCGTGTCTTGTGTGATGGATTTTAAATGGGGATGAAGGGAGATGAAGCTTGGGGAACAGCTGTGGACTGTGGCGTGTGTGGGGATGTTGCTCTGTCGCAGTTTGGGGCGTGTAACGGGGGTCCCTTGTGTTGAGGAGCACATTTAGTGCAGTGAGCTCGGGGTCAGCTGCCCTGGGAGCTGCAGGGGGAGCTCTGCGGGGGAATGGCCGGAGCTCCCAGCAAGGGGCCAGGACCTGGCACTGACCCTGTGCACAGCAAAGGTCCCAGGCCCTGTGGCTCCGGGCAGGTGACCGGACACTCGGACACAGCAGGAACCGATGGCTCAGCAGGAAGACCCGACTGCCGTGTGCACAGACTGGGAGGGGGTGGAAGCCTGGGGGGCCCTTTTTTGGGGTCCCTCCCCAGAGGCACCAGCTGGAGCTGTTACTGAGCTGCTGCACCACAATAAAATTCCTTACAGGATCCAGAGCCTGGGACTGCCCTCTGGGAACCCTGGGGCTGACCCAGGTGTGGGGTGGGGTTTGGGGGGGCCAAGAGGGGCCTTGGGCCCAGCAGGGCCAGTCTGGGGTGGGAGTGTGGCTGCCAGAGCAGCTCCAGGATGGGTGACAGGGAAGTTTCCTGACCAGTTCCTGATCCAGGTGGGACCCCAGGTCACCTTCCTTCTCCAAATACCCAACTGCCAGCACCAGGTGACTGACCCAGTATGGCAATAAGTGGGGAATGATCAACCCCTTTTGTGATTTTATATTGATAATTGATAATCCTTTATGATTTTATATTGGTAATAATTTCTGGCCTATGGCAATTCTTTTGGCCTTAATTCTCTTCTGTTTGATACTTGTAATAAAGCTGTGTGCCAGGGCAGTCCCAAATCCCTTGAAACTTTTCTTTTTCCCTTTGAGTATATTAGCAGGAATGATCCATCAAAACACAGGGAGGAATTCCTGTGGAGGAATCTCTGGAGCCAAGGGGCTTCAGTCCCAGCAGTGCCAGTCTGGAGGGGTAGGAATGTGACTGCCAGAGGAGCTCCAGGATGGATGACAGGAAAGCTTCCCGAACACTTTCAGACCCAGATGGGACCCCAGCCCACCTCCCTTCTCCAAACATCCAACTGCCAGCACTGGATGAGTTCACCCGGGATCTCTGCAGCAGGGAGGAGACAAAGGGAGAGTTAAAATTCCCTGAGCACATTCCACATAAATTCTAAGGGTGGATTTGAGTCTCTCTGTTAGTGCAGTGTTTTGGTGCAATTACTGCAGTGAATCGAGTACGGGGCCAGGCTGTGCCCACAGCACCTAAGGTCCAGGGGAGCAGGGTCTGAGCTGGGCTCAGAGAGGACAGAACAAGCCCAGAGTCCTTTCAGCGTTTTAAATGATGAAGTGGGAAACTGTTTACAATCGTGGGCTGTATGGTGCGCTGGAGATAGTGTTTAGTGCGCTGTGATTCCTTTGAGGCACTTCAATCCCAGAGTGTCTGTGCAGCTCCCAGGTGCTCTGTGCAGCTCTGTGGTGCCCGGCCGGGCCGTGTGGCTGGGGCACAAACCCCGTGGAAGCAGCTGGTCCCTCGGGAATGCTGGGGATGCTCACGGAGCCTCCTCGGGAAGGGGATCCAGGGAGATCCGCAGGCAAAGGTGCCTCAGCTCCAAACTGCTCCTGAAACTATTTACGCCAGAGTGGTAGCACTGTCCCCTTTGTGCCCGCTTGGCCCCTCACGACCCGGCACCCCCTTAAGACACAGCCTCTCCACAGGCCCTGCATCTTCTTTGGGGCCCCAAAGTCCCTCGCACAGGACCCTGCACCCCCTTCGAGCCCTCATGCCCCGGCCCCGGCCCCGGCCC
>WBMZ01002228.1:35573-67165 GCA_013400975.1 Atrichornis clamosus | reverse complement strand
AGCACCCCGCGGCCGCCGGCGGCCCGCCTCTCCCGAGCTGCTGCGCTGCAAGCGCCGCCTGGCCTTCGCCGCCCTGCCGGGCACCGGGGCGGCGGCAGCGGCCGCCGTGGCCCGTCGGAACGAGCGGGAGCGCAACCGCGTGCGGCTCGTCAACCTGGGCTTCGCCGCCCTCCGCCAGCACGTCCCCCACGGCGCCGCCAGCAAGAAGATGAGCAAGGTGGAGACCCTCCGCTCCGCCGTCGAGTACATCCGCGCCCTGCAGCGGCTCCTCGACGAGCACGACGCCGCCGCCTCTTTCCCCGACGGCTGCGGGAGGGTTGCCGTCGGGGAAGTAGGCGGCGGCGGCTACTCCTCCGCTTCGCCGTCCTTCGCCTCCTCCGCGCCCGGCTCGCCGTGCTCCTCGGAGGAGAGCGGCTACGACGCGGCGCTCAGCCCCGAGGAGCGGGAGCTGCTGGACTTCACCAGCTGGCTGGGGAGCTACTGACCCGGCGGGAGGTGAGGGGGCAGCCGGAGGGGAGGGGGAGCCGCTTCCCCCTGGGGCTCGGGGGAGAGGGGCACGAATCCCCCGGGGCTCTCCTCACATCTCTCCGCAGCCGCGCTCAGCCCGCAGCCCGTCGGCGCCCGCGGTCTCCGCAGCAGCAGCATCCCCCGAAAGTACTGACCTCCACCCCGGCGGGACCCCCTGGCTGCTTTTCTCGCCGGATTCACCCGTCGTCTTCGGGCTGTGAAAAGTGCAATGGTGTAACTGTGGGGTTCAGCTCCTTGCGCGGGGCAGCGGCTTCGCCAGCCCGCAGGGAGCTGCCGACCCACGGAGAGGATGCCCGAGCGAACCAGCTTCCCCTCGCCGCTGCTGTCTGGTGTTGCTTTGGAGGGGTGGAAGGGAGGAAAAAAAAGAAATTAAAAACACTTGATGCTTCCTTGTTTCTGGAGGGGGAGGGAGTTTTTTATCATGTCAGATTCTATTTTATATGTAACTTGAACTGCCTATGGGAACACTGGTGTATGAAGACTTATTTTTGTACAAGAAACCTTAGAGAAAAGGGATGAGGAGATGGTTCTATTTTTAGCAAGTCCTGTTCACTTGTTCTTGAACACTGCCAGCTAGAATGTTTTGGGAACATACATGGTATAGATGAAAAAGTGTTTGTTTGGGTTTTTTTATTATTATTCTCTCCAAACACTTCAGTAAAAGACTGTAAAGTTATGTTGTGTTTTAACGTGGTGTCTGAGTTTGCCTGGTGTGAAGGTCCATCTCTGAAAACTGAAGTTTTTTAAAAAAATGTATTGAAGGCATTTTTGTATGCACTTGCTAGGATTTCTTAAGTTGTACATATGCAGTTTTTAAGAGAGTATCATATTTTATGTAAATTGACTTTATAAATAAAAATCTATTTATAAATGGCTTAGGGGCTGTAAGATACATGTATTTGCCAGAAATGCCCAGGGTGTCTAACTGTTGCCTGAAGGGGTGGGAGAGGGGAGTAATGAGCAATTCAGCAGAGAGAGAGTTCTTGTGGACCAGGTTGCATGTGCAGAGGGGAATAACGAGCAGCATAGCATAATCTCCAGGGTTACTATTGTTTTTTCCCCCATTCAAGTTTTATGAACTCAGCACCTGGAGCAGGTTCTGCGGAGATGATGTGTGGGGAGCTGCACATGTGTGTAGGAGAGCAGGCAGGTGCAGTGCTGATAACTCCTTTCCTGAACATGCAGAAGGTGCTGCCGCAGGAGGCTGCGTTGCCCCTGCCTACAGTGATGGAGAGTCATGGGAAGGTAAAGAGGAAGTGGGTGTCTGAAGTTTGTTTGTCCTGGCAGCTTCTCTCAGGAGGTAGGTTGAGGTGCCTTTATTCAGGGGAGCAGCTCCTCTGAGAACGTGTTGTCATTCAAAAACCACACATGACCAACCACGTCCCGCTCTCTCCTACTCTTAACTTCAGCTGCATGTACATATTCTTTATCTAAAGGCAGCAAGCAAATGTGAATTGCTCCTTGGAAACCATTGTCAGAGACTTAAGCTCTGTCCATTAGTTTTGGGCTCATACTGAAGATCTGCTTCAGTGGAGGTGAGCCAGAGGTAAAAACTGTTGTGTCTTTAAGGTAAGACTGCTGTGAAATAAAACACAGGGATGATGGCATGAAAAATTATGGAAGAGGTTGTTAATTCCCTTAAATAGCTCTAATGAACGTTAGGAGTTGAATGGAGCAAAATGGGCTGGCCTGTAGAATATGCTGAACGAACACAAAGCAGAACCAGTTATTAAAATTGACCTACTTTTACAGGGACTGTGTGTATCATCTCTGCTGCCTCAGTACTGGGAAGGTAGAACTTTTCAGGAGTATCACTCAGCAGTCCCAGATTTTGTAATTGCAGTGGATCTCTGTAATCTAGGTCTGTAAGAGTATTCCCCATGATTCCATTTGAAGAGGAAAAAAAAAAGCCATGGGAAAATGAAGGCTTTAACAGCAAGTAGCTTTTAGGAGCCTGCAATCAAGAGCAATAGTTATTGTGCTTCAAGTTCATTCCCTAATCAAAGTTGCTCTAATAAACAGTCCCTTTGAAAGCACGGGGAATTCAAGTGCTTAATAAATGGCTTGCAAAGGTTTTACTCTGTATGGCTCTTCAACAGTCCCAGAGGTAGGAGTGAGAGCTGTGAGCTGACCTGGGCCTTAAGTGATCGGCTGTGCTTGGCAGCAGCAGGGAGGGCTGGGGTGGAGTGAGGGGGTGATGTGGGGGTTTAATGGCTTCATCCTCACAGGTGACCGCCAAAAAATTAATCAGATATAAACCCATGCAGATTCCTACATATTTATTCTCAGCCAAAAACAACTTAATGTCATCTTTTCCAAGCAGTTTAGAAATTGGGACTGCTGCACTGATCTGCACAAGTGTCCCATTATGGCAAAATGCATTTGTTTAAAGCACGTTACTACTGCTTGGCAGGGTGTTTGTTTTCCTTCCTTGGAAGCACTGATCACTTTAGTATTTCCAAAAGCAATATTTGGCTCTCAGTCATGTAGCTCCCAGCATTGTTATCACATTCATCTGATCACCCAAGATACTGTTGCAGCAACATTGAAGCAGCATCAACTGTAACTGTATTGGCAAGAAATTAGATGTAAACAGTTTTCACTTAAGCAATATTATTAGAGGGGGGGAAAAAAGGCTTAGTCAGCATCACAAGTTGCCTTAATGCTGTCAGTCAGTGTTTCAGTCGAAACTAAATAGAGGGAAATCAGGAATGCACAATTTACTTTGAAAAACCCCACAGTGGTTATGAGTCTTCCAAACAGTTGAGGGGAAAGAAGGTGCAGGGAAAAGGATGTATGTGTGTTTTAGAAACACAAGATGGAGAGAGGGACTCCTTTCCCCGGCCATGGTCACGGTGAGAAGTCACTACCAGATTCTCAGATCAAGCTGCTGAGGAGAGCTCTGCTACACCAGAGGGAAGGGTACTGGATCATTGTGCCCTTTAAAGAAAGCATTAGGGAGCATGCAAGGTTCTTTGGCATTGCAGAGACAGCAGGTACCTTCAGCCAGCCCAGCTCATTCCCCTTCAGCAGCCACGAGAAGACTGCTTGGACCCTGTTGAGAAGACTTTTGACCCTAAAAACTGACACCTAGAGCTCTCTGCTCTGTTTATGGAAAATAGTGCCAATTCAAAAACTTTGAGATGAAAGTCTTCTGACCATGAGAGTCACCCGTCAGCAGCAAGAGAAACAGCAGACCTGTCTCCTCAGCCAGGTACTTCCCCTGCCTGGAGGAGCCACCTGCACTTGATGATGAGACCCTCAGTGTCTGGGTTAGCTGCCATCAACCAAGAGCTGCCATGAGGGATTCCAGGAAGCCTGGGTGCCTGCCTAAGCTGCTACACGAAACGCTTGTGGCCAGGACGGGGAATGCCTCTGATGAGCACATCATTTCTCTTTACATGTATAACGAGAAACTCAGTGCCTAAAATGGAAACTGCAGCTCCCAGCAAGACACAAACCCAGCCCTAAGGTACAGGGCTGTAGGAGAGTCAGATAGATTCAGGCAGAAAAAAGTACACTGAGGAATTCTGAGAATTAAGCCAAAAAAAGGCTGAGGACTCCAGGAGGCACAGGCTTGTGCAGCTACAAAGCACACAGCTGTAAACCCCTCACATCTACATCCACCGATGGGTTCCCATTTTCCTAAGCAGCATTTCACAGGTCACAGACATGGCTAATGAAGTAGAAACAAGTTGCAGGATGGTGTCAGGGTTAGCTGCCCCTATCCCCAGGCTGAAAGAACCTTTCGGTTTTCAAGCATGGTCCCCTCCTTGGCATTTTTTTGTTGCTCAGACTGAAGTTTTTCTTGTTACCCAAAGCACTTAAATCCCAGCACACGGTAAAAATAGTTCCATGTATTATTGCCCAGTAGTGTTTAAATGATGATGCTGTCCCTCATGGGCAACCTCACTTGAGTTCCATGGCTACACTCCTTCCAAATTTCTTCACATACTGTTAAAAATAATTTTGAAGGAAAGGCCTGTGCAGCCTGCTTGAAGGCTTGTACACCACAAGACCACCAAGGAATCAGGCAGGAGGGTGCCCTGCAGCACGTCCATGGCAGAATGGCATTGCTGGTCCTCGTTGCAGGGAGACTGGCTTCAGCAGAACCCCAGCACCACAGGGACCTCCAGGAGAGAACATTAGGAGATAAAAGTCCAAGGGAAAAGGGCTTTCTCCCGTTCCTACCACCACAAGATATCACAAGCAAATACCCTCCTCACCACAGATCATCCTGCAGAAAACAGCCCACGGTTGGTTTCAATGTATAACAGCTCACTTTTACATGAACACCCCTTAAAGATCTTGTTACAGACCAAGCACAGCAGGCAGCGAGGCGAGCTCCTGTGGATCAGCTTGTTGCTGCCTCCCCTCCTGTCTGTGAGGAGCAGCTGCCAAGAAAATACTTGTCCTGCCAGCCTTTGGTCTGCGTAGCAAGGCTTTTCGCCTGCCACGGTTTGTGGGCAGACGGCTGTGTGCCGAGACTAGTCCCGAGGTCATTTCACTCTTTTCATGCAGGTCACAGAATAGCTGGCTAACAGCAACAATTTTCAGTCATTTCTTATCTGGATTGGATGTGGGCCAGGAGCCTGGGAGGGTGCGTAGTTGAGAGTGAAAGGCAGCCCCTTGCACAGCTGGCGGCAGGCGGAGCTGGCCTGGCTTTGCCCAACTTGGGCATTGGCCAACGAGGGTTCGATTTTCTTCCCAGGAAGATGCCATCAACAAAGCATTGGCCAAAGGCATACTTGGGAGTAATGGGACCCACAATATTAAAGCAGCACCAGGTATAATCACAAGTTAATGCCACATCCTTAAGAGGCTAACAGGCAGAATAACAGCTGACTTAGAATTCCGGGGACACCATGAACACCCAGCTCCTTTGGAGCTTTGTGCACACGCTGGCACACAGGCACAGAGGAACTCTGCCAGGTGCTTTCAGAGCACCCTTGGGACCTCACTGCAAGTCTTCTCAAGCTGGTCCCCCGGGCTTGCTCTTTGGAGAAGTGAATGAATGCTCCTGTAGCCAAGTCTGAGAACATGGAGGGGTTTTACACTTAGAGATTCTCAGTCTTTTTATCATATCTGAGTACTTCCTTCCACCCATTAATTTCCCATAATAAAGATCTGCTCAGAACAGTGGTAAAGCCAGTACAAGAACAGGAGAGGTGGCATAGTTAAGGCACTTCTCAGTAAGAGGGGCTGGTTTGCACCTCTGCTGCCACCATCTTCAAGAAGGGAAAATTGAAGGGGAGCATCAGCATGCTTAGCTTAGGGAAAGTATTGCAAAAACATCAGAGACTGAGATTTCTGCTGTATTTTAAATTGAGAGTCTCCTGTTCTTGAGAGCCTACGATCAGACAGAGATCATTGTTCAGATCAGGATGACTAAATCCTCATTTTCTGCAGAGTACTGCCTGCCCCCTCATTCCTGTTGTCACCTCTCTCTTGTCCCAGGACATAAAGAGTTAGCAAAAGAATAAATGAAGTGACCCCCACAACTGCTGTCATGGCTGTGCTACATACAGGTGAGGCAGGAGAGAGATCCTCAGAGGAACCCCAGCCAGATGGTAGCTCCAACACCAGCATCCACACATGATGAGCAGGAAAAACCCAAGACATTTATCATTTGCCAAAGTCATCATTGTTGTTGTACCAGAGAGGAGAAACAAACAGTCATGTAGAAAAGCATAGAAATAAAAAGGAGAAGCAAGTGTAAAAAAGTGGTTAGCAGAGGAAAGCATAGTGCATTAAATCAGAGCAAGAAGAACAGAGAAGTGATTCCAAGTATTAGTCTGTGACACGCTCCCTTCCCTTCCCTCCAAATACTTTTGTTTATGGGTAGATGTTAATAACATCAGAGGTACAAACATCAGAAAAGAAGAAACCTGTGGTAACGCAATTGTTTGGCTGCAGCGACCAGGGCAGTGCTTCAGGCTTTGACCTGCGAGCATCCACCTTGCTGCTGGAGAAGCCTCAGTTCTCTCCTTTCATCTCCTGGCCTCAGCCCCAGCACTTACAGCCTGCAGTACAACAGTTACCCAGTCACCAGACCCAGTAAATTGTGCTTGCTTTTTAAGTTGTTTGGTTTTGGCTCTTTCTTTTTTTTTGAGGGAAGAAAAACCAACAAAGAGGCATGATAGCCCCAAGGGGAATTTTCTGTTAAAGTCACTGCCAAAAGAATGACCAATTTGTAAGTGAAATGTTGACACTTTTATAACACAGCAAATATCTTTCCCTTGAATTAAGCACTTCAAGATTTTTTTTGTAAAAGAGATGAATTTTGTCAGGATGTCAAATACCAGTAGGAAGTGTTGCAATATTATAACACATTTTCCCTTTCACTCTGTTTCCCACATACAATTCCTTCAAGGCTCCACAAAGGAGCCACAGTCACTTTAGCAGAACCATCCACAGAAGGAGCAGGTGAAACCCACTGGGTAAATAAAAACCTTGCTTAGAAGTATTAGTAAATACCATCATCCTCTTACCAGCAGAGTTCCTGCAAAGCCCTCTGCACAGGGGGCTGGCTCCCATATTCCTGGCACCAGCCTGCCTTCACCATGGGCTTGTTTATATCAAAGGGACCCGTGGAATCAACTGGTCCCCTCAGCAAAGCACCTGCACGTGATTCTGTGCCGAGGGTGCTCCTGCGTCTTGTTCTCCTTGCCCAGGAGGCACCTGGCACCGGAGCAAACTGGGCAATGGAGAAGGTGAGATGTGCTTTCAGCAGCTTGAAGTTTACATCACACCCTGTATTAGGGTCTGATTTCAGCTGAGGCGAGGATGGGGACCAGGTCTGGGCGCAGCCTGGCACGGCTCTGCACCGTCTCCTTGCCTGATTCCCCTGAGCCCTCTCTCCAGCAGCCCACAGGAGTGCCCCACAGGCTGCATCCCTGCACGCTGCATGGACCTGGGGCACTGCTGAGATAGTTTATACCCTTTGGTCTTTGGTCTTGCTAGAGGACAGCCAGTAAAGAGAGGTGAGAGCAGAGAGGCTTTTGAAGTGGGGAGACCACAAAGCTCATTTAGGATGCATACACCACCAAAAAAACCCCAGCCACCAGACAGTAATAACTTCAAAACAGTGCTGACTGGAGGTGGAAACAGTGATGTACTGGCAGAGAAACTAGTGCCTAAGCCAAGTTCAGACGTGGTATAAGCTGAATTTGACTGTTTATGATGCTGCGGAGAGCTAATGGTTGCCGGCAGGCAAGTCTTGCTGTTAAAGAGAAACACACAACTTGCTAAAGGGACCTCTGGGCACTCTTTCAGGCCTAGCAGAAATCATAACCAACCCTCTCTGTGCAGTAAAACCTGCTGGAGAAAGCAAGAGCAGTGTCATGTTCCTTGGTGGAATCTGGGGTATAGGACACAGGCTGCACTTGGTGTGCGCATTGCAGAAATGACGCAGGGATGGAGCAGAAAGCTGCTCCTGAGGAGAGAGCACAGAGGAAGAGAGCTTCTGGGGACACAGACTGGGGCAGGAGGCCAGACAGGCTGCCTGCAAGTTGTTTTCTCTTGCTTCGTTTGGGGGGACAGGATTTGGGACCATTCCTTGCGAGCAAACGGAGCAGCCACCCACACCGTGCTGCTGCCGTCCCCTCCCAAGTTCTCACCACTGTCAGCCTTGACCTGATAAAGTGGCATCATCACCACGTTGGTGCACCACTGCACCATGGCATCCTTGTATGAAGTATCCAGGACTTGCAGCTGCTCCCTTCAGCCAGTGCTGCAATCTGAACAGCTGTACAGCTCTTTTCTGGCAAATTGTTATCATCCAGAAGAGCTAAGAGCAAAGTGAATTTCTTTTGTTAATTTATTCGTGCCCATTTAGATTTGTTTTGTTCTGTTTTAATAAGAGAAGTGAGTTCAGAAGTTCTCTTGTAGAGTTAAAATAATTCATTCGAAGCATTGCTTGTTAGCATGTGACAAAGCAAGTAACAAATTTCCAACAAGTTCTGAGCTGAGCACTATAGAAGCTATTATTTTGCCAAAGCTGGTGAAGTTATTTATTGAAAATAAACTAAGTGGAGAATTTGTTTCTGATTTCTTTCCCCTGATAATGTATTGTCTGGATTGAGATTTTTTTTCCATATAGCTTTTTTTTTTTTTTTTTAAGTAAAAAACAGATGCAGTGAATAAGAAGGATTTTAGCAGTGAAGCATTTGTGTTAGAAAATGGTCCATTCTGGGAGTTGTTGAATGGAATAACTTTTCATTTCAAAACATTGAACATTTTATTGAGATTGCCAAAGGTGTTCATGGTCAAAATGTACAGCAGACCATTTGCTGGAGGAAAGAGTTCACTTTGGGTCACTTAGTTTAAAATTTCACTTTCCTGGAAATATTGAGCTACCTCTGAATTATAGATACATCAAAGTACAGTGATAACATTTGAGCTACCAGAAAAATTCTGGGCTCTGCTTCTATCTTAACAAAGTGATAGCAAGTCTGCGTGAGAAAAAGTCAGGTGGTCAGCTGAAAAACAGCAGCCTGGAAAAAATAACAACTGGGGGCATCTGCAGAGGTGTGGATGCGTGGGACAGCTTGTCCCCAGACTCCTCCAGCCACGGGGGTAGCCTTGGTACTGCAGCTTTATGCTCCTAGAGCATCTCAGAGGGCAGGAGCTGTGTGGTATGAACAGCCCTGAGCGCTCTCAGCCCTGCTGCAGGATTTGCAGCACACAGCTCAGGGACCAGACAACTCTGCTGAGACACAGATGTCGCGGCTTCTGTGTAGGGAGGGGCTCTCCTCACAGGGCCCTCCCCAAGCCCATTTTTCTCCACTGCCTTTGGTCTGCCTCTCCCCAGCCCTACCTAAAATTAACTTTGCATCATATACCCCCCCCACTTTCTTTCTCAGTGCTTTCTCCATGGGAGAAAGTTGGAAGCGGGAGGTGGAGCACGGGGAGCAAAGGAAAAAAAAAGAAAATGGAAAACACGGAAGAAAGCGAGAGGCTGAGGAGGGAGGGGAGGAGGCGGGAGGAAGGGCTTGAAAGGGCTGATGAGGGACAGGGGCAGGGTGGCCCCCGGCTGCCCCACATTGTGCTTGGCTCTATCCATCTAAATAAAGGGACCATCCTGACTTGTGTCCCAGCTGGGAGAGGTTTTGTTGCCTTTTGGGTTTTGGTGTCGTCCCCTCCCCCTGTTTTGCTCCCCCTCCTCTCTTCCCTTCCCTTCCTTTTCCTTTCCTCTCCTTTCCTCCCTACTTTCATCCAGACTGCATCAAAGTGCCCCCCTCTCTCCGACTCCTCGGGCATTTCCACCCCCTCCCTGGAGGCACAATGACCCCTTTTGTGGCCACCACCCAGATGACCTTTTCTACCTTCTTATCCCCATTTATCCCTGCGCCTCCGGGTAGATAAACCCCAAGGCGAGGGGAGGCTGGAAGCTGGGAGAGAGAGTGCTGGCCCAGGGGCAGGTGCTTCCTTTTGCGGTCCCAGTAGCCCCAGCGAGGCGCAGATGACACCAGGGGACTGAGCTTGACAAAGTTATTGGGGGGTGACGTGCACCACGGAGGATCCGCCCGCCCAGCATCCCACAGTGAGGTGGAGATGCAGGGAGCTTTTGCAGATTTGGCCCCAAGAGAGAGTGAATCCCCACTTCCACCTTATATATATGTCCATGGCAGCCGGCTCCATAGGAGGGGGCAGAGCCAGGCTTGAGCTGGGGTAGCCAAGGGCACTTGCACATGCATGGGCCTTTGAGGAGCACTTATCCACTCACAGCCTGCACTGGGGATGTTGCTAGGTGAGGGAAATAAACCATGCGCTGGGCTGGGTGCAGCAAGAGCCTACTCACAACTCGTCCTGTTGTGCTTGGGGGCTGCTCACTTCCCTCCTGACTTTTCTCCCCCCTGCAAGTCTCCCTTCAGTTCTTGCTGGTTTATCCATCTTTATTTGTCTCTGCTCACTTTGGCAGAGCTCAGACACCTGCCAGGGCTATGGTCCTGCACGGGGGCTTCAACTCTGCTGGCTACAGACGATGGTGGTGCAGAGGGGTCCCTCCAGTGAGCACCACAAGCAGTGCCAACACTCTTCTTTTTCCTCCTCAGGTCTCTGGAAAAACACACCCCTGCCCTGCCAGCCCCTTGCTTCCCTGCAGGCAGCTGGACAGCAAGGCAGCACAGTGCTCCTTGCTTTTTCCCACTTACCAGGCAGGGATGCATCTGCCACGGGAAGCTGAATCTGCATTGGGACGGCGTTGGACGGGCTGAGGAAGGTGGCCATGTTCACAAGTGTTTCTAACAGGGTCATTTTCCTCTTGCAAGCAAGCATCTGGGTTCTCCTTGCACTGAGACACTGGGGTCTCCTTGCACCTAAGTTTTGAAGCCATTGAAGGCATTTAGAAATGATGCACTGCTCCTGGTGTAGCTGCACTAGAGGAGTGATTTGCTCACTGCCACATGCCTGGGGCTAAAGCTCTGTGTAAATGGAGCCAGCCTGTTACTCCAGGGTACATAACAGGCAGCAAGACCTCCAAGAGAAGGAAAACACCTGTGCTCTGAAGTTTTTGCAGAGGATTTTGCACGGATTTTAGAAATCCGTGAACAGCTCTCTGCTGTGAATCCCATATTTCCCAGTCCCCCCAGCCTGGCACATGTTCCTGTGCAATCATAAATGCACTGAGGCACGAGACAGCGCCCCAGCTATCCCAGTGAAAAAGAAATCCTAGAAAAAGCCTTTATTCTGCATGTTTGATGCTTTCAGGCCTTGACATTCAAGCAGATGTGCCTGTGCCGAGTTCTGCTCCAGCTGTGCACGCTGGCTGCCCTGGAAAGGCAGCTCTAGGATGGACACATGAACACCCCCGGTCCCCCAGGGCAGACGGGGGCATCGGAGTGGGCTCAGGTGTCTCACCCTGGCTGAGCATCTGGCTCATGTTACTCCACTGTCTTCATTTGTAAAGGGAGAGCTCAGATCCACACAGTGCCCCAGGTTGTCCGAAACGGAGAATTCTCCACCCCATAGTCCTAGTCTCCATGTGTTTCAGATCCTATTTTGGCTGCCCAAGGTGATACAGTCAGATCCTAAATTAGTCCCTTATAATCTAAATTGAATTTAGACCCAGAAAATCCCCAGCTTTCAGATGTTTCTGGTTACACAATAACCCTGGCTCTTCTTCTCAGAGGAGTGAAATGGCAGGATTTTGAAATTCCTTGTTGGTTCATGTTTGCATATAAATGCTGATTTTATCTTTTCTGTACACAAAGTAAACACAAAGCTGTTTTACAATAATGTTGCCGTTGAAACATGCACCAAGGATGGCAAAACAACTTAGAGATGTTTCCAGACCCAAGGACCATGCCTCCCTTAACACAAAGAAGCCGCCTGCTCCGAGATGCCCAGCACACCCTTATCCCTGTTTGTGCAGATCAACAGGCAGGTTTCATTAGGCAGTAGTGAGATCCAGAGGTAAAAGTTGGGTGGTGATGACAAAAGATGTCTGTTCACCCAGGCTGCCCAAACCAGTGAGCAAGCCTAAGCACAGGTTCCCGATGGAGCTGAACGTCTCTGCAGGGCCCCAAGAGCTGTGGACCAAGTGCCCAGAATCACTGCCACTGAGCAGTGATGGCTCTTACTCTAACTGGGACTTACATCTCTTACAATGCTGGTCAGCACAGGGAATGTAATTCAGATTAAAACAAATGTTTAAAGTAATGTAGCTATTGATGATTAACTCTCTGGGGGAAAACGTGTGTTAAGATATGCTCTCTGTGAAAGAACTAAACGCAGTCATGGCCAGGAGCAGAGAAAGGAAGATGTGCTGCTGGGAGGAGATAGCTGTCATAGAGTAAATTAATTCAGCATAATCCTGGATTTACAGAGCCCTGCTGGAGGATCAGAGATGGCTATACGTAAAAAAACTCCACCCTGTCCACTAGCCTGATAGCCCTAGTTATGGAAAGAATAACGTAAAATCAAAAAACCCCATGTTTTCTGATGATTTATTCTTCCTTGTCACTGCAGAAACTGCATTTGAAAGTCAACAACCTCTGGTGAAAGAGGCACTCCTGGGTATAATGGGAGAGGATAAAACTCCAGCCCAAATCTCCCTTCGGCCATCTCGGAGTGTGGTGTCTACTTTAGGTTAGTCATTTGACTACTCATCTACTTTAGCAGCCCACGAAGACAGAGGCATTTTCTGAGAGCAATTCATTCTGCTTGCTGTAGGATGACTCTTTGACACGGGATCAACTGCCCCTGGGTGATGCCTGGCCCTCCCAGCATCCATAGGTGGGTCTGTGGTGAGGAGATGCGTCAGTCGGAGCCAGCTTTAGGTGGTCACGGGTAGAGGAGTTGCCTCTTGCCCTATAAACCTGAGTGCTCATGGAGGCTGAAGCACTTCTCCCACCCCAGAAGTAATCTCTGAAATAACACCTATTCAGCCCAAAGTTCACTGAGGTCCAGGTTGTTGCAGCTTCCAGTGGCCTTTGCACCCCATCTGTACTATCAGAGGCAGTGTCAGAAATAGACCCACTTCATTGCTGGTGATCACCACACCTGATCTATGACATGGGCCAGGCTGAAAAAGCCCACAGCCTTGTACACCGGACATCAACCCTTCATCTCAAAATGACACTAAATGCATCCAGAAAAAGCTGGGTGAGATGTTCTTCACATCCTAGCAGCCATATGAGTTTCAAATGTTACGCTTGCCTTTGACATTGCAAGAGCAAAATTGAAAATGTCACGGCTGTTTAAAGGGAAACAATTAAAAAAGTTAACTTGCAGGATATTCCTATTAGAAACCACACTTCCCTTCTCACTGCTTTGGACAAGAGGCTTAGGAGAAGGACTGGTGCGTGCACTGGTTCTTGAGACACTAACTCCTGTGCTCAAAGCAAGGTTTCATCGGAGGGTGGGATCAAGAAGACCACTGAAAAATGTCACATTTTGTAACATAAGTTGTTCCATAGTTGTTCCACGTCAGAATTGCAGTGGGACAAGCAAATCATCCCAAGTCTCCTGGCACAGCTGCCCAAGCCAGGCTCATGGCTCTGCAGTGGAAAGCAAGGCAAGCTTCTGCAACACAGCAGGTCCCACTGCAGTGTGTCAAGCCCTGTTGCAAGCCCCAGATATCATTTGCAGCCAGGTAAGTAACACTGCTGCAAATTTCATGACTACAGACAGAGCCTCAGCCTGTCTAGAAACGTGAACAACAACTTGGGTCAGTATGAAAGAAAAAGTATATTAAATTGTCAGGAATGGTAGAAAATGCATATTCTAGTATCTTGTCTCTAAATGGAGTCACTCGCCCACATGAGCTCCTCATCTGACCTCACTTGGGTGGCTTTTACTGCCTTCATTGTTTCTACAAAAACCTCAAAGGGATTTCAGTCCATAAAGAAGACAGAAAATCTATTAATTTTCTTATGGCTGCAAGACAAGCCCTAAGCCCTCCTCCTTGCCAGAATCCCCAGTCCTTCTGTACTGAAAGCCACCGGCAATTTTAAAAGGCTGGAGAGATCTTCTCCTCTCTGCCTCCGCTCCTGCCCCTTGCTTTGCAGGAGGGCACGTATATATGACAAGCAAGTGAGGGGGCAGATACGTCTCTCTTCCTTGAAAGAAGCCCTGTCGTGTATATTTTCAGTAGGTGAGCAGATGTGGCCATTCTGTGTCTCCCAACCCGTGTTGATCTGGTGTCACAGCTCCTGTCCTGGCACCCTCACCCTGTCCCCACAGCTCTGCCCGCCCCCCTCTCCTTCCCCCCTTTCTGCCTTACCTCCAGCCTCTCCGGGCAGTGATTAATGGTGCCCATCAATCAGGCATGGCCGCGATGAATGCGGCAGGCAGTTTGCGATTAACCTTGGAGAACCTTGTCCCCCGCTCCCCCGGCCATCCCCCTCCAGAGCCCCCCACTGAGATTATCGGGTGAAATGAGGCGGGATGCGTGTGTACTGGGGGTGGGCCCTGGAAAACAGCTCCCCGTGTCTTTTCATATTGAAATGGGAGGTCTCAATCACTCCTTTGAACTTTGTTCGCAGGGGTGAAAAGAAACCCAAACCCCAGGGTTTTCCTTCGATAATGCAGGAGGGAGCAGGATTGGGACAGCCAGGGTTAGTGACAACACTGGTGCCAAAAGGAGTTGGCTCTCCTGCCTTGTGGGAGAAGAGAAAGTGCAAAACCACGGGGCAGTTACCAGAGGGGACAGAGTTTCACTTGACCTCTCCCTGTTTTCTCTCCTATCTGCGTAGCAAACCCTGGCTTTGCTACTGCTGTACCAACACAGGACAGAATACAGTCCTTGCTTTCAAGAAGCAATGGCAGTGATTTCTTAGTTTCTTATAGTGCCTTTTAATGTCTTCAACTGGGATTGTTCATACCTGCCACTGGAGGAGGGTGGAAAGGGAAGGTACTCCCATTCCTGCCCGTGCCAAGTGCTGATATTTGGCAGGACCCGACCGACATCCTTGCAAACACCAGTGTGGCTCACCCCAGTGCAGCACGGTGTACCTCGTGCTGCGGTTTGGCACACTGCAGCAGGCTGGGGAAGGAAAACCAATGACACCATCTGAACTACACCTGCACTCAACACACTGCCACGCTCTGTGTTGATGCGGGGTGTTTTTGATTTGAAAGTGTTCAAGACCAAAGTTTACACCTCTTGGTGAGAAGGTTTGCTCGTGGTGGTGGCTCATTGCTGGGGCTGGCACTTCTCAGGCAGGCAGGGCTGCCAGTTTGGTGTGAATATCCCATGGGTCACACCCCAACTGACAGCAGGGGAGGAGGTGAAACAGCCAGCACCTTAGAGACAACTAGAGACCAACCCAGGGCTTGTTATACCAGGAGGGGGGCTCTGGTGAGGGAGATCTGATGTGTGGGATACCTTTCTGCTTTCCCTCTTCCAAAAGTCCCTAGTGCTCCCTCATTTGCTTATAATCACCAAGATGCTTTGTTGGTAAGAAATAAAGCTGCACGTGCTCCCATTTAGAGGCCCATGGGGCGCTTTTTAGTCTTGTCCCTTGCAGATAAGGATGCAAATTAACAAACAAACTGCAATTAATAGCCAAATCCCTTTAAAGAAACAGCCTCATACTCAAGCATTTCTGAACAGGGTTTTACCCAGTATTTGTCTCTTATTTGAATGGACATTATGAACATTTTGAACCCTTTTGTTCATACATTTATATACACACACATATACATGCACTCCTACGTGCATGCAAATGTTTGTGTGTTCGTCCAGTGTTTTCAGGCTCAGGAGGAGGAAGTTTTGCTTTGCTTATGGATTTGGGGGGAGCTACTTGGGTTACCATCAACTCAGGGCCTGGCCTACAGCATTAGCCTGTTTCATCTCCTCCAGCCATGCCATCCCTCCTCACCCCAGACTGTAGGTGCTTGTGCCATGGGGCTGCCCCTTGCAGGTGAGCTCTTGTGGGGAGTGGACTGACTGGCTGCCAAAGAGGCTGGAAAAGCAAGGCCGAGCTTCTCCAGAGCACTTGGGGAGGTGGGGCAAGGGAGAGAGAGCACATGACTATTAAGGTCTCCCTTCAAATGTTATTAAATAATGTTTTGCTGCTGCAGCACAACAGGTGTGGAGGCACAGGCAGGTAAACACAGCCCAGAGCAGGGCAGCCTGCCAAGTCTGTTTCCTTACATAAATCTCTCCACTTCAAGGTATGCAATTAATCCCGGCTCCAGCCTCCATTTACCACAGACCTTCTTTGTACACATGATGTATTAATCACCAGAAAGGACTTTTGCACCTCTGCTATCATTCTCGCTTTGCAGGCGGCTGCAAAGAACTTTGAGAACCCACAGAGACCAAAGGACGTGGTGGCAGAGGCGGGTTGGTGATGGCACCTCGCCCCAGACAGCCAGAGGACAAGTGTGGGTACACACACGTGAGGATGCGTGTACCTCTGCCATGCCATGGTGTGCTGCAGCTCATTTGACGCCGATTTTGCCAGCAGATCCCCTGCTCCGCTCCCCCTGGAGACAGCGGACGTTAATCAGTAACAGCTCCCTGCCCTGAGTTTTACAGGGCCGCTTACAAGAAGTGCTCATTAAAAAGCCAGGAGGACAGCAGATCCCCATCAGGAAGCCTGATCCTGCAAGAGCCTGCACGCAGTTCTCCATCCGTGGTGTACCCGGGCGGGCGGGCGAGCCGCAGCCCTATCTCCTGCATCTCAACGGAGGGAGAGGGCATGGCTGGCGGACTGGTGGAGCCTGCCCACACCGTGCTGCCACAGCACCCCCGTCCTGGCCCCTTTTTGGCAAGCCCAAAGCCTTTGTGCTGCCCAGGTTGAGCTCTGCAGGGAAATGACTCTGCAGCCACCAGTGTCCAGCTTGGACCAAGAGCCCAACGTAACCAGGCAGCTCAGATGTCAAGAGTCCTCGGTTTTCCCTTTTACTCCCCATTTTGCCCTCCATGATGCACACTGTGTATGTTTTACACCCCTTTCAGAACCAGCAGCAACAAGCCCCCTGAAGTTACACTCATCTGGAGCTGGGCATCAGTTCTAATGGCCTCTCTGGACCATACTTCCCCAAAAGCCCTGCAGCAGAGCAGGGCATTTCTTGAAGAGACAAAGCATTAGGACAATGGCAGATTGAGGCCAAGCAGGAGACACCCAATTGCCAGCCTTGGTCATCTGTTTGTCCTGCCATCCTTTTGGCTGCAGATGCTGCCCAAGCTCCCAGCACAGCCATCCCTTCACTGTTCTCCCCTTCTTTATCTCCTTCCCAATTGCCTTAGGAAGGAGCCCAAGACCTTGAATTTACCTGGCAGGTACAGCCCTATAAATCTTCACTCAGACAGCACTGGCTGCAGCTCAGATTTAGTTCAGTGGGGAGGGATTTGGGGAGAAGCAGAGAGAGAGAGGAGCAGATGGCCAATATGGTTTAACACGTACCCAGAATGCTCCTATCTTCAAGGCCTTGTAAAGATTACAGATGTGCTTCTTCAAAGCAACTGAGATTGGAGCACACGGCAAGCAAATGCCCACCCTGCTCCCACAGGGGCCATATGAGCCCGTGGGGATGCCTTTCCTCCCCATCTGCCTAGGAGGGGTCAAGGGCTGAGCCTTCAGCCCCCACGATAAGTGGGGTGGGAGGGAGCCACGAGCAAGGCTGGAGCTTGCTGCCAGCTTCCAGCTGCCTCGGCTTGGTGTTTGGTGTGGCCAGTGCCATGTCCCTGGCTGGGAATACGTGTGCATGGGGTGGCTGAGTCGCAGAGCTCCTGCTCCGGAGACTCTACCCAAGTGCTGCTCAGCACCCTTCCGAAACCTGGCTGTCACCTCAGGGTAAGGGTGGTACGCAGCACCTATTTCTTGTGGCTCCCCAGCTATACCTGAAGTTTTCTGGATGTCAGCAGCCAGTGCCTGGTTTATGCTGAGGAGGCTCTGCAGCCTGCAGGTAACCCCCTCTTCCTGAGACTGCAGTGCTGTGCTCCTTCAGGGAACAGCATACAAATGTGTGTCCCTTGCTCCAGGGGGCTGCCAGCTCCTCTCTTCAAGCCGTGTATTATTTTATGAGCCTGACCACTCAAAACCTTTCCACTTCTTGTTTTCCTTTGATTGTACTGCTTGTCTCTGGGTGTACTCAGACTCTATTCAGAGCAAGGTAAAAATAGCTACTGAGCTTCTCTGGCTGCTATTTCCCTGGCTGTAGCCTTACTCTCAGGTGAGAAGCAGTCTGCAAGATGCTGGTTCAGTGTCATTTGGTAGGAGCTTGAGCTAAAAAAAAGACTTTCCCATTTGCACAGAGAAGACTTGCCCACCCCAGCCACAGAGGGCAAGGCAGAGTGCGAAGGCAGAGTGCCAACAAAGTAGCCACTCACCCCAAGATAAAGCTGCTGAAGACTGATGTTAATTAAACAGAGATGTTTTTGTTTTGGCATGTTTATTAATTATTATTATGACTATTTGGCGTTTACATTGCAGTAAAGCCTACAGGTCTGAATTAGCAGCCTGGAGTCACTGTACTGTCCCGAGAGCAAGCATCCAGGTGGGCAGAGTCCAGGCTCTGAAAAACTTACCCACAGAAACACCATGAGCTCAAGCTAGCTTTTCATTCCAGAATCCAACAAAACTGTCCTTTGCTCCTTGGAGTGCACCTGAACTGCCCTGTCTTAAGCAGCAGGGATCAGAGGTGTGTCCATGGATGTAGTCCTGAGGACCACGTCAGACCACTTCTGCCATGTGGCCACCAGTGGGGACTCAGGGTTGGGGGCGAGGACCTGCAGAGCTCACAGAGCAGCTGGGAAGCAGGTCCAGAAAGGACACTTGGTTACCACATCACTTGTTGTTGTTCAATTCAGTAGCAAAGGTCTCCTCAGTCCAATGTTTTCTCCCTTCAGGCTATTTTTCATTGTTCTGTGATGCAGGGGCCACAGACAGGAAGAAGGAGGAAAAAAAAGGAAGAAAGCAAGAAAGGAAAAGAAAAAAACCAGAGAGACATGACCTTCTAGGCCCTGAAATCATTACAGAGTTTAGGAGTCAATCCTCTCCTTCCAAGGGATCCTTTTCTCTTTCCAAAGAGGGCCAAGACAGGAGCAGAAAGTGAGAAAGGATGTGAGGGCATGACAGCAGTGCGGGGATGGCCCTCTGCAGTGCCCCATCACCAGTGGTTCCCACGCAGAACAGAGTGCTAGGGAGGACCTTGCAGGTGAGAAAGTGGCCACGTGGGTCTCTTGCAGGGTGGGAGGCAACAAGTGAAACCCCACAGCCTGTGTTGTAGCCCTGGGCAATGATGGCAGGTGACAGCTCCTGCAGTCACTGAGGGCTGAATAGCAATCCCAGAACTTGGGAGGCAACAGAGGCCAGAGCTCCTGCTGCTCTCTAATTTCCTGGGCATCACTAATTAATTAAGGGGTGTTTCCTCAAGCTGCCATCCATCGCTGCTGCAAAGAAAGGCAAGCCCTAGTCTGGTACCCTTGAGCAGTGATGGAGATTTGTAAAGCTCCTGCCTTTCTGACCACCTCTTCACATATCTTAGTGCTTCCCAATGAGATGCCACTATTTGAAAAGCAGGCAGCAGCCTTTGTGGTGTGCACAGGACTGCAGAGGGACACGGAGAGTGCTGGCCGCAGCACTGGGGCTGTGCAGGCACCTGCAAGTCCTGCTGCCTTTGCCCCACCTGGGGAACTGCCTAAACGCTCTCCAACTCCCCCCTCTCTCACAGGTCAAGCCCTCCTGCCCCAGGACCTCTCTGTTCCACAGGGTCCCTTCACTCTCTTCAGCCGACTCTTTACATCAAAGCCAGGACCCAAACGTTAGTAACCTGCACCTTGAGCTGGCAAGACTTGGGCAACTGTCTAGTGAGGCTATCTTTGAAGAAAAGGGTGAAAATGGGAATTTCCCCAAGTTTTGGTGCTCTTTGTTTCTTCTAAGACCAGGAGGAGAATACAGTGCCCTGGTTTTTGGATGACATTCCTGCAACTTGGGCACAGCTGAGGATGGAATGGATGCTGCATGCAGTGTTATCTGGGATCTCTGGAGGATGAGGCCAGGGAGAAGCCCCCAGGTTCCCTGGGCACAGGGCTGCTGAGCGGCTCTGTGCTCGTTAATCACAGATCTCTGCATGCCCAGGTGCCCCGTGAGACAGAGCTGATCCCCGCAAGGGGGGCACCCACTGAGTCCTGCAGCTGGGGACCCCAGGAGCCAGCAGAGTAAGAAGAGTATGCCTGCATCTCTCTTTCATTTGCCTCCCTTTGTCATGCTAATGAAGAATTAGTTTTTTCTTTTGAAGTCTCCCACCTCCAGCCCCAAAATAAGCTGCCTCATCACCTTGTCCCTCATCTCCCACCATCTGAGCTTTTCAAACTTGGCTTCTTGAACCATGGCTGGCTCTGGCTCTGTACCACCAGCCAGAAGCTCGAGGATCCCTCCTGCTGCCTCCTTTGCACTGCTATCAGGTTCAACCTGTTCAATTAGTGGTGCCCCAGGCGCTGTGGGTTCCAGCTTTCTCTTTCTGCTTCATTTAATTTGAACACACGTACCTCTCCCTCCCTCCTCCTCCCTGCTCACTTCAAGGCCCCAGGCTTTGTGAAAGGCACAAGGCAGGGCATCACTTACACACCTGGAATATGTTGCAACAAGCCCAACAGCCTTTTACAAGGAAGTCTTGGACCCAGACAATGAGTTAGAAAGTCCTTTTGCGAAAGCCGCCTTTCTTGGGTAACAAAATGCACAGCTAAAACCCATTCACTGATTTCCAGTGCTCCTTGAGGGATTTGTTTTCTGACCTGCTTTCTTCTTTTTTTGGGGGAGGTTTAACATTGCCCTGTGCACACGTGGAGAGCCAGCCAGCCATGCATGTGCACAACCAACATACACGATGAGGAAAGGATTAGCTGAAACTGCTCACTGGCTTTTATTCTGGTTTCAAAAGGAAGCCGCTTTTGGAACACTTCAGCTGCTTGCCTGGTTGTGGAGAGCCTTGTAAATGGGCATGTCCCTTGCTCCATTCTGACACTGGCATGGAGATGCCTGAAGAAAGGCAGGATGGCTGCTCAGAAGCATAGATGTGACTTGCCCAGCTGCCCGACCCCAGAGTTAAAGGCTCCATCTGTGGGGTGCAGCCTGCAGGAGCCCTATGCTCCTGCTGTAGCTGCAGTGGGCTCCCTGAAAAACCTCACAGCATCGACAGCTTCTCCTTCCAGAAAACACCTACCTCTGAGACCCGTGCAAACATGCAAACGGATGCAAACACCGTACGCCTGTAATGCACCGCCCCTGGCATTGCTGGGCAGGCAAGCAGACCCCATGTTGTGGGCATGGCCCCTGTCACTGCTGCACTGGCACACAGAGCTGTGGAGGTGGCTGAGTCTCCTTTTTTCCCTCTGTGTGTGTGCACGGACCACACTATCAGGGTGCTCACATCTCCCCTGCAGCCGAGGAGGTGGGAGCTGTGACACGGCAGCTGTTGGCCTCTCCTCCAGAGCTTATGGCTTCTTCCTCAATGAGGACCAACCTATTGGCCTGAAAATGAACCTATCGGCTCAGCAAAAAGTATCTCTGCGTTGCAACTGGCCTGTCTCAAAAGCCAGCTCTCTGCAAAAAGAGGGGGAGAACTGCAAGAGTGAGGCCCCACGAGTGATGGGCAGGCAGCACTGGGAGGGATGCTGTGCCTGTGCACAGTGTGTTGGAGCCATGCTCCCCTTGCCAGGGGAAATGTGGCGGCGCTGGCGAGGAGCTCTGGGTGCTTTGCGTGAGCAACGCGACCTGACAAGCAGCACGCTGCTGCTGGGGACTCGGCTCTGCTGAGGGGACCTTTGGGGCCACCAGGCTCTCCAGAGGGGGGGGACTTGGAGCATCTGAGCCATACAGCAATCCCCGGCAAAGGCACAGCCTGCAGCACTCCAGGACGGGTAAGAGATGAAATGTAGAGCTAAAAATAAGGAAAATAATCTATCCATGAAATCACATGTTCAGGTGCTGTTGGAGTTTTCAGGGAGGAATTGCAGCTCCAGGAACCTGATGGTGGCTTTGGAGCTCCTTAACTGCCTGCAAGCCCAGTTAAGAGCCTCAGCCAGACAGAGGAGCCCCTTGCAGTTTCCTGGGCAGCCCTTTACTGGCTGCCTTAACTGCTTGGCAGCTGCCCAGGGGCTCGTGGGGCATTTGCCCTCACTGCCTGGCAGCTTGGAATATTTCTTCCGTGACAAACCCACCAGAGAAGTTGATACCAGTTCAGTAGGATGAATAGGACAAAGAACTACCAAAATTGACACAGTTAGACCTATTTTTGTCAGCAGAAATGCTGACTGCTGGGTGATGACCAGCAGCAGCAGCAGAGAAAACAACATGATGATAACAAAGTGACAGAAAGTCATTTGGCCTGTCATTTTGAGATGAAGATTTAAACATCTCTCTTACTAAGGAACCAGCTGGAAATATTACACCAGTCTGTGTTAAATCTCTTCTCTGCTGCCACTAGCCCCAGCTTTCCCACTCACGTGTTGGCTGTGTACTGCAAAGCATAAAGGCTTGCATGTCTCATTTTGTGCTGGACAGTTTCTCCACGTGGTTTATTAATGCCTCGGGAGTTTATTCTGTGATATGCCATTTTTTCCTACCAATCAACTTAAACAGTTGCTTGTTTGCTTATTTTACAGGCAGAGAAATATCTGGCCGAGCTATACTGCTGCAACAGTTTATCCATTCATCATTGTTTACCAAAACTCAGTGACTGGGTAGAACAAGAGTTCAGCCTGACCACCGTTGCTTGGGATCCCAAAGGAGGTGCTGAGTGGATGCAGATGTCATTCAAGGTCACCTTCTTCCTCTGAATGAATGTTTGGGGTGCTCACTCAGCATTTCGTGGTGGACTCCTTCAGATGGAGAGCTGCCAGAAGCTCTCCTTTGCACTGCAGGGAAGATCACGGACTGCTGCTGAGCAGAGCCATGCCCAGCACGTGGGGCAAAATTCTGACGGGAATAAAATCACTGGTAATTTTTATGACAGACTTCAGTGTCTCCAACTTCTTCTTATCTTTTTAAAAAGAACATTTAAAAAAATGAGTGCACTGTTGTCTTTTGTTTCAATCTTTTGCAACCTTCAAACTCTGCCTCAAACCTGTTTCAGCCGCTTTCTGTTTTCAAATGGAGAGAAGGCAACCATAAAGCTCTCTGCAGTCTGTCTGTCTCATCAGGGTGACTCACTCCAAAATGCCACGGGCCAATCACGGTGGTCCCCGAGTGGGATTTAGAGTGAGGACCAGCCAAGGGTGGATGGGAGCATGGGGTTCTCCTGAAGCCTGGTGCCTGGTGGGAGTGCTGAGAACAAATGTGCACCTGAGCGAGTGGATTTGAAAGGCTATAAAGACGTTTAACGTAGGAACTTGGGTGACTCTTTGTTTGTAAACCCCTGGTTTGGCTATACCTATCCCTCAGGAAGGTGATACAGCCAGCTATCTAATTTTTCATGCATTTTACCATTAAAAAGGCATGCTTTCAAGCGGGTTGGGAGAAAAGAGGCCCTGCTTATTCCATTGACCCCGTGCTATCTCTTTATAAACATTGCTGAAGGATTTCTATGGCTGAGATGGGTAACAAAGGCTCTGCAGAGCCACAGCTGGGATTCTTCATGCTCCAAGGAGACACGAGCGTCTCACATCCCACCGAGGGCTTTGGCTGAAGCTGCCCCATTTGTTCCCACCTCCTTCCCCTCTCTTTCACCCTGGACAGCCTGCACTGGTGCTCCCCGAGCTGGAGGAGGAGGAGGGAGAGAGAATGAGGATGCTGGGAGCAGGGCGAGAGGGGAGTTGAAAGAAGAGAAGAGGACAGCCAGGAGGGGCGAGGAGGGGGCAGGCAGCCTGGGCGCACTGCGAGGGAGAGAAGGGCGGAAGGGGTCCGGCGGGGAGGAGGGGTCCGCGGCGAGGCGAGGGGACGGGAGCTGCCCCTTTCCCTTGAAAGCGGCTTTTCAGATGGAAATGGCGGGGTCAGCAGCAGCCCATGGACAATGGCCCGCTTCGCTCCGCTTTCCGCGGGCACAAAGAAGCGGGAGGACAGTGCCGGGGGAGCCCCGCTCCGCTCCCCCCGGCCCGGGGCAGAGCGAGGGGCGGCCCTGCCGGGGCTTCCGCCGGACACGGGCGCAGCCGGGCTGGGCGCCCAGGGCCCGCGGGGCACGAAAACCGGCTGGAAGAATGCTAACTAGGTGGGGGGAGGGAGGAAAAAAAAAAGGGAGAGAGAGAGAGAGAAAAGCTGAAAGATTTCAACACAAATAATCTTCAAGGAGTGTTCTGTAAACAGAACGGAGGGCAGGGCGCCAGGAGCACCTGCCTCTCCGCATTGACATTAATTGTTTGGAGAAGAAGGAAAAAAAAGAACCCTCCTCTTGCCGTGCGCGTGCCCGTTGTGTGCCCGTGCCCGCGTGGCTGGGGAGAGGCGGTGGGTGCTGCCTGCCGCTGGGTAGTGCAGCAAAGCTCTTGCACCCAAACCCGTCCGGGGCACCCCCCTGCGCTGCCTTCGTCTACCGCTTCATTCCTGCGTGGTGCCTGAGGACCCGAATGCCTGCTAAAGCTCTTGGTGGTTTAAACCTCTTAGTGTCTTGTATCACCCTCGGTTCCTGCTATTGTTTTCTCTCCCCGTACCGTGTGTAATCCCTTGCCGGGCGCTGCCAGGCTCCTGACCTCGCAGCTCTCCTGCACCACCGAGTTCCTCAGGCGCAAGTTTTGTCCTGTTCTGGGGGTGGGTATAAAGGAGCTGGAAGGCTCCTGCACCCACACAAGCAGTGGAGAAGGATTAGACCGTGCACGAACAAGTCCCTAATCGTACAGTTTGGCAATCTCCCGGTAAGCCACCTCACCCCTCCCAGCCAGGAATTAATCGCCAGGTCTCAAGCGTGTGGCGCCTCTGGCAAGCAACATCAGCGCTTGCAGGGGCTCAGGGGAGGATGGTGCTGTGGCAGCTCTGGTGCCATTTCCCTCTTCCCCTTTCCAGCCTTGGCCGAAGAGCTCTCTGCCTCTCATGAGCACAGCTCCAAGGACCTAAAGCACCGACACACCAGTACACACATTTTAGGTTGAGATCCTAAGGGCACCCGTTATGCACAGCATCTCTGAACAACAGTAACCTGGGAGCTGCTTCTTCCCTTCCCCTCCCATGAAGGACATCAAGGCACACCGGGTTATGCGATGGTGGCGGGGATGTGGGTGGGCCGGACTTGATGCAAATGCAGATGGAACACAAGGCTGAATCCTTGTTTGGTGCTTGGAGTGTAACTGAGGCTGCCAGAGCTGCCTCCGGGGCACCTCCTGTCTCCCTGCTTAAACAAATAACGCTTGCCTGAGGCACATAGCAGGCCCAAGCAAAGCAATCCAGAAATCATCCGCCGGTGCTGATGGATTTGTTAGGTGGTGTAAAGGGTATACTGGTTTCATCTGAACACCACAAGGCTGATTAGAACTTGCTAAAGAGCTTTGCTGGCTGTTGCATTCAAAGATCTTCCTACAGATGCAGCTAATACCCGCAAAGGGCCCACGGCTAATGTTTGTTTGCTGCTCTCCCTTGGAGCTAGACTGCACGATCAACTTTTGCAGGCATTGCTCAATTGCCATGAAACAGCACATCAAAAGTGCTGCATTTGCTCATCTTATGCATGCAGAAGAGTCTGGATAGCCAGTGTCACCACCAGAGGAGGGTTTGTTTTGGCAACAGAAGCTGGGAAGCAACCAGCCAAGCCCCTGTGATGGGGAGCAGTTCTTATAGTGCTTTCTTGGGAGAGAAATCTGCAGCAAAATTGTATTTGTGGTAGTATCACCCACTTTAAATGAGGGTTTTGTGGGTGCAGCAGAGCACTGGGAACAATGTGGCGTTCTGTTGGTGTTGCATTACTCCAAGGTTTCGGCATTGATCAGGTCTCCAAAGCTTGCGGAGATCTGCTGGAGGAAAGCACCGCTGGACTCACATGTCTCCTGTTCCTTGCTAATAACTGGGTTCTACTATTTGGTACTCAAGCTCTCATTTTTCTGTCTTCAACTTTCTCCTCTTGGTAGTCAACCATCCTTACTTGGGACACTTAAACCTCACTGGTTTGGGCTCAGACTGACTTAACTTTTTTTCTGTCCTGCCTAATGTCCTCCTCTGTACGTCCTAAAAGCGTCTCTCCCCTCCCCATCGCTTCTCTTTTGGGGATGTCCATCCTACCACAGATCCTGGCACTAGATGCTTCCCAGAGAATTGCACATCCCCAAGCAGTCAGAGACGGTGCTCGAGGTGCCCAGCTGACATCAGGGACCCATGTAGAGCTGCAAGCCCCTGCAAAGGATGGGGAAACATGCAGATTTGGGGGGAGGAACAACAAAGAGGCCGCCTGTGGCCAATGCCTCTTTCTCCCCATCCTGCCCTCTCCCAGTTTAACCATTAACAGGCTGGCTGGCCCTGCCGAGACAATGGTCTGTTTGTTTAGCATGGAGGGAGCTCATATCGGGGGCCTGGCAGATTTATCAAAGCGGAGTGATTAGCTCTATTAGAGAAGGGATTTGTGTAAACAAAAAGACAGGTGCAAAGAGACGATTCCAGCTGGCAAGGGCTTCACAGAGCATGAGGCATTTCAGTGGCAATAAAACTTCTTCCAGGAAACAGGAGTGAGACTGGAGAGAGCATGTGTGTTTTGAACTTACTTGACTGGCCCTCCTGACCACCAGCCCTCCTGACCATTCATCGTCCGTGGCCCAGGCAAGGGGGATGTGGCCTTTGGTGTGCCCATGTCTCTCACCACTGCCCTGAGTTTGCAGGTTTCATAGGTCCCCTCCATCCCAGGATGGAGGTGGATGGGTGCAATGTTGGCACATGGTATTGTAAGCTGTCCCTCAGGGATGTGCCACTTGTCACCCCTGAGCCACATGATGGGCTCCACTTTGTAGTGGGAATGCTAAACCCTGTTCTGCCAGCCCAGTGGTCTTCCTTCCTTCAGCGGTGTCCTGCTGGAATGATGCTGGGCCACCATGGTCCCACCAGTTGTCAGCAAAAATGTTTGCAATTCTCAAAATGTGGCTTGGTGCAAGCCTTGTTCCCACCTCTGCAAGAAGGGACAAAGGCTGAATCTTCAAAATACCCAGACCTTGGCCTATCTCAAGGGCTTTCTTTGGAAACAGAGGAGGAAAGCCCTATTGACAGCATACGTACCATAATCTACTAATTCAAAACACCTCTGTTCACTGCATTTACAAATTTACCCTAACAGCTGCTCTCTGAAATTATTATTCAGTTTAGACTACGCTGAGACCAGAATAAGAATGCTTTTCACCCCACTGCCAAAGTGGGTAAAGCTTCTTCACAAGAAACCCTTGAAAGCAGAGCACACAGCTCTCTCAGGCCAGCTCGTTGGAGCATTGCTGAGCAGAAGTTGACGTTTTGATTGTGAAAGGTTGTGTGAGTGAAGCAAATCAAAGAAACAGAAAGAAACTCACCATGGGCTGAGTTTTTGCTTCTCTGATTTGAGATCTTGACATATCTGACCCAGGAGGAGAGAAATTTGTCACCCCCATCTGCAGTTCATTGTCAGAGCAGAGGACTGGTAACAATAATCTGTCATTTTTTGCTTCTGCAATGATCTTTCCTGCAATAGCAGATATGTTTTCTGCTTCCCATGCTACCTGTGTCCTTAAATGATCTCTTCAAAGGAGCTACACCAATGCCATAATATTTTACTGAGTGTAACATGGATGAAACTGTTTCTTCAGACATGTTATATTGTCTAACCCTGTGTTAGCAATGCTGACTGCGGGCTGGGGTTTGTAGATTCAGGCCCATATGGCAGCTAAGCACCTAGTGAAAAAAAAAAAAGCACTCTAGATTATAGTCTGCAATTTTAGATACTGCCTGATTTGTGTCTTTGGGCACCCATCAATACTTGACTTATTTCTCTCTATTATTATTATTATTTTCCTTTTCATTACAATTTATTATTATTATCATCATTCTTATTATTTTTATATTTTGTTTCAATGATTAAACTATTCTTTTCCTATTCCATAAGTTTTCTCACTTTACCCTTCCGATTCTCCTCCTCCCATCCCACTGGGAGGGGGAGTAATCGAGTGGCTCTGTGGTGCTCAGATGCCAGCTGGGGCTAAACCACAACAGGCTCCCAGAGAAAAATCCAGCCCTGTGGGTGGCTCCTGAGAAATCTTTTGTGCACAGGTCGCTGGTGTACCCAGAGGCTGCAACCAAGGTGCCACTCCACACCACTGATTTCTGCACAGCCTGTGGAACTTCAATCCACCTTCCCCTACCTTGTTTTTTCTGTTTTTTCTGTACCAACAGAGATGACAAGGTTGGTCTCTGTTTAAAAAGTATGAAGGACTCCATGAGCTGTTGCTCTGCTCACAGCTGGCCACGTGTGTAACTGCATTCTTTGACTGGTTGGATGTAGTGTTTATCACTGAGGGTAGCTATAAAATAAAGCCCTGGGGCTACGTTTTCAAAACAGGTGGCTCAAATGTGGGTACCAAACACACACATCCGTAAAGAGAGCTGTGCAGAAAGCACTGGGCCTGTGCACACACTGCCCATGTTTCTTGAACATGTTTTGACTCCCCAAAGTCTGGTGGCACGTAAAGTTACCCTTCAAAGTCCTGCTTTGTATAGTTTTGGTGAATGTTACTTTACTGAGAAATCTAGTGTCTCACTCACTGTGTCTGTGTCTCTGCTGCACTTGCTGTATGGATAAGTTGCATGTTTGGGTCCCTGGATGAGGATGATTGTCATTTGTCCTGCTGCATTCCCTCCCACCCCACAACTGTGACCTGCTAGCAGTCTGCTCCGTGCTGTTTCTCTGTTTATGGGACATGTGGGGCTAATGAAGGCACTGATGCTACAAAAAACTCTCTAAACCTAAACTGGTCCCGACATGTGATTTCCCTCTTATCAGGTTTGCGATGGCGCCTTTTGCACCTTCTGTCATGCTAATACTATTTCACCACCCAGGAGTCCTCTCTCCTTCTCCCTTCCCATCTTGCTGGTTTATGACTGTTTGTTGTTGTTCGTCTCAGCTGAGAGCAAAAGAGAGAGAAAAGATGTGTGTGTGTGACATCAGAGGTTCAGTGAGAGCACAGCTGCTGTCAAACCAGAGTAGAACCTAAGTCGAGCCCACAGCACTACACCTGATTTCTCATGTTCATGCTTTCCACACAGCAAACAACCCTCTGTCCTGCTTATAGCTAAAACCTTTCTGGTAGCAGTGTTCCTGTTTTACCAGTATCACATAATTTGCATTGAGGATCAGTTCCACTTTCTCTTGGCATTTTGAAGCTATTGAAAGGAGAAAGCTCAGAGGCTCTGCTCTTGTCTCAGTCTTCAAGGGACAGGGCATATTTCACCCCATTAATGTGAAAGCATCAGTTCCCTTGTGCATTCAAATGGCAAAATAGATCCATCAGTGTGACAGAACTATCTGAGGGATCTTCAATTATGCCTCTTCCCTAAGGGTCAAACAGTGGACAACGGCAAGGGTGGAAAGAAAACCGGGCTCATGAAAATTCATGCAATTATTTCTTGGCAAGTCATCACTACCATTTTGCTTTTGTGTCAGGGGGGTGTAGAAATGCTGGTGGCTGGGCAGAGATCCTGTGAACCTGGCCTGCCAGCTGCCCTGCACACCCCACCAAGGAGCCTGAGCACGGCACTCCACGGTGAAGAAATGGCATGACGGCAAACCTGGGATTTCTCCGGCTCTGCACTCCTTCTGGGCTACGCTTTGCCTTTTGGTGCACCATCACTCAAAACTTAGTTTGCACAAAGGCAGGAAGTGAACGAGGGGCTACGCTTTTGAGCTGTTCTGCCCCTGACTTCTCAACAGAAAGGCTCCAGTCTACTCTGCCACATAATCAAATCCATGCAAATGGTGGGTGTCAGCAATGCATCTACAAAAGGTGCCTTCTGGATTGCCTGGATGTCACAGGTCACAGTGCTTAGATGAAAGGACAGTGGGAGCCCTGCATGTGAGTCATGGCTGACAGTGCTCAGGGTGGACCTGGGCCAGCTGAGAAGATGCCAGCGGCCCTGTGCAGCCTGTGCTCAATACCCAGCAGTGTCACGTACTGGTTGGTCATGTACTATAGTGAGTGCAACTCATGCTGCTGCCTTCATCTCCCTGTTCCCCACAGAGACACATTTTTGTCAGCCTGTGGGTACAAGTGAGCTGGCAGTGTACACTCACACAGCTAGAGAGAGAGGGCTAGGGACCCGTCACTCTCATTGCAGTCAGAGGGCTTCCAGCCCAGGACACCATTAGGTCCAGGGCAGCTCTGCTGCCATGCACTACACATTTCACCTTCCCAGTGCCAGGCAGCTGCAAAGATTTGCACTGTTTCTAGGAATGGAGGAGTGTAAACCTACAGATGCCTTATTTCTGGGTGCCTTATTGGTATTTTAGCCCTCCTTAGGCAAGGGCAAACCACAGAGCTGAAACTGAGTCTGGTGCAGCCTCTCTCCTTGAAAGCTCTCCCGGTGCTTCCCAGCAGCACGGAAACGCAGCAAGACTCCCAGAGCCCCGTGCACCTCTTGTCTGGAATATATACTTGTGTGGAGAGGTACAAGTGCTTCCTATTTGGTAAGTGCTCTTAAGAGCTGTTTACAGCTTGCAGACACCAGCAGAAATCCCTGGGAGGATGGAAGGGGAGCTGCCACCCAAACCGCTTCTACTTGGGATTAATTCGTGCTTTGCAGCATGCTTCCCTGATGGAGCAGCAGTGGCCCCAGGGACTAATCCTGTGCTAACTAACCCACTGGCTGGCCCCAGCCCCACTCTTCCTGCAGGCAGCACTGCTTCTTGACAGAAGGTCTTGCTCTGGGTTGTTCCGTGGCTTCCAGTCCTGGGTTTCCATCAGAAAGGATCATGTGTGATGTGTGGGCTGCAGGCGGGCAGCACAGAAAATTAATACCCTTTTCTTCACTGGCTTGGAGGAGGGAGATTTTCCTGCCATCCAAATGGTGCCATCAGGATTTGCTATAAGAAAACAAAACTAATAATACCAACAGCAACAAAAGCCAGTGCATACGTAAAGGAGACCTGACAACGAGGCTCATGTGTTATGACAGCTCTCAAGGACAGCCCTGGACCTCAACCATCTCTGGGCACATTCGTGGCCCTCCTTCTGGGAGGACAGCCTGGGTACCAAAGGGCACCATCACTGCAGCTTTGTGTTAGAGAGGTGCTGGGCTGCTCTGAACCCTCCTGCCAGGCACCTGGCACCTTTGGTGGCCATACAAAGACGTGAGCAAGCCATGACTATTAGGAAAAAAGACCTTTAAAGGAAGATTCGGGTATGTGCGAGGACTCAGCAGTTACGAAGGCAAGAAAGGACTCTTTCACTGTCTTCTGTGTGCTGCCTTATGGGTCTGGGTGGCTGTTCAGATATTTGTAGGGGGTGAGCAGTGCTGATTGCAATGGGCACTCCTGGTCTTGATAAAACCCTAACTTTAGACCATGAGTCTCTGTCCTTGCCTAGGCTTTCACAGAATCATGGAATGGGTCAGGTTGGATAGGACCAGAGTGGGTCATCTAGTCTAACCTCTCTGTTCAAGCAGTCATCCTTCTTCCTTCTCCCTTCCCTTCTCCTTTCCCTTCCTTCTCCCTTCCCTGCCTTCTCCCTTCCCTTCCTTCTCCCTTCCTTC
>WBMZ01002228.1:0-35163 GCA_013400975.1 Atrichornis clamosus | reverse complement strand
TCCCTTCCCTTCCCTTCCCTTCCCTTCCCTTCCCTTCCCTTCCCTTCCCTTCCCTTCCCGTTCAGCACCTTTGCTTTGTTCCCGCATACCAGCAGCAAACCCACCGAGAAGGCTACAAAAGAGGAGCACTGCAGCCTGGTGAGCTAAGCTGCGGTGCAGTGACAATATTCTTTATGCCTGCTGGTGCGGCAGAGAGGCCGTGTTCCCGAGTTCCTGTTCTATGCCACGAAATCCCAGTCGTGCCCATTGCTTGGTGCAGACATTGGACTGGAGAGCCAAAACAAAGAAGCAGAGGCAGCAGCCCTGGGGCTGAAGGCCACCGGGGATGGATGGCAGGGTTCTGCTGTGCAGTGGGGATGGGGCAGTGGCCACACAGCTCTGCTCTCGTGGGTGTAAAGGGGCCTGGGAGAAGCGGTGGCCCTTGCCAAGGCAGCAGCCAAGCCTCTCCTACAGCAGAAGTTTTTGGCCAGCTTCCTTGCCCTCAGTAACCCAGAAACCTCTGTGGGCCTTTCCACCTCTGACTTGCCATCAGTGGCTGCAAATCCTTCTCCTATACACCTGCCATTGGCTTACCAGCCTTTTTTGGTATTTTATTTTATTTTATTTTATTTTATTTTANTTTTATTTTATTTTATTTTATTTTATTTTATTTTATTCCAGGTAGCTCCCCTACGGTTTGGCAGCACTTCCAGTGAACCCTGGGCCATCTCAGGGCAGGGGGCACCTGTCTGGTGAGAGCTTTGCTGAGGACCAGCTCCGTGCTGCCGGTGGAGCATTCCTAATGCACCCTTTCCAGGGAGGTGTGCATGCCTTTTGTTGCCTGCCAGGGAAGCGGAGGAACAGGATTGCTCAATTAACATATATGTACCTTGGCAGGGCACCAGCCCGAATCGCTGGCTCCACCCTGCCTTCCCTTCCCTGTAGCCATATCGCTTCCCCCCTCCTTCTTTGACATACCATTCCTCCTCGCTATCTAGGCTAATCTTCATCAGTCATTGCCCTGATGCTCTCCTGCTCTGACATGCTCTGAGTTTCAGTACAATTCCTGCGGCAGGTCGTGTCACGTCCTCTCACGCCGGCTGCTTTACATGGATCCCCGCTGAGGCACCGCACAGCCTTGAGCAAGACTTCTTCTGCTTGCAGTAATTTAGGGTGTCTTTCTTTATTGCTGGCTGTTCAGCTCGCTGGGAGGAGGAGCCGAGACTTTCAGTTTGCTTTGGAGAGTTGGCTAAAACGTGGCGCAGGGCAGAAACCAGCCAGCGTGTTCCAGCTTGAGCTCCCGTCTGTGTGATTTAGACACTGAGGGATGCAGATTTGTTATTTCTGGAATGTCAGTGAGTTTCACTTGGGGTGGTTTTTTGTTTGTTTGCTAGGAGGGCCCAACTGATACCCTGTTTATGGCCAGCACACTGTGCTCTTTTGAGCAAAAAGGGTCTACTTCAGCAGGGCTCTCTGCCACATCTGTGCTTCTGCAGAAGATACACCACTTCCCTCACCATCCCGTGTGCGCGAAGGCAGAAATCAAGGTTGTAGCAAGGGAAGGAGTCAGTCTGCACTATTCATCCTTCCCTGAACTTCCTATGCCCTGTGCTTCCCTGCTCACCTCAACCCCATCCTTCATCTCTCCAGGCCACACCAACCCCTTTTCCCATCCTTCACTTGCGCTCTCTGTTTCCATCCTTTCCTTTTTGCTTCGTACCTTTGCAGGGTTGTGCTTTATCATGTTGGATGACACCTTGACTTTTCACCTTGCAACTCAGTTGTGCAATACTCAGCATGGCATCTAAAGAGATGCCACTCTCTTTTTTTTGGTAAGGGGTCTGTGAAGATCTCCCTCGTGTCCACTCAGGCCATGTTTTACAGGTGGAGGTGAGTTTTGCAAAGCACTGAACAGTGCATTCCAGTGAGAGATCAGTGATGGGGAAAATCTTGGTAGTTTTGATTGTGCAGGTGAAGGAGAAGTACGTGAACCACTATAAGGATGAGACTCCCAGGTCTGGAGGAGACAGAGGTGAAACATCTCCTAGTAGGGGCCACAGGAGCAAATCAGGAGGATCACTGAAACCAAGGCAGTGTTCCTGTGTCCGTGATTGCCCAGGCTGCTCGGTTAACATGCAAAAGAGATCATGCAGCCTTCGGATTTACATCGGGTATCGCTTCCCTGGGCAAGTCACAGGGCTCGGCACTGCCCGGTGTCACGGGCTGTGATCTGTGGTCTCTGTGCTTTGTTATATAGGGGTTACTTGAGCTGATATTGCAGGGCATTTTGAATACTAATTACGTGTTTGCATGTTATCTTTTGCCCTAAGTAATTGCCATGGAGCTGACAGATGAGATGTGGTGAGAGAAGGCTGCACCAGAGAGAGGACATGCTGCATGGAGAGAGGTGCAGCCATGGAGACTGGGACTTATCCTTACCTTTCAGTAAGTTCCCAAAGGAAGTTTAGAGTCCAGCTGAGAAATGTAATCAAACCAAGTTATAAATACACCAAACTATAGCAGTCCCACTTTAAGTTTCCAGATGTTTCTTTCTTGGTGGTATTACTGCTGCTGGGTAGCAAATAAACTCATGTAGACATGAGAAATCCTCTTTCATGAAGGACTCTGAGTTTCCCAAATCTGTGCTCTCTCTAACATGGTGATGTTCTCCCTGTTATCCTTTTACCTTGGCTGAAACTTTCCACATTTATGCACTTTGGGGCTGTATCTCACCAATGACATGTAAAACTTCAACTCCACACTGAAAAAGGTGGAGCAACTCTTGAGCCCTCATGTCCTTGGCTGTCTCTCCTGCTCCATCCAAGGGAGGGAAGGAGCAGAGTAAGGAGAGAGGGAACACCCCATCCATGATGGGCATAAGTTTGTGCCTCCCCCTCTTATTTCCACCACAGGAAACAGCAGTTGCTATTGTTTTAATTAACAATAAATAAGGAAGAAGGAAGTCCTGAATCCAGGCATATGAAAACATTCGGCCAAAAAGCAGAAAACAGAGAGAAGTCAGTTTGAGGAACTTATTTCCTTTCACAGTGACAGTTTTATCCTCTCCTGAAAAGAAAAAGACAAGAGCGAAACATGTCTAGTGTAACCGCTAAACCACTAAAAAGGCCAACAAAAATGGGTTGCTTAACAATTGGTCTTCAAATAAAGGTGGAACAGAGCTGTGCTTGTTGCAGGCCTGTTCCCTATCTTTGCTCCCCATGACTAAGACGTTTATCATGTGCTAAACCCAGGGCAAGTTACTGCTCTGCATGAGCAATGATGACACTAAGTCTGGACCTACTTTGCAGTGGTTGGACCTGCTGTGCCAAAGCCAGGCTGATGTAGCTGCTTAGCTTAGGCTCACCAGACAGCCCTGAATACCTTTAGGGACCTACATCCAACCGGGGCTGCCAGCCCGATGGCAAGGGACCGCTTGAATCCTGCTACCCTGGCGCCTGCCTGAGTTTTGGCCGTGCCTGGGCAGCCTGGCTCAGCCCCCAGCCGCTCTGCTCCCCCTCCTGTGCGACCAGCCGCTGCCTGCCCCCCAGACAATGGGGAGGAGGAGGAGGAGGGCATTAGGCAAATATCCCTGGCTTCTTAAGATTCCTGCTTAATGAGCACATTTGCTCTGTGCCGCATTGCCCCCCTATCAGTAATCTTATCAGGCTGAGCCTGCCTCTGCCACCTGCAAGCAGAGATATCAGAGAGGGGGGGAGCATAAACCAGTTCGTTTTAAGTTTCTAGGCACTAAAGTCAAGAACGAGTTTCAAAGTGAACTTATCACTTTATTTTTGTCATAAAAACAGAAAAAAAAAAGGAAAGGGATAAAACATGACCGGCTTGCTTTATGATTCACTGATTGCAGATGTTTCCTGTCAGGTGGACGGGGTGCTCGGCTTTCTGTTTGCCGCTACGGAAAGACGAAGGCGCTTGGCACCGTTTGGAGCACGTGTTGGGCCACTGAGCCTTACATGCTGCCCCCCAGGAGGTGCCAGGTCCGAGGGCTTCACGTCTCTACGTGCCTGTGTCTGTGCCAGAGGACTTTCATATCTGTACTTGGGCTGAAAACACATTCCCAAAAGGAGTCATAGGGACTCGCAGAAGAAAACAAGGTGTGGTAACGTGTAACTGCCCACTGCCACTTCAAGTGGGTTTTAAAGTATTTTCTGGCCAACTGCTCAGACATCTTACTCATACCAGGTTCGGGTCGGATCTTGACCAGCAAACAGGCAGAGAATCACACTTGACCTCACCTGTGACCTTACCAAATCTTGCAGCCTGGGAGCCCGGACACCGTCCAGGGATTCAGTGCTGGCCCACTCCCAACTGCATTCATCTTGGAGCCTGGCACAGGTGTTATCACATTCAGGCACAAACCAGTACACAGCCACTATCTCCATCATTAAAGAACAGAACAAAACATAAATCCTCTATTTCTATTTCCTCTATACAAATATGGTACAAATATGTAGGACCTCAAGTATTTGAAAGTAATCTTGACTATGTCAAGATGAGAATTCTGTTCTATTAAGAAAGTTTTTAATCCCCATCCTTTTTTCAAGTGAGAAGTTGCATCAAACATTTCAGAGATCCTGAGTAATAGAAATCCCAGAGAAGACATGTGCTGGGCACAGCACTGCTGACCTGAAAAATGTGATTTATCTCTCTTTTGACTATTTATCTTATGGATACCAAGAGCATTATAGCCCACCTGCCTCACTAGGCATGCCATGCCTGCATCGTGGTGTAAATGCATGGTTTTATGGAAACAGTGTGTGTTTCCAGGGTATGTTTGGCTCAACAGCAATGCTCAGCATCCCTCCAGCAAGGCAACACAAGTGTATGCGCCTGCTGTGTTGCCATCGATGGCAGTCTGCATGAGCACAAAAACTCATGTGCTGTGAGCTCTTTAGTGGGGTCTGTCTGTGGGTGAATGGTGGCCAGGGCATGCAAAGACTGATGATGAAGCAAGGAGGGGATTTTTGATATCCAGCCCTGGGTGCTGAGCTGTGCCTCTCCCCAGCCGGGTGTGCTGGTGCTGAGCTGCTGGGCTGCAGGTACTCTGGAGCACTCACAGCTTTGTGTGCAGAAGCTGATGGCATGGGTCAGGATGAGTATTCTGGAGACATGGAAGGAGCCTTTTCACCTCAGGGCTTGCTGTGAGCAGCCTTCACACGCGGGGTGAGGTCTGGGGCAAACCCCTCAGATGAACACAGTGCTGAACACACCGCTGAGCTGCCCTCTCAGAGCCAAAACCTGCAGCCAAATACCATCTCAGTGCTATTTCTGAAGGGGTGAAAAACCCACCCTGAGAGAGAAAAATGTAGAGGCCCTAAGGGTAATTTTTCCCCTCTTTCTCCTCTTCTGAACCATGAGGATGCAGGGTAGCTGGAGGCACAGCTTGCTCAGGATCTGTCAGCTCCCCAGCCCTACCCTGTGCTTTAAACAGGACAAACAGGTTATGACATTAAAGTTTCAAAACCTAGGGGGGGTACCTCACACAGGAGAGGTTAATGCAGGGGCACTCTAGGCCCCTGGAGAAGGGGAGGGGATGCTCTCAGGCTTGAAATGCAGACACAACTTTTCCAGAATTGGAGCTGGCTCAGAAGAAAACCAAACTCACTTTCCCCTCCCATGTCTCTCCTCCAGCAACTCTGTGAAGCCTGTACCTTGGCAGGCGGCTCGAAAACACGTTGCCCCAGGCAAGGCTGTATCTCACCCTGATCAGAGCAGCCCCGGGCCAGGATTCATGCACTGCTTGGAGAACTCCTGAACATCCAGCTGCCAACCAGCCCAGGGGGAAGACCGCCCTGCCCTCCCCGAGCACCAATCTGAAACAGCCCACCCATACCCAAAGATCAATACCCTTAAAGCCAGAGCCTGTGGAGATGCTGCTGGTGACGTCTCTGTCCCATTCCCACCACCATGGTGGAAGTGAGGCTGGAAGCGAAAAGACACAAGTGGGTCTTGGGTTTATTACTCCAACTGGCATGTTGGCATGGGACTGCTGTGGGCAACCCGTGGGGCTGTGAGATGAGGGGTTTTGACAGCATCGAGGGGAAAACATGCTCTGGGAGGCAGGGAGGAAAGCTCTTGTCCCTGGCCATAAGATCTCTTCCCTGGCATGCCCTGAGTTCCTTGTACAACCAGCAGTTTATGGAGGGTGAAAGGAAGAAAAACTGCTCTTTGGCTGTTTTTTGGCATGGGGAGCCCCTGTTCCTGTGCCACTGCCTCCTCACTGTGGGTGCTGAAGCACGTGAGGGCAGCCCCAAAATTAGGCTGCAGCACCCACCGTCATAGTACTGAGCTGCCCTGGCAGAGTCAGCAAGCAGAAGTTGGGTGTCAGAGCACCTCTGTGCAGGGTTCATCACTGTGCCTGCTCCAGCAACTCCAGAGCAATCTGAAAAAGAAGCAAGTTCTTGCCAAAAGGTGAGAAAAGACTTTGAGAACTTGGAAAAGTTGCTTCTGAGCTGTTAACTGAACGTCAGATTGGGCAACACCTCTTAAAGTTGCTGTGATGGAAAGGACCTCTTTGGGGTCCAAAACACCGTCTAAGGGACACTCCTGGAATAGTGTGTTCAAGCAGCCAGCCGGGGCTAGCACACATTCAGGGGCTTGGGAACTGCCTGTGCTGCCTGAGAGGGAGAAGGAGAAAAAGCAGCTTTTTGGGACAAGAGTAACCACTAAGTACACACAAGAAGTCCTTGTTATACTCCAGCAGCACCTGTGCTGTACTTTGTTTCCTTAAAATTGCTAGGAGCTCTCCCATGGGATTTAATATAGAATTTTACAAGAGAACACATTGTGTCCAGCCAGTTGTGGTGCAAAGGTGAATGGCATCAGGAAGGTAACGGGTGTGCCTGGTCTCAGGGCTCTTTGGTGCTCAGGGCATGGGAAGCTGAGCGGGAAACCCTCCAGGGACTCCTAACAGGAGCTCCAGGGGTTGGCCACTGACCTGGGATCCCTCCCAGTTCCAGCACAACTCCATGACCTCCCCTTCTGTGCTCTTTCTTAACTAAGAGATGGTGTGGCAGAGAGGGAGGTGCTGTGTGTGGGTGTCCCTTGGCTCTCCTCAGCCATCCTTGTATGTGGGATGCACTGGCTGAGCATCCCAGCTGCTCTTTGACCACTGCAGTGGAAAGCGCAAACAGAGAGAAGGCTGCCATGCTGCTTGAGCTTCCCTCATTGCCCGACGGGTCCCAGACCCTGGGAGAGTGCCACCCTGACATTTCCCCTTCTCCTTGTGTCTCCAAGTGCCATTTCTCAGCACAGCCAAGGAGTCACAAAGCTCTCTGTCCCCTGTGGTGCTTTGGAGGGCACCCATTGCAGTCGCTGCATCCAGCAGGAGGGAGGAAAACAGCGGGGGGATGGTGGGATGCAGATGACAACAGTTGGGAACCCCCCCATCTGCCAGAGGGTCAAGGTTTCACTCCCAGCCATTGTGGGAACTTCCTCATGGATCTATACACTTTTTTTTTTTTTTAATAATTTCTTCTAGCTTCTGAAGCCCTCCAGTGACAAGCTGTCATTTTGCTCTTTTAATCGTATTTTGTGCCTGTGCTGCTCTCTAGGCGAGTCTTGGAGCCGCTTCCCAGCTCTCCCGACACTTAACCATTTACAGCCTGAAAGACATGCTGAGATGTTTTTCTCCTTTCTGGAGGACAAATCCATCCCCCTTTTTGCCTTCCTTTCAGAGGCTGCTGGATCTGGTGCTACAGTTGCAGTTTATTTGCAGTGAGATCCCTGCAAAGGAGCAGGGGGAGCATTAGGAAAAGAAAAGAATGGCAGTCTTCAAGGCAATGCTCTTGTGACTCCTGGTTTAGCTCAATATTCTCAGCTATTTGCTGTTCTCAGCAGCTCTCTGAAGAGGACCAAGGGGCTGAAATGGTGGTGTGGCAGAGAAGGCTGAAATGGGTTCAGTAACACGATTTCTGTGTGGCAGGCAGCACTTACCAGAAGCCCCGGGGAGAGGTAGCCAACCCCTGGTATCCCTGTGCTCCTTCTGCTGGGTGTGCTCTGGTGCAAGCTGTGCATTGCCAGCAGAAGTTCCAGAAGCCCAAATGTCTGCCAGATCACCTGGTCGCATGAGTCCTTCCCAAGAAGCCTGGAGGCAAGGAAGCAGGATGCTCCTGTAACCCAGATGACACTTTTACACACAGCATCTGCTTGAGTGACCTCCAAAAGTGGCACTCAGCTTCCCTGACAGCTTTGCAAGTGCCAGAGAAAATCCACCAAAGAGATATTTTTAAATGGTGGAAGAATTGCCTCTTTACAGATGGGAAGCAGGTAAGGAGGTGGCCTTGGTGCCCTTGTCTTTTGTGCAAGTAAGTGGCTGGCAGGGCATCAGAGGACCTCTCAACCCACTGCTTTGTATATCCACAGGGACCCTTGTGACTGAAAGGAAGCAGGAGAAATACACCTGGAGCTGGTGGGAAGCACAGCTTCCCACACCAGTGATGCCCATGGTCACCATTTATGTGCTGCAGAAAGAGGGCTCTCAGGGACTTTAAAGGAGCTGCTGCAGTGCCTAGGAGGGATTTGGTGGGGTTTGTACCTCCCTCACCTTCCCCCTGGTCTCACCCTCCCTTTCCTTCAGCTGTGGCTCTCCTCCGCAGAGTGGTCTCTGCAAAGGGGCACCCCTGAAGCCTGAGGTCTTGCTGCACAGCCCCTTCCCTGGCTGTGGCAGCAGTGACATTTAACACTCCCCAGCCTTGCAAAGACAACACCTTTGGGTTTCAGTGCGCCACACGGACCCACCAGTGGGCTTACACTACCATAAGCTGGGACAGATGGTGAGGACGAGCGTGTTGCTCAGGTGTAAACAGCAGCCAGAGGTGATAAGAAAGGTGGTGTGCGGGTGCTGTGGGAGACCTGCTACAGGCCTGTAAAAACTCCTGGGAGATCCAGGATGAGTTTGCAGGGTTGATAGTTGGATTAATAACGTTCTCCCTCATGGGACAGGAATTTGCCCCATGGCAGATCCCATCCTCTAGCTCTGCACGATGCACGTGCATCTGGCTGTGTAAAATGTAGCTGGATTGCATCCATACTTGGGTCAGCAGCAGGGCTGGGACAGATGCCTGGACCCCCTCACTGCCACACAGTCCCCACCATGGAGCATCACTGCAGCCTCTGCACTGAAGCCTCTGCCTTCCCACTTCTTTTAGTTGTGCCCTACATCTTCTCTGTGAACCTGAAAACCTTGCCTGCCCCTCCAACTCTGAAGTGAACTGGTCCTGTTTACTCTTCATTATCATAATTAATGCTATTCCTATTATTAAGGGCTACATAGAATCTGCCTTTGAGGGTTGTATTAAAGGAGATGATGGTTAAACGTGTGGGATAGAACAGGCCAGTGGTGTACATTTTCCTTGACTTGGAAATGTGCCGGTTGCACTTCTGATTGATTACAGGTGCCAGTTTGGTAAGACACAGTTGTTGAACACAGCTTAATGAACGTGTTCCTCAACTCAGATTCTGATTCCCACTTCCCTGAATAAGTCACAGGTAAGATGACCTTGTCAGTGCTTGCCTGAGAGTTTTCAAGCCTGTTTATTCTGATCTCTTTCTGGTCACCCCAGGAAAGCATTGCTGGGATGGAGATACTCTGTGTGCAAACACTTACAGCAAGAGCAGAGCGAGGGCAATGACTATTTGGAGCTCAGCCTCTTCTTTTTCAGTGCCTGAGCTCTTTGCTCCCCCACAGAAAAAGGGGCAGGAGGAGTGGGGGATGATGGTGTGGCAGAGGCCCTCAGCCACTCCTCCCCCAGGAGATGCACATTTATCAGCTGGAGCTGATGCCAAGGGGGAACCATTTGTCCCCTCTTACGGGTGTGTGACAAGGGACCCACAGGCCTTCTGCTCAGCAGGAAAGACTGTGACACCTTCTCATTTGTGAGAAACTTGGTGTAGTTTTTCCTTTCCTGATTCCCCTCCTTCCTTCCCGCCTCACCTACCTGCAAGTGACTTCTCAGGAGACGGGCTGCATTCCTCCCATAGCTCAGCAGAAGAAATGCAAAGAGACAGAGAAGCAGCCTGCGCCTGCCACAGCCTGGTGAGACTGACTGACTGTCTGCCTGCCAAAAATGACAGTGGGGATTCCTACAATCCTTCCAGCACTTCGACTGATTCTGCAGCAAGGAACAGGAGTGCATGGCACCATAGCAAGGGCTGAGAAATGAATCAGTGAGTGAGAAAGGTTCTAATCCTGCAGTGGTAACAATGGCGTGGGTCAGACTAGGTGCATGGTTAGATGTGACTGCTGGAATTAAAATCCAAGCCCTTAAGACAGCCTTGAAAACTTTTAAGCAGCTTTAAAAAACCCCAAAACTTCGAAGCCAGTGTCCTGCCAGAAAACATGCCCTTTTGGGCAGGTGCATCTTCTCAGCATGTTTACAAAGAATCGTGCAGTTCCTCTGTGCTGGCAGAGGGAGCTGCTGCAGCCACAAAATCCCAGAGAGAGCAGAAACCATGAATATCCATGTCCTGGGCAAAGGCTCCTTTTCTTGGGATTCAGAGAGTGGAAGAGTGGGTTGCAAAGGGCTGGAAGTATCAAGAGAAGAGAGAAGTAGCATGGGCACGGCTCATGGCTGTCGCTAACGTGTCCTTTGGGGATGTGCCCCAGTTGGGAATGCTCTCCTGTGGCCACTCGAGGATAAGGTAGGTGGCCTCCCTGGGGCAGTGCTCAGCCAGTGTCAAAACAGCAGCAGCAGCTGCCTTACTCAGGGGAATTTGCTGTGACAGCAACAAGAAGGGACTAGGGGGTGTCTGAGACATAGGCATGGGTGCCCACCCCCTAAAAGCCTGCACTGCTGACTGTCATGGCTCCATCCCTCAAAGCCACCTGCCCCTCCAGGAGGGAGCCAGGCTGCCCCAATGGGATCTGTTCAGTGCAAAAAATCTCATATTCCATTTCAAGGCTAACGGAGGAATCACCAAGCATCCAGGGAAGGGACTGCTGCAAATCATTGCCCACCTGCCTTCTCGAACAACTTGTCATCTCTGTGCTCCCATCTCTCTGCTGATCTCCAATTGATCAGAAACAACCAGAGCCCAGCAACGGCAGGGTGCCTGGGTGATGCAGGGTGGGGAGCAGAAAGAAAAGAACCAAATTTTGTAGAGATTTTGGTTAAAATGAATTCAGATTAAAATTCCTCAGAGACTTTAAGGCAGATTGTCACAAACTGAAGATCATTTCAACCTCAGGAAACTGCCATAAGATCACCAGTACTTTGCGCAATATTTTAGAAGTCTGTTGCTCCTCAAGTAAGAAGCTCATTCCTTGGGTTATTTTCCCTGCAAAAATATTTCTTCAAGTGCAAGCTGTGCCCCAGCGCATTTCATAGAATCACAGAATAGTCTAGGTTGGAAGGGGCCTTAAAGACCATCTAGTTCCAACCCCCCTGCCATGGGCAGAACTAACTCACTAGATCAGATTGCTTGAAGTCCCATCTAACTTGGCCTTAACACTTCCAGGGATGAGGAGTCCACAAGTTCTCTGGGCAACCTGTTCCAGTGCTTCACCACCCTCATAGTAAAGAATTTCTTCCTAATAACTAATCTAAGCCTGTTCTCTTTCAGTCTAAAGCCATTCACCCCCCGTCCTATCACTACATCTTGCTGTAAAAAGCCCCTCTCCAGACTTTTTGCACGCTGCCTTTAGGAACTGGAGGACTGCTCAAAGGTGTCCCTGGAGCTTCCTCCTGTCCAGGCTGAACAACTTCAACTCTCTCAGCCTGTCTCCATAGGAGAGGTGCTCCAGCTCTCTAAGCATCTTCATGGCCCGTTTGCAGCATGTGCATTCAAAGGAAAAAAGTCATGTATTTCTTTATATCTTGCAGGAAACCATAAAATGCTTTGGGTGTAGGCTGTTCTGGACCTGGAGAGGATGTTTGCAGCTGTACCCTCCCACTGACAGCAAGAACAGCTGCAGCCTCGAAACAGGGAGACCCCGATGTTGCCGCTCCGGCTGCCGCTGACCCTTGCGCTGTGTCGCTCTTCTGGCAGAGGGGCTCGCGTTTGCTGGTCACTGGGTGCGGGGGGCAGCAGTGCGTCTGCCTGCTCTCCGCTGCTCCCTACACCGCCCGCAGCTGCCCAAAGCGGGGGGCCAGGGAGGGGTTCGAGGGCGGGATGCCGGGGAGCAGGGAGGGCTGAGAGGAAAGGACGCCGTGGAGCAGGGAGAGCTGCGAGGTCAGGATGCCGGGGAGCAGCGGAGGGGTGCGAGGGCGGGATGCCGGGGCTGCCGGCGGACCCGCAGCGCCGCCCGGTGCGCTGCCGCCGCACTGCGCTGCTGCTCCCGCCGCGCCCGGCCCGGCGCGGCCCCGCGGAGCACCCAGACCTCCGGGACTGCCCCTCCCGCAACTCCGGCCCCTCCTTCGCCTTCCCCAGGGTGAAACAGCAGCAGAGGAGCAGGGACCTCCTCGCCATGGGGTCGCTGAGGCACACATCCCGCCGTGCCCCGTCGGGCACTAACGTGCCCCTACGTTTGTCAAGCATCACCAGGACAAAGCGTGTGGGGACCCAGTGGAGCCCCGGTGGATCCCCGAAGCAGATCACGGACTACTCGCACAGTCTCCTTGTCCTCACGGCAGGCTGGGAATACCCGCCCAGGGAAGCAGTTCACAGGAGCAGGTTTTAGTGAGGGTCTCCTCACTGCTGGAATGGCATCTTCCAACCCCAGCTCCTTCTCCTGCACCTTGCAGCCCTCACGGTGCACCCTGCTAGGAAGTCGCTTGTTCACCAAAGCCAACGCCATCCTGGTAGCCTCAGACATGCACAGATCATTCCTGTCTTGCACAGGTCATCTGTTTATTCTGTTTTCCATCTTAAAACACACTACACTGAAAACTACAGATTTCTCAGCAGTCACTGCACCAGCAGGTCAAGCAACTTCCTATCTGGAAAGTTTATCTGCCACCACCCTTTTCCTTCAGACCAGTGATTAGGATATCAAGCAGCCTTGGCCAGAAAGGGGGCCATCCTCTTTTTTTACAAAGTATAATTTGCTTTGGGCTAGTTTTCCATGGTTTTATACTGCACACTTAACTTTTCTTTGCATTTTAACTTCTCATCTCCCTAAACAGGAAAACTTTCAGCTGGTCATTTGGGGTACTTTCAATTAAGACTACATTATTTGAAAGGGATTTACCTCGGAATTGTCCTAGACCAGCTCAGATGCACTGCTAACAACAAGGTGATGCTGCCACCGAGCCCTGCCATTCCACTGGGGCAGCAACCCTGTCTTTTTCCCGTCAAGAGATCACGTCCTGCTCTTTTTCTGTGCCTCCCAATTCCACCTGCCTCTGGTGCCACTACACAGCACAACCAAAAATCTATACTTCTTCAATACCCTGTGCCCTGCCGAGGAAAGTGCTAACAGGAGAGGCAGACCACTTGAAAGGCCGATCAATAGCCCTGCCTGGGTTTGGTGGTAGGTGTCTCGCAGAGCAAAGCGCTGTCTAAACCCTCAATTACCCTTCCCTCGCCTCTCCCTGCCTCCTGACAGCCGCAGTGGTTAAGCCCTCTTCAGCCCCTGCAAGTGGACCATTGCTTAATAAAAGCCTGCAAAATGCCAGCACATCCCTGAGCCACTTCAGGAGGTCACTATTTAATGCTGAATAGAAATGCAATGAAGGAAAACTGACCCATGTCTCCAGTTAAAAGGAAAGTAGAGACAACAGAGAAAAAAAGGAAAAAGGCTTTAAAAAAAAATACATTAAGAGGAACAGAGGGTTTAAGACCTTTTAGAAACAGTTTCAGGTGAAGCCTGTGGCCCCATTTTTCACAGCAGACAGATAATTTTTCAAAAGTTACCTAAGTGTCCAGCTTTTCCAAAAGTCAGGCCCAGAGCAGTCACTTCAATACAGGTGTCTGAAATGAAACATTTTTGAGTGTCTTGGGTTTCGACTGTGAAGAAAGGGAGAGGGGAGGTGGCAGGCCCTGCCCTGCCACGGGGCGTGCTTGTCTTTGGAGCTGTCTGCTGTCATGAGGTATCCCCGGGCTGCAGGTGGGGCTGATGGGGAGGGAGAGGCAGATGCCCATTCCCACAGACTGTTGACAGTCACCCTGAAATGAAGCAGGATCTGATCGAAAGGGTGAAAGCAAGGGAGAAAGAGGCTGAACAAACAGGCTGTCATGAGCAGACAAGGGACAGGAGGCTTCTGTGGGCTGGGGCTGTGCATCCAGCTGGACTCAGCATGCTTGGCTTCCTGGAAATTCGACACGGGAATGAGATTTCAGGCTCCCTCTTGCCCATCTCCACCCATTAAACAAATGAGTGTTTACTGAAAGGCTGAAAGCTGTTCCAAGTCCCTCTTGTTTCAGGAAACCACTTCTTTACAGACATGTCCTGGTAGAAGCATTTGTCACTGGAAAGGAGGAGAGGAGCAGACCTGAGTGCTGCCAAAGTTTCACAATGTTCCTTTGATGTGTCCCCCCATGAAGGAACAGCTTGCCTGGCTTGCCTGGAGTGAGGGCCCTCGGGAGCAGCTCCAGCTCTCTGCCTCCCAGTTCAACCCCTGGCTGACCAGCAACCTGGGGCAGAGGGGAGGCTTCAGAGAAAGGGTAAGGAGAAACTTGCAACATCAGGAACATTTTTGAACAATCCCTTTTGTGGATGGTGAGTCAGGGGAGCTGAGAGGATGGTTTGGATTTCACTTCCTCCCAGTTGCGGCTCTGATTACAGCTCTTTGAGACCCAACAGAGTTTTGACAGCACTGACCAAAAGGCGGGGTGGAGGTGGCTATGGGACTTTATCTCTGATTTGCATACAAACCAAACACAGTAGGTTTCTAGACCAGCTTTAGCTCCTATTTTAAGGCAAGTTGGCCCTCAGGAGATTTCAGGTTCAGGCCCATCTTTCAGACTTCTCCAGGCCACCAATTCTCAAGAAACACAAGAATGGAGTTTCTTTCAACCATGCACATGGGAATGTGGGCAGAAATATATGTCCTGCACTACTGTGGATTCTGGGAGAAGCTGGTCTGCTTTTCAGGCCTTGCTAGCAAGAGCAGAAGCCCAGAGACTGACCTACCCATGGTCAATCCTACCACCTACAGTGAGACAGGAGAATAACAGAGATCATGAGAGCTGGTGAGGCACCACTGGGAAACTCAGCCTGTTTTACTCAGCGTGTGTTGGAGGCCTGATGGCACAACCATTATGGGAGACAGGGAAGGGAGCAGTACACGGCATCATGATGACAGAAGAGCCTCAGAAAGGGTGTGACTTTTCATGCTACTATTGAACAGAAATGCAGCATCTTCCTGTTCCAGGAACTCCAAAGCCCCTTACAGTGATGGATAAATAACAGTCCCCTTCTGAAGAGTCACATGAGCCACCATTTCTCCCGGTCCCCCTGTGCTAACAACGGCTGGAGGATGTGGGGGAAGGCTCCCTGGCTGTGACTCAGCATGGGGCCAGCCTGGAGCACTGAGTCACTTGGTGCCAGTGGAGATGACAGGCCACCAGGCACGTCACAAGCAGCAGCCAGTCACCCATTTCCGTGCTTGCCTGGCCCTGCCAAGACTCCGTGTCCACAGCTCACGACTGCCCCACGGGCATCGGGGACCCGATGGCACCGAGCACAGAGCCCCGTGTTTGATCTCCTAGTAACTCTGATGTGCCGTGGCAATCAGAAGAAGGTGGTGAGGTGTCATATTATTAACAAGAGCACTAAGTGGTCCTCATATAAAAATTTTCCCAGCAAGCTGAAAAGTGCGTTGACCACTTAGAGGGAAGGAGACTCTCTTTTTCTTCCTTTCATTTTGTTTGCTTTTGTTTTTTTAAATTGTTTTCCCTTTTTTTCATTTTTAGGGGCATGTTGTTTTAGGTGGGATTTTGAAGAGGATGTTTTTCAAGAGCTACTGTATTTTTTTTCCTTTTCTATTCTCTCCATTGATGATCCCAGAATGGCAGAGTGATTGAATTTCAGAAGGGATCTCGAGATTATCTGGTCCAGTTCCCTGCTTAGGCAGAACAGCTGCATGGGGCTGGGTTCAGCTGGGTTCACCAGTGCCCCTAGGGCCTTGTGCCAAGCTACCTTCCAGCCAGTTGGCTCCCAGTTTGTGCTGGTGCATGGGATTATTCCCCTGCAGGGGCAGGACTTTGCACTGTCACTTGCTGAAGCTGACCACTTCTTCAGCCTGAGAAGGTCCTTTGGAAAGGCACCCTGGCCATCCAGCCATCCGGTGTGTCACACATCACCTGGAGAATGGAGGACAACCTCATTTTGATTCTAACTTTTGAGCTCTTCCTGGGTATGAGGAGTGCCCCTGGTCCTTTTTGGGACTATAGAGGTGATGTAAAAGATACCAGTGGGAACTACACACAAGGTATTTTCCACCTTGGAGCATGAACTTTCTAAACGCCTTCTCACCTGACTAGCCCCGAACATGCTGTAGTAGCTGCTTGCACAGAAGGTCTTTCAAATAGATCTGGACCAGGTGGAGATGTTAATTTGTGAAAACAAGAAGCTAGGGAGGATATTCTAAGAATAACCAATCTCCCTTGCACTCAGGCCCCCTTTATCTCTCTGTGCCTAAACTACACTGCTTCCACCGTGATTTGGCAGCTCACTGCTGCTCTCTAGGTGGGAGAACAGTGCCAGGAGAGGAGGTCTTGTGCACAGGCAGTGCACAGCCATACCCCTCTGTCAGCTCCCCACGCTGTGCTGGAAGAGAACACCCTCTTCCTCTGGAGTTTTATCCTCAAGGAGTAAACCAGGGAGCAGCGCTGCATTCCAGCCATGGTCTCTGCTGCCTGGCAGCTGCAAATGCCATGGAGACACCCCAGGAGTGGAAACAGGTGCTCAAACTCGGGGGCACCACGAGAAGAAGACTAAATGTTCTGCTCATCTGAGGTGTGGCATGACCTGTGTTGGCCCTGCCCTGGATGATGTCCCTGAGTCCGTGTGAGAAAGTTCTGGCACTGGGAGGGGGGATGACGAGGGTGGGATGGTGACCCAAAACAGACAGTGGAGCCACACCAGCTCTGCGCCATTTGCTCATTTAAGATGCCAAAAGGTGTTGTCCTCCCCCAGCAGGGATGCAGACAGTGCTGGTTCTGATCAAACAGGGCCTTAACAGAGGCCTTCTCCAGGAACTGCCAGGCCTGAAAAGCAGCCCTACGTCATGAAACACGGGGAAAAATGGGCAGCTGTCCCTGCGCCCGGCCCGTGCTGCTTATCGGCAGTGCAGTGGGAACAGCTCCATTTAGGGATGTTTGCTTTGCCCTACTGTGGCAGCGTGATAGGGAATGTGGTGAGACATCAGAGTCCCTGCCACTCCCCACTGCCACTGTCAGTGCTACAGGCAGTGTGCAAAGCCAGACCCTCACTCCCATCCTAAAGCTCTACTGCCGTGGCCAGCCCATGGCCGTGTGCCCACCTTCAAACATGTCTGCACTGCTTAAATTTGTCCAGTCCACTCCACCCTAGCCTCCATGATGGGGTGGGGGAAAGCCCCCTTGCCACCTCCAAACCACCTCTTTGTAAAACACAGAGGACCACTCAGATTTTGCTCAGTATTTGCAAAACCCCAGTGCAAGGGGAAAAAGCTGGTCCTGCATGTGATGCTGGGATTGCATCCCAGTCCAGATCCCCTCATCTTCTCCCCTTGGCTCCTCCTCACCAGTTTCCCAGCTAATTTCATGAATAAACATCTGGCTAAAGGCAAGGCACTGGAAGGGCTGCTCTGGCTCAGGGTGTGCCATAATAACAGTTTATCAGTCACATTGATCCTGCTCCCATTTCTGAGTGCTAGAGAGGAGGCTGCAGCACCCTGCAACCTCCAGAAAATGATCCCCATGGCAGCCTTCTGGAGCCTGCGTACCCCTGGGCATCCTTCACGACACGGAGGGCTTGCTTGGGATGATTCAAGAGTTGGGGCTGACTGTCTCTTTTGTGTTATCACGAGGGAGACTGACTTTCTGCATTTTGGACACCTTTTTGAAACATTGAAATGTGGAGCTGGATGGGGTATTACTTGCTGTGTTATCCCTTGCCTGCCAGGTAATTTCTCAATTGATGGAGAGCTCTCATTAGTGCTTCTTCTCCTCTAGTGATGCTGCACTTGCGTCTCTTCGGGGTCAAAAAGTGCCCTGAGATTTCATCAAGGTTCCTTTGTGGAGGTGCTACTCAGCATCCCTACAAAATAAAGTCTGTTCTAGTGTATAGAAAACTACTGTAAATTGGAATACTTGGAGACCTGAAGGGATGGCAGATGTAGTTGTGCTGAAGCCAGATGAGTCCTTTTACACCCAAAGCAGTAAATTTTCCAGTATGCTAAAGCTCATGCTGAAGAAAAATCTGGAAAAGATGACAATCCAGAGAAAGATCCTTGTTTTTTATGACAGGAGCCTTTGATCCTCCCAGTTATGCCTAATGAGTGACTTGGGAAGCAGAGGTTTGGTTACAGTCCTGAAGAGCATGGGATCTGTAATAGCCAAACCAACCACAGGAAAGTGTTAAACTAACCTTCTGCCATCCCATTATCAAAAAAGAAAAGAATAAAAAAGGAGATAATCCTTGTTTAAATATCACAAGCAGCAGCTGAGTCAGTGGGAGCTTTAGACTGGAAATGTCAGGGAGGAATTTAGATTTTCAGAGCAGTCGCTGCTCTGCAATTATCATAAGGCACTTACAAGGACCCCTTGTCTCTTGTTGCCCTCAACATGCATCTGCAGGGAGGGGGAGCAGAGAAAAAACACATGGCCCTACTGGGGACAGATAAGGGAAACCGAGCTCCATCCCACTAAAGGCACAAGGCAAATCCCTTCAGGCTATGGTCAGGCTTCTGCTGCTGTTCAGGTCAGACACAGGTAGGGAGGAAGGGAACAGCGAGGTGGGGGAAGGCAAATCCACAGGAGAGGCAGGGAAGCAATATGAGAAAGAGGAGAAAATCACATCCTGGCTTCCCCTGTAAAGGTATTTATTTGCTTCTGGTGATGGTTCGGAAGTAGGAATGAGAAGGGAGACAGAACAATGAAGAACTGGGGAGTTTTTAGCCTCTTCTCTGTAGTGCTTTTCCTCCTGGACCATCCCACCTCGTTGCCATCCAGCACGTCCCTGAGGTAAATTAAATAAGTGAAAATACTATTAAACCTCCTGATGCAGGCACTGCCAGCACCAATAGGGGAAGGGGAAAGGATGAGCACACAAACCACGTAATTTCCACCACATGAAGTGATGCAGAGAGATGAATTTTCCTAGCTGGTACGCAAGGAAAGGCTAAAGACTTCTTCTGCAGGGATGATGTATTCTTGCATGTCTTTTCTTAGGAAAAATGTGAGGTTTCCGAGACCAGTCTTGGCCAGGTGCAAGGTGGAAGGACCTCAGTCATGCTGTGCTGGCAGGTGTTTTTGGGGTCTGCCTTGACTTCCTGGGGCTCCCTGGCTGGGGACAGCAGGTACCCCTGTTCCAGCCTTGTGCCTGTGGCTATGGGTCATCACAGCCGCATCTCCTCCTGCACAGCACGCGGGCTGTGCCATCCCCTTTAGTCCTGTCTCGGACACAATCCTCAAGTGAGGCACCTGTTCTGCTTAGGATGCTTCAGGCAAAGGGGAACATGGCATTCCCAATGCCCTTTTGGGATCACTATTAAAAATGTATGCCCTCCTGTTGACTTCAACTTTTCCTCTTTGCCTAACTTTCAGCTATTGATTTTTTTGTTCTCTTCTCCACTAAGATCTGTACGGATCTAAGGATCCACAGGGATTCCTATGTGTAGCAGACAGTCCCACCATTTGGGAGGATAGGAATAATAATCTCACAGATGTTTTTCCGTTGTGTCGTCCCAATAGCTTAATGGCAGAAGTACTGAAGTCAGGCATATCGTTCCAGTAGAGATCCCAGACTCTTTTCTTTCTTTACTTTCCATGACTGTGAATCAATAAAACACTGTTGATACACCTTGAAGATCCTGAAGAGAAGCACGGGGCTTTGATGAGTCATCCTCTTAAGCCTGCTGGGTGGAATGAACCTTGCCATGGATGATACATTTACATTCATCCTCTAAAAAGGAGAGGAAAATATTTTCTCATGCTCTTTTCCACGTATTTATTTACTTGATGACTACCTGTTTGGAATAACAGATGAGATCCTGAGCAGATGTGAATCAGTAGGAAAGCACTGACCTCACTGTGAAATGATGGTGACAATTTCCAGTAGAGAGCTGGTTGTGTCTCCATAATAAATCTCATCCATTCAATGCCGAATGCAAAACGTCTTTCTGTGTATAAACAGAACGATGAATAAACATTTGTATGAAGTCAATATGGTGACATTTTCATAGGTCTGAGACCCTTTGTGTGACACGTAATGCTAAAATGACATCAGACCTTTTGTTTGACAGGTGGATGGTTTTTATCTTCCAGTGCCTGAGGAGAAAGGGAACTGATCGGGTAAGAAGTGGACAATTTTCTGTTTTCATGGGAGTAGCACTGAGCTGCATTTTGCTGGTCCACCTTGCTGACCTGGAGCTGTTGCTACAGAAGATGAGAAAGTGGGTAGCAGGAGGGGAGAAAGGTGTATCTATGTCCAAGAAGCTAAGTGTCCATGAAAAAGGAGTGTGTTGGGCTAACACTGACAAAGCACTGATGGAAAACCCTTGGCTTCTTCTAGCATCATTTGCTTCCACAGCTGGAGCTGCAGGGGTGGGTGGCCAGGACACTGAGGGGAAAACAATGTTCAGGAGAAGGGACCAAGAGCAGATATGGGATCGAGACCCATCCCAGCCACACTGTGCAGCCTTGCAGTGCTGGCCCTAAGTCATGGGTGACCATGGGTTAAAGTCCTTTCTCATGTCATCAACTTTGGCCATGCTAAGACCACTCCAACACACACTGAAGTGTTTTCTTCTGAAAGGACAATGGGAACTTGCTTTAGGTCCCTCACCAAGGTTTGTCTTACTCCTTTCTGATGGCTCTTCGAGTGACATAAATTCTGTCTTACTCCATGGGCAAATGAGCAAGAAGGTTAAACATGCCAGACCCATGGTCACCTGTTGTGAAGAGACTGTGTTTTCTAAAGCCAACTTTCAGGAATAAATACAGCAGGACTGGGACTTAATGAACTTGGCAATAAAATGGGGACCTGTTCTGAACTTTCTCTTTTCATCTACAGGAAGAGTGGGAGGATTGAGGTCACTGCAAACTTCTTAGTATTGGGACTTCCAAGGACCTGGAGAAAATTAAGCAGTAGCATGAGTCCCTTTTCCACATGTATTCAGCATTGCAAAGACGTGATGGACAATCAGACTACAGGTGATAGGAATGAAAGGAAGTGAGAGTAAAATATTTCTATCAATTTCTGCATCTCTTGCCCACCATTAACTGGTTCTTCACAGCTGAAAGTCACAGCAATTACCAGCCTGGGGGCAGAAGGCAGGAAATGAAGCAGTGAGTCAAACAACTTGCCCATGGCCATGAGGTGAGCTGTCAAAAGGCAGGCCATGTTTTCTGTGTTCCGTTTTGGCAATAGAATTAGCGATGGACATTTGATTCTTCTTGTCATAATGTTGCATATGTTTTCAGGCCACTGTTTACCTGCACAACCTTTTTTATTTTCTGAGAAAAGCAAATTCACTGTCAAACTCAATGTTCAAAAATTCTGTGCCAGATCTCCATAGGATAATTATTTTTTCTTTTTCCACCTCTCTGGGAGCTTCTAGAATCCTCTTCAGTCTTTCCTCACTTCTCAAAAGGGCTGCATTTAATTTTTTTTTTTTTAAAAGGAAGCCAACCCTAGGAACTGGGAGTAAAATATTTGGTGTCACAGACATACATTAAAATCACAAGAACTGGTAGTAAAGATCTGTTGCAATACACATAAGTTACGTTTCTGCACAAAGATGACATTCCCTGTTGATCTTGTTAAAGAAATTGTCCAAAGGCTGAAATGCTGTGGGCCAGAGGTGTCATCAGTTAATTTTACACCACCACAAAATGGCATGTGGCAGGTGATGGTGCATTTTATTCTGCCACCTGCTCCTGACTCTCTGCTCGCTGCCCACATTTCCAAAGAGAAAATTGCTCCTAAGTGCTTCCCCATTGATCTGAGACAAGATGGTTGTTTTGGATTCTGCAGCAGTAGATGAATCATCAATACAATATTTCTGAATTTTCACTCACCTCTTCCAAGTCCATTTTCTGAAAGAGAGGGATTGCTACTGGTTTTGCTTCCAAAAACTCAAGGCTAAATTCTCAGTTCCTGGGATATGCTTTTTTCCCCCTCCATCCAGGTAGCCTCCATTCCATTTGAAAATCCTTTCTCCAAACAATTCACTGTTTTGTTGGAAGTCAGGTTATTTCCCTCTGAAAAGCTGACTGCTGTAAAAACTTCCCATAATTTCATTTTTATTGTTGTCCAGTGACTGCAGATTCAATGGGTTTTAAGGCAAGATTTGAGCAACATGAGGACAAAAGTTTTTATCTGAATGTTGAGATGAAAACAGAGTTATGAGACCAGCGAGCCCCATGCTTAAAAAGGTGGAAGGACAGTTTTTGTGGGTTACAGGAATATTCTCAGGTTTAGCTAAAGGCTAATGTGGCCTTCAAAATGCAAAATCTCTGACACAGGTGTTTGCATTTAACTGCTGAGGGTACCGGCCTTGATCCTTAAGCCCTTGGTTTGCATCTGTGGAGCAGATCTATCCTATACACTACATTGTGAAAATGTACTGGCACACACCGAGGCAAAAAGTCTTTGGAGGAGGTTGCTACTCCATCATCTCTAGGAAAGTACATGTTTTACCTTTATTTTTGTGTTAAACATAGTTGGCCCTTTTGATTTTGTCCTGGAAGGACAACTCCTGCACAGAGAACTCATCATGTCTCAGTGGTTGCCTCTGCAGTGGAGGGAATGGCAGAGCTTTTCTCCCAGGGTGGCACTAAACATCTCACTGCCCTGACTGGAGAGTCTGCACATCTCTGCTGCTTGCAGCCCCCCTTCCCCAGGGCTCATCAGTTGTGGGAGAGCGTGAGCAGAGAAGTCCGTGTTTTCTAGATAATAGGAGGCTGCGGAGTTAAGAGGGAGGTGAGGATTTTAATTATCTCTTTTTTATTTTTCCTCCTGAAGCTGTCCCAGTCTTAGGGAGGCTGCGATGATGTGGAGGCCTGAGGTGTCATTATGGGTTATTAAACTCCTTTGTGGCACTTGGAGCTGTGAAGGGAGAAGAGAAAAAAACATCTCTTGATGGAGCTGGCTAACCCCCCTATAATTGCTTCAAAATTACAGCAGACTGTAATTATTCATGCTGTGGAGGGGAAGAGGGAGAGAGAGCGGGAAGGGGGAAGAAAGAGCAGCGAGGGGCCCTGGGTACCCCACATGGCTATCAGGGCTGCCTTGGTTGTGGAGGGAGAGGGCAGCTCGCCCTCACATCAGAGGACACCACCCCCTTCTGTGGGCCTTGGTGGGGCACTTTCACAGCACAAACCCTGTCTCTGCAGCTCCCTGGGCCACTGGAGAGACCCCCATCCTTGCCAAACGCTTTTGCCACTGGTCCACCCTGGGACTTGATTCAAGCCTACAAGCTGCTTGGTTCATGGAGATCTCTCCAGCTCCCCGCAATGAGGGACAGGAATTTGGCAGGTGGAGTTTTCCCTTGGTCCTCGTACCCAAGCTGCTCAGAAATTTGTGCTTGAGGATGCACAAACTGACCACGTGGATTAAGTCAAAGATATTAATATCTTGTTTTTATCTCTGCATCACTAATCCCGCATCCAGCGGCAGGTGAAATGAACCTCCAGAGGACCAGTGGTGCTTTTCACATTTCTGGATTCTTTTTGGGTCTGCTTCTGTTGAGGGAAGCACAGTTAGAGCATCCCAGTTTATGGGCTTTTCTGTCTGGGGGCCACTGCAGTGCAACAGTGTCCAACAGTGTTTGCTGTCTCTGCTTTATGTCAGATTAATCCCTTAAAACACACAGCTGGATACACATGGCACCCACACACATTCAAGGATGGTCATGTGGTTGGAGTATGAGAAACAAAGCAGTGATGAAGACCCATCCATCAGTGGTATTTCCTTTGTAAAGTTTCCTAAAGGCTCCTCTTCCCTATTAGAAATCTGGTAATTAGTCAAACGTGACCAAAGCTGAGACAAGCCTGGCTTGGTTTAACCAAATAGGCTTACACTCCCCAAAAGTCATGTCTGATATCAGCAGAACCCAAGCAAGGGGTTTATACACATGAGATGTATACACATGAAGAGATGAAAAAAATCCAAGCTATGAGTGTTCTCCAAAAAGGTGGGAATTTGCCTGTGAAGGATACAGGTGGAAAATATGTTGAACAGCTTTGCACTGGACTGTCTGGGAAAAAGTAATGCCTGTCCTTTTGCTGCTATGCTGATAATTGCTCTGAAGGACATCCACCCACCTTCCTGCCCTAGAGGAGGAGCTGCTGCCACTCAGTTCCTCCCAGCTCACCTCCTCTGTCAGCTCCTCCACGGCAGGAGAACCAACCTGACTTTCCACTCTTACCAGAGAGAGAACTTCTTGCCATCCCTCATGGCAATCTGGAAGTTTTGCTGTTGGTTGCATGGAAAGCAGGGCTTTGGCTACATGGAGCCTCCATGCTGGAGAGTGTTTCCATACAATGCAGGACTCTCATCACCAGACAGGGATGAGGGTGGCAGATTAGCAGGGCTTAAAGAAGAAAAGAGTTGTGTGCCTAATTTGTCAACACTATGTAGAAAGGGATTAAAAATCAAGGGCATTGGGATGAGATAACTAAGTAGAAGAACCGATGAGCTTAAATAAAGTACGGGATTTCACAAGGGAAGTAACAATACATAATGAGACAAAAGGAAAACAGGAAAGATATTCAAAGAAATTCCATCTCGTCATACAATAATCTTGAAAACTTCTCTGATGTTATTGGCACATTTCAAAGCCTTTGTTTGTCAGCAGAGCTTTCATATGTGATCTCTGAATATATTACAGCCTGCAGGAAAGCTGAATGGCTCATTCTGTTCCCATATTTATTATTTTACCAATTTTCTCAATTCTTTACATGAACTGACACTTTAAGGCTATCCTTTCAGCAAATTTATTACAGATTTGGATAACTGGAACTTGCTTTGATGGCTGATTTTAGGTTTGTCATCACTGGCAAATACTACGCTAAAGAGACCTTTAAACTAAGTCAGTTATCAAAAAATAAAAGGTCTAGTAAAATGATTTCTCTTTCTGATTTTAAGATAAGAAAAGTCTCTCAATAGTTTTAACCAAAATTTCTGGAATACTTAGCCTAACTATGGCTTTTTATCCTTAATACATTTGTGGCTTCATCCAGGGGTGTGAGCAAGAGCCGTGTCCTTTGCCCTCTTTATATTTAACTTTACTGGCATTAATGGAGCTACAGAATCCCTACCGAGGTCTCTTCACTGGTGCCATCCATGAAAGATAAGTAAGCTTTATTTTTGTGGCCTCTTTTGTAGTAGATTCTTTTTCCTTACAATCTTCATAGATTATCTTCAGATGACCAATACGGTCTTAGTTTGCTTTTAACTCACATATTTCCATAAGAGGGCTGCTTCCTACATACTAGGAAGCACTGAGAGCAGAGTGGGTTCAGACTTCCCAAGGCAAGGCAGTGGTGAAACCCAGGACAGACACCTGCTTGTTTGAAGGAGCTGTTTCTGATCATCTACTGACTTACTGCTTGTCTTTAATTCCACCCAGTATCAGAAAGGGTACTGAAAGTAAACTTAAAAACCCACAAAAAAATCCAAGAACTTTTCCTCTTGGTCTCTGGAGAAGACTAGATCCCTTCTGGGGTAAGATCCAGGATGAATTGCTGTGATTCACTTCTGCAGCACTGGGAAGGGCATCCCTCTTCACACTCCGTAGCTGTGATTGGGGTAAGACAGAAATGTTTCACCTTGGGAATGAGCATCATACTGCTTGAAAGTCCTGTCTATGAGATTCCTGAGAAAGCCTTACTTCACAAGTCAGGACAGAATGTGGAAACATGAGAGAGCATGAGTGGCAATCTGCATGAGATCCTAATCTTCTAATGTTTCATGAAAAGATTAACTTCAGCAGGAGCTGGGCTGTCTTTAAAATGCTTGCTGACCTACAGTTATCCACAAACCTCTCTGTTCTCTTTAGCCAGGGTGAAATCAATTCCTGAGCAGATTGGGGAGCCTGGCTGTCAAAGACAGCTGTCACTCCTTAGGTGACTGCAGTGTCTTGGTGTCCATGCAAAGCAGTGCTGAAGATCTTCTGTTCTATGCACCTGCCAGAAAAAAATGGTTTCTAAAGGGGTGTGAAGAGGTACAATGACAGCAAACATGGCCAGGACACCTGGGTAAGGCAGCAGCACGGGACTGAGTGCTGGGATCTCAGAGCCGTGTTCCCCATATTGCAGCCTGTCCGGCAACCATGGTTCACCTCAGCCAGCGGCACAAAAATAAATCAACCATAGGATTGTCCTACTTGGTATCCCCCAGGAAGAGGGTCCCCAAGGCCACCCCAGCAGATAGGAGGTGACTGAAGCTGCTCGTTGACCGGCTTCTGGGCAGTGGGTGCCTTGGAACCTCCCCCCAAAATGTTTTCCAAGAAAATCTTGCGATACAAGGCAGCATTACTCTCCATCAGTTTGGTGGGCTTTTATCTTGTGTTTTGAGCATCCAGAGTTTAGCAGAGAGCAAATAGTTTATGAGGTTCAGAGGGGATTAGGGATGAAATTAAAGCAAAAGCAAGGGCTGTTCTCAGTGTGTGAGGTGATACCACATGGGAGAGGGGAGCCCTGATGGCTGCTTAACTCCTTCCTCTGGTTTCCACTGTACTGAACAGGTGAGTGCCCTCAGCATTCACAATAAGAGAAGATGCTCCACATGACTTAAAATCAATTTTGTCTCACTACTGCACCAATTTTTAGCTGCTGTCAACTTCTTACTTCAGCTTCAACTTCTACCAACCAGCTTCCCAAGCTACCTTGGTGGGGCTGGCAGTGTTGGTCACGTTGCCTGCTCCCTGCTGTTTGCAGGAGATGGCAAAATCAACAGTTTTGCATCCCCAAGGAGGTCAATGGGTTATTGATCCTCCAGGGCTTTCGGCATTGTAAAAACCATTGGTGTGCTGGCACAAAATCAGCTGTCGTGCCACATCAAGGACGAGCCACCAACCTTAACCAGACGTCAGTGCTGTGGTCAGCAAGGTGCAGGTGAGCTCTCTGGCAATCAGCTGGTGAAATGGCACAGGGATTTGTGCCAGTTGGTGGCCTGTCACCAGGATGGTGGTGGCTCACACAAAGCATGGCCGTGCATTCCCGCAGCGCTTGTTTGGGTGGGACAGCTGCTGCAAGTCTAATCGGAATAAAACACCTGTTTTACCCGCAGCAAAGCAGAGACCCCGGGATGGGTGTGACCTGCCGCCCACTGTCACAGCCCCAGTTGTACTCAGGTTTTGGGTTTCTTAGGAATTAACTGCAAGAAGAGCAAAGCCCTTGGGAAGGCAGTACTGAGGGGGTCTTTTCAGGTTATTTCCTATAAAGCCTTTTCCATCTCTGAGGACTCAGATTCTGCCCTCGTGCTGTCAGTGAGATGGCCAAATCAAGACCTGAGGTGGTGGGGGAGCCCTGAAACGCACAGCATTGCCAGTAGCCGGGCATTGGGAGGTGCATATGTGAGAACAGCATCCAGTCCTGCAGCTGCCTTGGGGGAATCAGTGTTATTTTCCTATTACTTTACTGCCTCCATGACAAGGCAAACATGGAGAAAAAAAAGGCTGGAAAGGGCTAAAGCTCTCCTTTTCTTTTATTCCGTCCTTTCAGAGATCAAAATCCCTTCATGCAACTCCCAAGCTGGGGAAGCGAATGTGTCGGACTGATACATGTAATGAAAACGAACTCCATCCAGAAGTGGGGGGGGGGGGAGAGGAGGGGAGGGGTAAATTAGCGTAGAAATCTTTTGGATGCAGGCAAACAGGTGGGGGGTTGTCTGGTCTGTGAGGGCAGGGTGTCTGCAATCTTTGTAGCGATTAGATTTAATGGGACAGACACGTTTCTCTCCTTCACATCCCCTCCTCCTCTCAGCCCGAGGGGGAGAAAGGAGGGAGGTGGTGATGGGGAGGTGGCAGGGGAAGAGAAGATTTGAAAGAGTCTTTGACGTCAGCCCTGCCCTATAAAAAGCTGGCAAGGAGCTGGAAAGCAGACAGCAGGGCTCGTGGAAGAGCAAAGATGCCAACCCCGAACATCTCCACCTCTGCAGCCAAAGGCTTCCGCAGGGCGGTGTCGGAGCTGGACTCCAAGCAAGCCGAGGCCATCATGGTAAGACAACCCTACTCCACTTCTTTCCCTCCCCCTCCAAAAACTACAGTCTCTCCCGTAACTATAGGCAGCAGCAGGCAGGGATAGATGGACCAGCACTGCCTTTGTGGGAGTTCCCCGACATGGGCAACTCTGGGCTCTAGGCTGGCAAAGTGAAATTACTCAAACTGTTCTCTCCACATACTGATACACGTGAAAAGAAAACATTTAAGGGGTTGAAAACTTGAACTAATGCAACCACCTCAGTGAAAAGTAAGGTGAATAACCCATAGACATAAGGCAAGAATAGCAAGGAATCCCCCTGGGCAAGGCAATTTGAAAATCCTAATGATCTCCTGGTTTCAAGGCATTCAACTGCAGAGATTTCACCTGTTCTAGCATAACAAAAAAGTGTAGCTGTTATTTCAGACAGCACACAAGGCACAGGCATTTTAACTATTTTGTTCATTGCTGCTGTGTCCACAGTTTATCTCCCAGAATATCCTTCCCCCATTTCTGTTCCCAGTCCTCCCTGATGTGGTCTCAGCCCTGTGTTTAGCCCAGGGACTGCTTCTGCACACACCAGATCTGAACGTTTCAGGGAAAGGAGAGGAAACCTTCTCCCTGAGTTGTCAAGTGCCTTTAGAAAGCCAAGGCACCCCATTGGACTGGCTGTAGGGACAGGGACACTTCACCCCTAACCCCAAAGCTTTGGCAGGCAGGATGAGCCTGGACTCCCAGCATGAAACTGTCCTGTGGGGCAGAGATGTGGGCAGGCTGCAGGTGACACTGCAGGAGCCAGAGCAGCCAGTGGTAATGGGTGCACCTGGAAGGGAGTCCCTTGGGATGCTTGGCAGAGGAAATTTAGGAATAGAGATGGGTTGGGTGGCAGATGTGTTTGGCACATGTCTGCAGTGTGACTCCAGCAGGTCACAGAGCTCCCCATTTCCCTCTCTTATACTTGCTGCCTTTTTTGCCCACTCTTCTTTTAACCCTGTGCAATGCTCTGCCTCTCTAAAATCAGCCAGTACATTGCCAGAAAGGTGTTTTGGAGAGTGGAGTTTGCTGGAAAGGAAGGGAAACATTTAGGAGAAAAGGAGGTAAGCTTGCCTTCTCTAATAAATAGAAATCAGGGAAGGCTTTCCTCTCACACAGTCATTTTCATTCCTGCAAAGTAATGAAAACTTAAGTGGTTCTTGAAAAATTGATATTTTCCAGGCAGCTTGTAAAGTCAGTATTGGAGATGCTCACTGTCTGGAGAAGTGAAGAGTGTCTGGTTATTACACCCTCTGGGGTGCTGCTCTGTGTTTTATGGGAAATGGGCCACTGAACATGGGGGCCAGAGGAATTCAGGTTCTACAGGTGGACTGACAAGAGTGGGGCAACCTGCTTGGGGTGAGTGGCTCCTCCAGCCTGGGGGGTACATAAAACCTCAGCCTGTGTTTGTGTTCCTTCTTTGAATGGAAATTTTCAGAAAAAAAATGCCTCCAAAAAACTAAATCAAAACTTTGCCCTGGGAGGATCACTTTGAGAGTGGGATGCATGGAAATCTTTTCCCTTTGCTGTCACCTAGCATAGGAGACCTCCACAACCCTGTCCCTTATTTTGCTGAGGCAAGAGGCGTGACTCTGCATTTGTACGTGACATCGCATGTCCCCAGCCCTGGTGTAGTCAGTGTGACCGTGGGTGATCAGACACACAGCCCCTGCCCACCCTCACCCTCGCACCACCTCCAGCAGGTCTGAGGTGTTCTCTTGCCAGGGGAAACTGCAAACCGGGCGGGGAGGAAACAGACCTTTGCAATCCCAGAACTCATCTACACCAGCAGGTATTTTACGTGTGAACTGGGTCAGCCAAACAGTAAACTCACGCCGTGGAGAAATCTTTGGTTACGTATTAAGTTTTTCTGCTGCTAATAGTTTTTGCAAGAGACCCTGGTACTGTAGCTGGAGCAGGGTATGGCTACAAAGGCCACGCAAAGAGCTGGGCAGGAGACAGCCTTTGGAGCCAAACCTGCGAGAAAGAGCGCCCAGGGAAGCAGCGGTGGGACGTTACTGTCCCCACCTTGCGATGAAGCAAACAATCTTCCCTTCTTTACAATCTTCCCTGCTTCCTCCAAATAATGAGCCTGGGGAAAAAAAAGCAACAAAGTAACAGAGTGTTTTGTCGGAACACGGTATTTTTAATGACAGTAGTCAGGCTGGGCACTCTTGAGTTGAAACAAATTCAAAGAAGGAAAAATGAGCAAACACTTCCTAAGAGCTGCAAACTAACCTACAGAAGAGGTGAATGAGTCAGGCCCCGGTTAGGCAAATAAATGCTTTGCAAAATCAAATTACAGTTCTCACTGTAGCCAGATATGCACTCGGGGAGCTAGTCTGCAAGGCAATTCGGAAATACCTTATAATGGTGCCTTTGGAAGAAAGGAGGGCATTTACCATGAGATCAGTTTGGCTGCTATATATGCCACATTCCTAATTTCCAGCAAAAGGAGGTAATACGCCAATGAGCATAAATGTGAGGGGCAGAGTTGAGGACAATGAGATGGGGAGCATGCAGCCGGGCAGCCTCCACCTGGCAGAGGAAACAGCAGGCAAGCAGACCCCTCCCAGCCCTCTTCTCCCAAGCAAAATTCAGCCTTTTTCTAGTGGTTGGTTTTTATGTTTTGTTTTAAATGTATCCACGTAAAGCATGCCATTGTGGAGCTAAGGAACTTGCAGCACCCCTCGACAGGGACCAAAGTCCCCACTCCTGCCTGCCAGCAGGTTCCCAGTCCCAGCACACGTGTCTGGTTGAGGCTGCTTCTCCTGGTACAGCTTTCCAGTCACCCAAGTCTGGCGTTTTAAACTCTGACCAGTTAGATTTTAACCTGGTTACAGCCTAAATGTGGGGGTCTAATTTCCCTCCTCTTCCCTTTTCCAACCCAGAAGCAAAATCCTGCAGCACCTCTGTTCCTCAGGGCACAGTGTGACAAAGCATCCCTAGGTAAAGCACTCCCTGGCTTGGAATGGCTGTGGAGCCCATTTTCTCTGGCTGGCACAGGGCTGTTTGCCCTGCTTATTGCATGCACTTTAAAGTAAACACCAGCTTGGCTTTAAACACTGTAATGATGTAAAACACACACTTTAAGCCGAGCACATGCTCACAAGATTTTAAAAGTTATGGCTGAGGTCACTTGTTAGATGTCTGCACTCTTTGGGCATGAATTCCAACAATTTAGACAAGCAGCAATATCTCCTTACTTGTTAGAAGGTGTTTTTCTATGCCAGAAGAAATAAAGGGCGTACTGCAAATATAATTTCAGAGGGGTATCTTTGCTGGAAAAGGACCAGATAGAAGTGTGTGGGCTGGTGCCTCGATGTGCTTCATTTTTGAGGCTGCATTTAAAATGTCAGCTTTACACCGCTAAAGCATCCGAGAGGATTTTCCCAGGAAACATTAGTTGCTGATAGTGGGTTTTGAAAATCAGAGAGAAAATAAGCTAGTAGTCAATCAGGCTGTCTTTTTAAAAGGTAAACACTCCCTGTATTTTCACAAGGTAGGGAAAGCCCTGCTTAGTTAGCATTTCTCTCTTTTCTAAATATTTTCAATGTAATCAGAGGGAAAACTGCAGCCAGTCCCACTCTGTGTCCTTCTTCAGTGCTGCCCTGGGTTTCTTTTAGCAAGTTCTGGGGGTTTGTCATCTGGTTTGGGTATTGAACACAGAAAACTGGAACCAGCTGAACTGCCTCGAAATGGAAAACTGGTTGTAAAAAGACCAAGAACAGATATGTTGGTATATGAGCTATTTGTATAAGAAAAGAAACAGCAGTGATTGAAATAGTTTGAAGTTCACTATAAATATAAATGGGTGTCCTAACATGACCTCAGGCACAGAATTGCATTTAGGTTCAATTCCAAGTAACAGAAATCTGCAGGAGTTTGCTGGGACAAAACAAATCTACAGATGAGTAGGAGGAATTTATTTGCTGGGGTTTATGGTTGCCTTTCCAATTACACTTCAGTGGGCAAGCATCCACTTAATGTCAAAAGAAAATGTCATATCAGATCCTGGGAGCAGTTTTGCTAAGCTGCCCTGCTAATACTCCTGCAAACAGTTCATGTTTCCTGGCTAGGGCACAGCTGTGGGCTTCAGCTGTCCCTCACAAAGTATCTTTTCTCAGATGACTTCAGGACATCTAGTGCCTCTCCGCCTGAGTTCATCAGACACCTGAAAACCGCATAAGATTGTTTCTGATTTTTGTTTTTTGAAGGATATTGAAAACTGTTTCTAGGGAAGTTGAGGGAAGAAGCCCACACTCTAGTCACGCTACAAAGGTATTTTACACAGTTTTTTTCCTAAAGCCCCACATTTCTGAAAGTTCAATTCTAAAATCTCAGTCCTCATCAGCAGATCTTCCTCTACAAAGCCAGGCAAGTCGTTCCAACCTTTCCCTGCTACCTATGCTGAGACATAGCAGTCACATCTCATCCAGCTAGTAGGAATGCCTCTGATCTCCCCTACAGCTCTATCAGCTGTGTTATTTATTTCTGTTCTGCCGTCAGTCTCCACGGTTCATTGGAAGACGTCAAAGCCTCATTGAAGATGCCAGGAAGGAAAGAGAGGCTGCAGCTGCAGCCACGGACGCTGCAGAGTCTACAGAGACCATTGTATTTGAGGAGAAGGATGGGAGAGCCATGCTGAACCTCTTCTTCATGCTCAAGGGAGCCAAGACGTCACCGCTGTCCCGTGTCCTTAAGGTATTTGAGGTGAGTGCCTAACCTGTTGTATGGTACTCAAGGAACGCACTTCAGGTTTCATGACTGCTTTGTGAGAAGCACCACTTGAGCGTAATAAAAAAGACTCAGACTAGATCTGTCTACTAGAACTGCAAATTATCAGTTGTCTGGTGTCCCCACAGTCATGCTTTGCTCATGCCCCACCGTGCCCTCATTTGCCACCACTAAGAATGAGGCATTCCTCAGTCTTGCAGGGCTGTTAAGGTCTGGGCTTAATTTTCCTTAATTATTGGATCCAGACACACAGTTTCACACCTCCAGTCCACACCCTTATGTCTTGTAGCATGCCCTGGCAGCCCTCTCCACTGCTCAGCACTTCAGGTTCAGGGCTGTCATTCCACAGTCAAAGCAAGCTTTGTGTCCTGCCTGTCTAGAGACCAAGCTCACCTCACTTGTGGGTCCAGGCTTTGGCAATCTCTGAATGGCATTGCCACACCGGTCCTGGGTCGAGTAGTTACGGGAACAACTTCATCCTGGGTGTAAAACTGGTATATTGATCTCAAAATCACCTCTCTACTTCAAGGATTATTTTGATTCACATATCAAAGGTTCTGTTGGTTCCCCTCAGAGATGCACCCTTGATATTATATGCCTTTAATACCAAGGAAAACTAGTAACTGAGCTTTTTCCTCCTAGCCAGCAATATAATGTTGCATTATATAGGATCTCAGTGCTATGAATGAAAAGACTAAGATAAGTGCTGCCTATTTGAACACTAATCAAAGCATGACAGCTTGCATTCATGTAGTGTGTTTTCATCCAGAATGATTCAAAAGTGTTTTGCAAACTGAGGTTCTGAGATGTGTTTTATCTATGGTAGTTTAATTTCATTGACTTCAGCAGGGAGAGGAGAGGACAATTTGTTCCTATTAATCAGTCACGTGGCTTGTAAGGGGCCTCTGCGAGTCTCTAGTCCAACCTCCTGCTCAGAGCAAGTCTGAGCAACCCAGCAGGTTGTTTGGGGCTATGTACACCATACACTAAACCCACTACCTAAGAACAGTAAACATACAAAAAGTGCGTTTGGGGGATAAGTATTTTCCCAAAATTGTAAGGCATTCTAGTTATTCATTGCTCTTTTAGTATTATCTCTGATAAACTTATGAAAAATGTTTAAGATCTTCAGCAATTACAAAACATCTTGCATCTCCTCTAAGAGGACTGTTATGAGAAAAGCTATTTTCTGGAAAATGTGTGGTTCTTGCCTCAAGACTGGCGTCTCTGTGACAGACTTTTCAGACAAAACCCATGTGTTGCCATGACTGGGGTCTCCTTCCCAGAAGCACACAGATAAAACATGACAAATCCTTCAGCGTAACATTCAACAGGCTGCTCAGTGGGTATGAAACACAAATGTGTATACTCTCATATTTGGTAGATTTTATCTTACACTGCATTTAAATTCTGTAATTTAAACAATTTTTAAAATATCAAGCAAGAATCTGTGGCAGCTTATGTTCAAATATTGTTTGTTTCTTCCTGGAGCAAAAAAGCTCTTTGAGCTTGTCACAGAGAGAGCTTTAAATATAATAAAAAGACAAGCATGTCAAGTCCCAACAGAGAAAGATTCATTTCCCAGATCCCTCTGGCAATGCAGGTACAAGATATGAAAGCAGACGGGCATAATGACATTTGCCTCATCATGCACCAGGCTGCAGGGAAGCTGGTTTCCCTCTTCTGTATGTGTTACATGCAGCTGAAGCACAGGTAATGCAATCAAGACTGTCAGATTAATGCAAAGGTATCGATTGTTGAGGGGACAATGTAATGGTGAAGTTGGTAGGTACATTAAAAAACACAATCCTAAATCTAATTTAGCTGTGGCATCGCATCTGTTCCTTCTCATCTTTTTGCCTCTGATTAACGAAAGAAATCATGTCCCTTCCTCTATCAAAGACCTTGTGGGAACTTCGGAAAGGTTGGGTCATTGCCTAGGGACTTGGGCTTGTACTGCCAGTTTTCACTGAGCTAAAGAAAATATCCGCAAATCTTCCAGGGCCCTTTGGAAGACTATAGACTTCCTTTTGTCTCCTTACCCCGCGGAGGAGGTCAGTTCCGACAGCGAGCCCAAATGACCCCGGTTCTGACCGTGAGCGCACACGGGCGCCGGTGCGGGCGGGCCGCGGCAGCGCCGCCGTTCAGCACCACGGCCAGCGC
>WBMZ01002226.1:0-154034 GCA_013400975.1 Atrichornis clamosus | reverse complement strand
CGCCGCCGCCGCCGCCATGGCGCTCCTGCACACCCGCCGGCTCTTGGCTGCCCCGCGCCTCGCCGCCGCCGCCTCCCGCGCCAGGTGAGGGCTGAGAGGCGGCTCAGCCCCTGGGGCCGCCCGCCGGTGCCGGCAGAGGGGTTTCCCCGCGGCTGAAGCCCGCTGTGTGATGGGGAAGGGGGGGCTGCGGGGAGCGGGTCCCCCCGTGCGGCCCGCGGGTGACGCCACGGCTGGGAAGGGGGTTGCCGGGGGGACGGACCGCGCGCGGATTGGCTGGGGAGGGGGGTCCTCGCTCTCTGATTGGCTGCGGCCCAGCCCGGCGCCCCTCGCCTGCCCTTGAGCGCCGGTGTGGAGGGCGCGTGGGTACCGGGGGAGCCCCGAGAGACGGGGCCCAGGACACCCTGTGCTTTGAGTGACGGGGCCGGGGTGCTGCTGGTGGCGTGCACTGTGCTACAGGCCACGAATGATGTGGTCGATGCGAGGCTGGACATGCCTCGGCCATGTGTGCTCGCAGCCCAGAAACCAGTCGTGTCCTGGGCTCCATCACCGGCAGCGTGGGCAGCAGGTAAAGGGAGGGGATTCTGTGCCTCTAGTCCTCTCTGCATAGACCCTACCTGCAGCCCTGTGTCCAGCTCTGGGGCCTCAGCACAGGAAGGACAGCAAACTGTTAGAGTGAGTCCAGAGAAGGCCACAATGATTAGAAGGATGAAGCATCATTCCTACGAGGAAAGGCTGAGACACCTGGGGAGAGAAGTTTTTGGGGTGACCTAATTGTAGCTTTCCAATACCTAAAGGGGCTACAAGAGAGCTGGAGAGGGACTTTTGGCAAGGGCATGAAGTGACAGGGCAAGGGGGGATGGCTTTAAACTGACAGAGGGCAGGATGAGATTGGATATTAGGAAGAAATTCTTCCCCGTCAGGGGGATGAGGCACTGGCACAGGTTGCCCAGGGAAGCTGTGGCTGCCCCATCCCTGGAAGTGTTCAAGGCCAGATTGGACAGGGCTTGGAGCAACCTGTTCTTCTGCGAGGTGTTCCTGCAGGAACAGGGTTTGAATGGCAGGGGTTGAATGAGATCATCTTTAAGGTCCCTTTCAGTCCAAACAGTTCCACGATTCTGTGATCTGTGAAATGGGGCTGAGGTGCTGCTGTCTGGTTGCACTTTGTAGTGGGACCAAAGGGAGCTCTGCACTGTACAGTGGGCCTGGGAATCATGCACAGTGCAGCAGGTCTGTAGTGACTCCCTGACCCATGGAATGGGGAAGGAGTGGTGCTGGCTGTGCCCTCAGAGGTGCAAACCCTGGTGTGAGCAGGGTGGGAGCAAGGGTGTTTCTGTAAGGGCCAGTCCTGGACTGGCAGCTCTGGATTCTGCTGTCTCTGGTCAGCAGAGGGTTGGATAGAAGGATACAGGGTGCAGCTGGAGCCATGTGAAGAGCCCAGAACAGCTCCACAAAGTACAGCTGACCTGAGAGCCACAGGGCTGGGAACACCACTGAGACCGGAGGGCCAAGAAGCAGAGGGTGCAGAGGGATCTGGACAAGGCCTTGTTGCTCTCCAGAGCCCTTTGACGCCTGGCCCTCACTGTCGAGGAAAGCTTTAAGAAACAGGTTCTGGCCCATGTCAGAGCAGGAAAGCAGTGTTTTTTTTAAATCTCCGTTCCAACAGATAAACAGGTCTGTAAGATACTGATTAACTCTTGTGAGAAGAATGCTCTCAGTCACTGCTGCTTCTGAGGCAGCCTTCTGACCCTTCTCAGCAAGGATGGAAGAGCAGCCATCTAGAACTTCTGTTTAGTGCCTGTGGACTGTAACAGGCCTGTAAAAGGTATGGAGCCTGCTGGCATCAGCTTTGCTTTTCTCAAGCTTGTTATATAGCAAAGTATAAATTACCAAATTGAATTGAGGTTACCCGAGAGAGGCTGTTTAGTTTTGTAAGTAAGGAGCCTCTGTGCACAGCTCCCCTTATTCCAGTTCAGGAATAGTGGCTCGTTATGCAACAAGGGATGCCAAGCAGTGATTAGCAGTTTCTGTTTCCTTATCTTCAGCAATACAATGTGGTGCTCCAGCTGTTACTATTACTCTGTGCTGAGAATGCTCTTTCTGAAATCAGAACAGAGATAAAGAGATAGGAAATGGTTAAAACGGCTCCCTTGACACACAAATGCTAATTAGGGTGATAACTCAGTCTGCTGCTGTGATGTATCACAAGACAGCTATTTAAATACTTTTCTTGGTGGGAAGCTTACCCGCAGCTCACCGGGGCAAGGAATTTTTGGGCTTGAAAGGCCCTGTAGTAGCCAGCAGCCTGTTGGCATTGTTCTTGTGTAAATATTTGCTTTAGCTGTGGTATCCGGACAGCCTGACAGCCTTTGGACAGCCTGACATCCTTTGGCCCCTCAGCTCTGCTCCGGCTTGCAGAACTGCTGTGGGGGCTTTGGCAGAGCTTCTGAAATCCAGTATCTTATGTGGCTGTGCCTCAGGGAACGTGGGCTGGCCTCTCCACAATGGAAACTCCACTGGGCTTGTAAATGCTTGCTCTCATCCTCTCTGTCCTGCACTTGAAGCTGTGCATTAAATCGGCTCGGAAGACCAGGCTGGCTGAAAAGTACAGAGACTACTTGGATACCAGCTCTGATGAGCATCTAAACTCTGACTGGGCCCTCTGTGTTGAAGTCCAGTAGGTGGAGAATGTGCTTCCTTTGGCTTACATCGGGTTTCCCTCGGGTAGTTCAACCCCAGCTTAAACTTGCCTCCGGTTAGTTTTCCGCACTGAAATACCTCTGGCCTGGCAGAGAAGATGTGCAGTTTATAGCTTTGACCTTTATTCAAGCCCAATGTTCTTTCAATTGCTCAAAATAAAATATAAGGCAGTGCAGGGACAACAACAGTAACATGGGGTAGCAGTGTGTTAGGGTTTGTGGCCTTGGATCCCTAGTAGATCTCTTTTTCCCAAACCTCTTTGAGAAAGCTTTGCCTCTCTAATCTCCTTGGTATCCTGATGTGTTTGGACAGCACAGCCTTAGACTTCTTTCTCCTGTCTCCCTGCAAGCTCACCTCCCTGGGAACACCAGAGGGGTCTTGTTTTGGCCTTCACCTGGAAACCTTCATGCTGAGAACAGGAAAATAAGTCCTAAATCTACACTTCGGTGCCTTAAGCCGACAGAAAAACCAGCTCAGAACAAAAGTACTTAACTCTCTGGAGTGCTGCAGCTTAGGTAAATGCCTCCAGGATCAGCATTAATTGCAGTATGTTAGAGCTCAGTGACCTGCCTAAGCCTTTGCAGGATCGGGACCTAAATACCCAAACACTGTAAGCTGCTTGGGGAAAAGCCCAGCAGAAAGAAGGTGCTGTCACCATCTCCGGAGTAGCAGTTCTTTAAAATAGATGGCCAGGCTCCTGCAGCCCTCAATACCAAAATAATCCTGGGCAAAGTAAATTGCAGAGGGACACACTCCTGTGCAGTGTTTCTCTCTTTCCTTGCCTCTCCATTGCCAGGAAGGCATTGGGAGAGGTTTTTCCAAAGCTGCCTGAACCTGCAGCAGGATTTTGCCCTGACAGCCCTATTGACGTGTCCTGCTCAGGTTGGTTGCCCAGGTCACTCCCTCTACACCGGCTGCAGCCCCTGTCCCTCTCTGGAGGGTGTGTGTTCCTGGCATGACTGACTCATCCTCCCTTCCAAGCTGATCCTATACTTAAGAGGTAATTAAGACTGGTTAGTGGTTTAAAAAACGTTAAGCACATCTTCCATTTTTAAACTACCTGAGGTGGCTCTGCCTCTTCCTCAAAGCCTGTTGAAAGGAGAGAAACAGGCTTTCTTTTTTTATTTGAAAATAGTATATGGATGGCAAGAGCAGTTAGTCTGAAGAGGGCAAATGATGTTTGGGGCTCCATGAGATGCAATCTACATACATGGGACAGTGCAAAGTGTGTTTCTGTAGTGGGTAAACTGGGTCTAAATAGACCTAAAACAAGGACAGAGTGGAGAGGAAAGATGATTTTGTGAGTTCTGCTGATCATGTTAGAGCTTCCTTAACCCACCTGGCCCTGCTGCTCACAGATGTGTATCTGCCTACAGAGTCTGCACTACACACTCAGCAGGAGATCTGGCTGGCCCTGGGCTGGCTCCAGGCTGCCTGCATTGCCTGGGGCAGGATCCAGCCCCAGGACAGCATTCCCAAGTTGGGAAAGGTTGTTATCATGAGATGAGGTGGCTTATCCTGGGCTGCAAAGCTTAGTAAAGCTGATATGTCTCTGTGGCTGTGTGTTTCCCCTTCAGTAATCAAGGCTTTAGTCCTGCCCCAGAGAAGATAAACCCAATCTACCTTGTAGTGCAGCCTTTGTTCCCCACCGAGCTGGAGGACCTGGGTAGGTGCCTGTGCAGTGAGTCAGGATGCTCAGAGGTGCATGCAGTGCCTTCAGGAGGGGGCTGTGACCGCCACAGCCCTCTGCCAGGCAGGTTAAAAACCACCACACTGCTGCTCCTGCACTTTGCAGGCCTGCAAAGCCTGGATATGAGACTGTGGCCAAAGGAAATAACAGATTTCTTTTTATAGCATGATCTGGTCTGCCCTTGACATTAAGAGAGCCTCTCCATCTTCAGGGGGTGCTGCCAGCAGGGCAGAGGCAGGTGGCTGCTTGTGCTGGGCGAGCACAAAGCTCCTCCTGAGGCAGGGAGGTTTTGTGCTTGACAGCAGGGGAAGGGTCTTCACACTGGAGCTTGTCTCTTGTCAGACTGGGAAGAAAGCATCCTATGTGATTTCAGGAAAACAGCATTTGGCTACAACACCAAGGGAGGCAGAGTTAGTAGGACAGGGAATGGAAATACCTTTATTAGGTCAGTGTTGGGAGAAAAACGAATTAGTTTTCATGTACTAGAGCCCTTCCAGGAATGTGGAAGACGCTCCATATTCATGTTTTGTGCAATTGCTTGGGTCTGGCCAAGGCTCCCTGGAGGGGAATAACCTATGCAATCCCACCTGCAGGCTCTGGGCACTTGTCCAGAGCGTAAGAGTTCAAGGCTTCTGTTTCCTGGGCTCTTTGTGGTGTGAGCACAAAAGGCAAACAGGGCCATTTCGACATGCTAATGACTGGGAGGGAGTCAGTTATCTTCATCCACAGTGAACTGAGGCTCTTTGCCCATTCTGCAACATAAAATGTGAACTTAAAGGGATTGGTTTATTTTTCCCCCTCTGGATAATTCTCTTAACACTATTTGTACCTTTTTCAGTGGTTTAAAGACAAGATTTCTCTTGAGGGGTTCTCTCTAACCATGTTGGTGCACATCTCTGCCCAGATCTCAAGCCTAATTCTTAGCTTCTTGTTTCTCCCTTTAGCTCATGGTGGTCCCATGTGGAGATGGGTCCCCCCGACCCCATCCTGGGGGTGACAGAAGCTTACAAGCGAGACACCAACTCCAAGAAAATGAACCTGGGTGTGGGGGCGTACCGGGATGACAACGGGAAGCCGTATGTCCTGAACTGTGTTCGTAAGGTGAGCCAGGGCTGCTGGCAGGGCCAGATCCAGGTGTCAGGTACCCTGAGGGGGTCAGGGAGGGGGAAGGCTGCTAAGCAAGTTTTGTCTGTTAGTCCTTAAAATAAGCTTTGTCTCTAAGAGAGCAGGACAGTATTTCTGGGTGTCTCCCTTAGCAGGACTAATGCTTTTGAGATATGACAGAGCCATTTAGTAGTACAGGACAAAACAGGAAATATGTATCTGTTCCCATTCAGGTAACTCTAACTTGTTGCTGACTTCCATGAGCCCTCCAATACACCTGTCCTCTGAACTTTAAGGTGTTTCTTGAATAGGCTTATTTCCTTAGGCCACCCCACAAGGGAGGAAAAAGCTGACATTGGCCCCTTAATGGATTAGTCTTAGAAATTCTGCTGAGCTGATGTTACCAGTTTCTCCATAAGCCAGTCTAAAACTCCAGCCCAGGGAGCTGGATGTGGACATTGCCCTTGAGGGGATTATGGGGTCTTTCAGGGCTGTCAGGGTAGAAATAGGCTGTTAAATAGCTGGCAGCTGACACACAAATTGATTGGGTGCACATCGACAGGGAGGGTGCGTTGTCCGGGGACAGTTTCCTGGTGAATGCTGCCAGGGTCTGTCCCACTGCCAGCATGACAAGGCCTTGCAAAAGGTTTGCTACTCTACCTGGTTTGGGGATGTCTCCTATGTAGAGACAGTGTCTGCCTCTCAGTAACGCTCAAGCCTTGCCTTCCTGCAGGGCAATTCCTGCTTGGGCAAAGGAATATGTGCCCTTGTGCAGCAGGATTGGCTTGTGGAAGTGGTGCTCTCTTCTGGTGCCAGGTTTCCTGGTTCTTCTATACTGATGCTGTGACCCACTGAGGGCTCTGGTGGCTGCTCAATTTCATCTGAAATGTTTACTGCTGCCCCTTGCCAAGCATGAGTCCTGGAGAGAAACTTCTGTAAACTAACCTTTGGCCCTTTGAAGCAAGCAAATGTGCAGAGAAGTGACCTTGAGCTGTCTGTCATCCTCTCCACAGTGATGCCTTCCTTACTGAACTTGTGTCCTCCTTTCCAGGCGGAGGCCATGATAGCATCCAAGAAGATGGATAAGGAGTACTTGCCCATTGGGGGACTAGCGGATTTCACCCGGGCATCCGCAGAACTGGCTCTGGGTGAAAACAGTGAGGCCTTCAAGAGCGGCCGGGTAAGGAGAGGCCAGACAGGGGGGCAGGCAGTGCTGTCTGACACATGGTTTGTATGTGGGTGCCCAGTAAACGGGGAAGAACTGGCAGGGTATTGATGCCTCTTAGTTGTGGGCTGATTGGGTCCAAGGATAACTGCTTGCTCTGAAGGCTGGGGTGAAACAGCCCTGTTCAAAGAGGGGATTTAACCTTGCCAGGGGCCCAACTCCCTGCCCTGGAGCTGGAGCTGTTGGCCCATGTGGTCCCTCCAGCCCCTTATCCCTGTTTTGGTGTGCTTCTCTCAGTGCTGATGTAGTGTCTGTGCTTCCCCTGTATCACAGCGTGTCTGCTCAGACTCGGGTATTTGTTTCTTCCCTTGCAGTATGTCACTGTACAGGGTATTTCTGGGACTGGATCTCTGCGAATTGGAGCCAACTTTTTGGTGAGTCCCTGACTAGAGCTGAATCTTTGGGTTTTTTAACTGCTTGAATCTATTCATCCTGTGTGAACACTCTGTCTTTCTCTTGACCAGCAACGGTTCTTCAAGGCCAGCCGTGATGTGTATCTACCCAAACCATCCTGGGGCAATCACACCCCCATTTTCCGTGATGCTGGCATGCAACTCCAGGCTTACCGCTACTACGACCCCAAGACATGCAGCCTTGACTTCTCTGGCGCCATGGATGACATTTCTGTGAGTTGCCTTCCATGCCTGGAAGAAGGGAGATCATGTGGGGACACGGGTGGTGATCTTACTTTATCCTAAGTGTGATGATGTGTCATGAAGCTGTGTTGGGAGGTTTAGGCTGGGTATTAGGAAAATATTCTTTGCCCAGAGGGTGGCTGGGCACTGGAACAGGCTATCCAGGGAAGTGGTCATGGCACCAGGCCTGCCAGAGTTCAAGTAGTGTTTGGACAACTCAGGCACATAGTGTGGTTCTCAGGGTTGTCCTGCACAGGATCAGGAGTTGGACTCGATCATCCTTGTGGGTCTCTTCCAACTGGGAACATTCTATTGTTCTACGATGCCTGAAGGCACTAAATCAAGGCTAGAAGCCTTGCAGAGCTCATTTGAGCTGTCTTGGGCATGAGTCTCATCTGCTGAGGAGAGTGCTCAGATCCATTAACAATTCACTCTCTGTAACATCTTCCTTAGAAAATTCCGGAGAAGAGCATCATCCTCTTACACGCCTGTGCTCACAACCCCACCGGGGTGGATCCCCGGCAAGAGCAATGGAAGGAGTTGGCAGCTACGGTGAAGGTGAGCAATGTCCCAGGGTTACTGTGCCATTCCTGGGAAAACCCCATCTCTGGCCTTTCATGGATGGCACGTGGTCTTCACTTTGCTTTCCCTGAAGCCAGGATGGGTGTCATGTTCCTGACAGGAGTCAGACAAATGCGCCCATAAAGCTTCTAGCTGACCATCAGGCTTTCTGCTGGCACCTTCCCAGGAAGCTGGGATAGGGAGACCTCAAAGGAGAGCAGCAGGGTTGAAATCATGAGCTGTGATTGCTGAAGCAGAACTCACAGTGCTGGTGTATTAAAAATGCTGGAAGATCTTTCACATGCTTGGTGTCTCCTTGCAAACTTCAGCTGGAAACAGACAAGGACAGGTTCTACCTTCTCCTCCTTCCCGCTGCTCCTTCAAGCCTGTAGCCAGTGAAATTTTGCTGGGGATGCCTGACCTTAGTAGGGTCCTGAGAATTGGTAGATATCAAAGTGACCTCCGTGGCCTACAGAAGGCTGTGGGTCTCCTGGCTAAGGGGCAGTGTGGCTGGGTTATCTGCCAGGAGGCACTGGAAGGGCAGGCACCTGACTAGGGACTTTCCAGGCAATTTTCTTGGAAACTGATAATACAGAAGACACTGAAGTAGAATATGTTATTATTGCTGAATCTACTCCTGGGCCAGACTGCACATCCCATAAATGCACTGGAGGATCTTTAGCTGCTGTTTTGATGTGTGGTGGATAGCTGCAGGTTTTGGGCTGCTTTCCCTGTGGCAAAGGAAGGGGAATGACTCTCCTGAAGGAGAATGGCTACAGGTGGACAGGCCACTGTCTGCATGGCTCTTCTCAGCTTGCAGCCCTGCTCCCTGGAGGGGTGCTCAGCTTATGTGACACTCTCTTCCCTTTTTACTGGCAGAAACGAAACCTCCTCGTGTACTTCGACATGGCCTACCAGGGCTTTGCCAGCGGGGACATCAACCGGGACGCGTGGGCCGTGCGGTATTTCATCGAGCAGGGCATCAACATCGTCCTGTCACAGTCCTTCGCTAAGAACATGGGGCTGTACGGTGAGCAGGGCATGTGGTGAGGAAGTGGTTTCATCCAGGCTGCTGGTGGGACCCTGATACCTCTGGGGTTTAGCTGCCAGTGTCTTCCTACTGCCTGTGTTCATCCTGCAGTACTGAGCAGGGATAACCTGCTGGGAGCTAGTGGAGAGGGTTCGAGAGAACAGGGATCCACTAAAGCTGTCTGGCATTGGACGCCACAGTATAAGAAGGATATAAAGCTTTTAGAGAGTGTTCAGAGAAGGCTACAAGGATGGTGAATGGTCTAAAGGAGAAGCTATGCAAGGAGCAGCTGAGGGTACTTGGCTTGTTCAGCCTGGAGGAGACTGAGGGCAGAGCTCATTGAGGGCTTCAGCTTCTTCCCAAGGGGCATCTGTTCTTTGTTACCAATGACAGGACCCAAGGGAATGGCATAGAACTGTGTCAGGGAAGTTAGGCTGGATATTAGGGGAAGGTTCTTCACTCAGAAGGTGATTGGGCACTGGAACCGGCTCCCCAGGGAAGCGGTCACAACAGCAAGTCTGACAGAGTTTAAGGAATGTTTGGATGATGCTGTCAGGCACATCATGGGATTACTGGGGTAGTTCTGTGCAGGGCCAAAAACTGGACTTGATGATCCTTGTGAGTCCCTTCCAACTCAGAATATTCTGTGATTCTCTTCCAGGTGAGCGTGCAGGCGCCTTCACAGTGATCTGCAGTGATGCAGAGGAAGCCAAGAGGGTCGAATCACAGCTGAAGATCCTCATCCGCCCCATGTATTCCAACCCACCCGTGAATGGAGCCCGAATTGCCTCTATGATCTTGAACACCCCTGACCTACGGAAGGAGTGGTAAGAAGGAATCTGTAATGCTCATGACAGTGAAGTCTCTTTGTGCAGCCCCGTGCTGTGCTTACTGGGTTTTGCTGTCTCAGGCAGCTCTTAGTTTCAGGAACAGTCAGAACCATGTGCCACCCCTTTACTCTGGAGACATCCCTGCTTACGCCCTGGCATCAGCTGGTATCAGTTTAACCTGACACAGACAGGTTTTTCTTGTGTTACCAAGGCAGAAAACACTGTAACAGAAGAGGATAAAGCTCCTGTAGGATTGAGGGCTGCAGGACCTGCCTAGCCAAGAAGCATAAAAGTCTGAGCCGTTGTATCCACGTAGTCTGTCTCATGCAGGGGAAGTGGAAGCGTAAGCCCCCTGGGAATAAGACCTAGGAATGTAACCCTCATGCCCTAAGCCTGATTCCTGGCATGAGCCTGTGTTATTCTCCCAGCCCCTCAGTGCTGGGTCCCTCCCAGCAGCTGGCCTGGCAGAACAAAGGCTGGCAATGTGCTGTGGCCTTGCTGGGGGCTGTGTTCTCTTGGCAGCTGACACTTGTGCCTGATCCAGGGCCCAGCAGAGACATTTCCTAGCTGAGCTGCCTTGGAGCGGGGCCTGTGTGCCTGTGCAATCCCTGCGCTCTTGGTTTATCTGCAGATACTATTTTATCTGGATTTGGATAGTGCTGCCATGAGGAATCCTACTGACCCGTGGCTTTCAGACGTGAGAGACGCCTATACACTGGTATTAGTGTCCAACTATGGAATAGATAAATAGCAGTCACCTTCTGGTATCAGGAGAAAGAAGCAGCTCCCCAGCTGGAGTTACATCTTCATGCTCCCTGGTCTTTGCTCAACAGCATCCCCCTGTGAGGCTCCTCCAGGTGGTGAAGCTGATTCCCAGGAGGTGGGGCAGGGAGAGCAGTGTTGGTGTGTTCCAGCCCTGCTCTGAGCGGTTCCTGGGTTGGCTCCTCAGGCTCACGGAGGTGAAGGGCATGGCTGACCGGATCATCAGCATGCGGACTCAGCTGGTGTCCAACCTCAAGAAAGAGGGATCCTCCCACAACTGGCAGCACATCACTGACCAGATCGGCATGTTCTGCTTCACGGGGCTGAAGCCTGAGCAGGTAAACACGATTCCTGTGGTCTCAAAGTGTCATTTGCAGTCCTTGTCATTAGCTTTTTGACTGCAGGTGCCAAAATGAGCCCTTGTAAGCAGTTCTTCCTCAGGAGGAACATCCTCCAAGCCCTAAGCACTGGCACATCATGGGGACCTTGGTCTTGCGCTGCTCCCTGCTGTACTTGTGGATTTTGAAAGTATATGTAGCCAACATGTCTACCAAAGTAAGCAGTCACTTGGTGCTGCTCTGAAGTGACCTTAAAGGTCAGCTCAAGTGAGGTGACTCTTTCAGCTGAACATCTGCAGAGTTGCTGCATAGTGTGAGAGCTGAGCAGCATCTCTTGGGTGCACAGGGTGCACTGCTGGCTCTGCAGGTAGTGGGATGCCCTGTCTGCTGACACCCAGTTTGCTTAGAGTTTCGGCAAGCTGGGTAAATTTGCACTCTGCTGACTGAGCAGAGGTTGGCCTGTGGTTTGAACTCTGCTCTTTCACCCCAGGTGGAGCGGCTGATCAAGGAGTTCTCAGTCTACATGACAAAGGATGGACGCATCTCTGTGGCGGGAGTTACGTCAGGCAACGTAGGTTACCTGGCTCATGCCATCCATCAAGTCACAAAGTAAAGACAAAGGTGTGCCCTGGAGCTGGTGGCTTTCCCTTCCCCACCAAACGAAGATGGGGAGGGAAAAGAAACAAGCAGAATACTTCCAACCACAGCACTTGAAGCCGCTGCTGAATGTATCTTGTAGATGAGTTGTTGTAGAAGCCTAGTCAAATCCGCCCTGTGTTGTGGAGCAGGGACATCATTGCTGGCTCCTGCTCGTCACAGCTGTTCTTCCCTGCTGTCCATCCTTTCTCCATCAGCCCCAGCACCCATCTATGCTGGAGGAGGAAGCAAATGCTTAGCAGTGCCATCCTACCAGTGTAGGCACCAAAGGCTTCTCCACACACATTTCTCTATGAGAAGGCTTTGTGGGGCTGTTGGCTGCTGGCCCAAGCAGCAGCAGGCAGGGGGCTGGGTGAGCTGAGTGGAGGGGCTGCTCTGGTGTGCTCCTCTGACCTCCTCAGCCAGTCCCTGCTGCCAGCAGGCTCCATCCTCCTCCATCATCCCAGCCAGGGGCTGGGCAGCACCAAAGCTGTCCTCTGACAACCAGCTCTGAGGACTTCTCACTACCAAACTCTGCTGTCGTTGGCTTCTCTCTTTCCATCTGGGACTCTCCTTTCAGGTGTAATTCACAGTGGCATCAGTGCGTGGAGCAGACCAGTGTCCCTCCTTCAAACCTGTCTGGGTCTTCTGACTTTACTTTCGTACCTGGAGGTGAAACAATTTCTCATTCCCTGCTCCAATAAGAATCTCCTCTGAAAACTGCTCTCTGGTGATCTCTGCCTCGCCCCATTTTGTCCTAAGCCCAGCAGTCCAGCGCTGTGCCTCCCGCCTGCCCTCCCTGCAGTCTTTGTGTGTGTCCCAAAGCTGTTGGCCAAGAGGCTGGCCCTACAGCATCTCCCCTCACGTGGGAGTGTGGGGTGTCCCTCTCCTCTGCTCTGTTCAACCACATTTCTGGTGCCATCAGAAAAGAGAGATCTTGAGAGCAATCTCAGAGCTGATGACTCAAAAAACATCCTGTCCTCCTAAACTGAGTGTCCCTGAGGCTCTGTGACTTAGTGGACTCTGATTTTTAATCCAAATAAACTGGTGCATGGCTGTGTTGAGCTGGGGACTTCATCCTGTCATTGCGCAGCTGGATCCTGTCCCTTCCATGCACCAAATGTTCCCGCTCAGGGCCATGTCAGCACAGAGGGTCTTACAGGGCCAGTGAAACCCTCATCTCCTGAGAATCCCAGGTAGAGAGAGGGCAGTTCCCCCTGGTTTGCTCCAAGAGCAGAGGGCGGTGTGAACTGAGGTTGTCCCAGGTGGGAGCTGGTGTCACAGAGCTGAAATTGAAGCCTATGGGGTTGACTGTAAATGTTGCTGGGGAGAGGACAAATTCTCAAAGGCTGTCTGCCTTGGGACTTGGGGCCATCCTTGGCCACGGGAGCACGGTGGAATGGAGCCTCCCTAAGCAGACCTGGGGGCATTACATCCGAGTCTGTGAGCTTTCTCCAGCCGCTGGCGCCTTTCCTCTCTGCAGCCATACCAGTCCTCATTTCCCATTCCTGCCCAGGGCAGCTGTGTGCTCCTTGGAGCTAGGACAGCCCGGTCTAGTGCTCCTGTCCCGGTCTCGTGCACGTTGTTGGCACGCTTGCTGGAAGGCTGGATCCTCCCGCTGCTCCCTGACAGAGAGTTTCCGCTCCCACGCCGCTTGTTTACGGGCCCGATGCCCGCAGCCGCTGCTCCCTGTCCTTTGTGCAATAAACCGCTTTCCATGCCGCACACGCCGTAGGTGCTGCCCTGCGGCGCTGTGGGTTCCTGTGCTGTGGTCTCCGGTTCTGCGCGGCTCTGGAGCTGCCCCCTGCTGCCCTTTTACCCTGCGTGGGGCCGTTCTCCTGACCGTCCTCTGTACAATAAAAGCACCATGGAGCACAGCCCCGTCTCTCGTCCTCTCCTTGCCGCGGGTCCCCGCGGGTTCAGCTGCAGGGAGGGGCTTCCCGAAGGGGGTGCTTCCCATTTGCTGATGTTCCCCAGGATCCGGGGCCGGACTACAACCCCCGGCGTGCAGCGGGCAGGGCGGAGCCGCCGCCGCGTCGCCGCTGCTGCCGAGCCCAGCTGGGGCCGGGACTTGGACGGGGAGAGGGGCCGGGGCCGAACGGGGCGGAACGGAGTGCGCTCCCACCTGGTGAGTGGGGCCGGGGTACGGAGGTACCAGGGAGGGGTGACACGCGGGGAGCCCAGCGATCCGCTGGGTCAGCGCCGCGTCCCGCAGGGCATCCCCTGCGAATGCGGGCTGACCGTCACCGGCTCCGGGCCTTGCTCCTCCGGGCGGGGGGCGCCACCGGGGCCCGCGCGGGGCTGCGGGTCTGTCGAGTCACCCTCGGAGAAGCGCCTGTTCTCGGGGTTTCTGGTTGTCAGATTATGGCGGCTTTGCCTGAAGGGAAAGGACACCCTTCAGCATCCTCCCCCAGGCCCTGGGAGAAGAAGCATCGACCCCCTGCAGCATCCTTGGCCAGGTGGGAGCTTCAGCCCAAGCGGACCCACCGGCCTGTTTCCTCCACGCTCCAACCCACGAGGGAGAGGGCGGCCCTTCCTCCCCTTCCCCAAAAATCTTTGCAGGGTTTAAATAGCCCAGAAGCAAAGAGTGAGCTGGGCAGGAAGAGTCTCTGTAGATGTCTTCTAGGGATAAAAATCAGGTTTCCTTGAAAAGAGATTTCTCGTGGCTGTGCAGATTCCCGCAAAATCCTACCAAGTTGTGAGGGTTGATCTCCAGCTTGGAGGCGCTGGGATGAGATGTGGGCTTTCCAACCCCCAAGGGCTGCAGTGCTGGAAACACCAGATCTTCATGTCCAAAAGCTTCTGAAACATCTCTTGCTGATGGTCATCCTGGGAGTGCAATAGAAGGCACCAGTCCTGCTTTTCCTGTTGACACAGTGTTTCTTCTGTACACGTGGGTCATTCCTGTTGAGCCCAGCCTTGCCCTTTACCCAGGAGCACGTGCAGAGCAGCTCTTGCAGAACTTGCAGGAATTGGGGTTGAAACAGGGAAGTGAGCCATGACGCTGGGTCTTGTGCCCACAGAAAGGCGAGTCCTGCTGTGAAGCTGCAGCTCCCCAGCCCCACAGCCGGGGCTCAGACCCCCTTCTGACAGCAGCGATGACCTCTCCCTGAATTTGGGGGAGTATCCCAGATCTCCTGCTGTATCTCTGCTGGTGTGTGTGTGCTGTGACCTCCCAAGCTGAGACACAGGGAATACATGTCCCCTGTGCCCCTATCTGATGCCCTGGTTGTTCCTTGTTAATGTAATTTAACTGACACTGAACAGTGTCCTTCTTCATCCACTCCAGGAGTAGGGAAGTGCCTGATCCCTGTGTTGCTGCATCCCTGCCTGCCTGTTTGCTGCCCTCCCTGCCTGATGGAACCAGTGCTGGCTGAGGACCCTCCTCAAGGTGGCCAGCTGAGCCCAGTGCAGGAGCAGTAGTGGGACGTGGACGGTGGCGTGTGCCACTCTAGGAGGGACAATGGCTCAGGGCACGGGGAGCATCAACAGTGACTACAAGGATTGGGAGTGGAGCGACGATGCTGGTGAACGGGCCAGGCTCCTGCAGAGCCCTAGTGTGGAGACGGTGCCCAAGACTGCAGAGAGCCAAGGAAATGGTCTGGGGGCCACGTCAGCTCTGGGAGCTGTCTTCATTGTGGTCAACGCTGCCCTTGGGGCTGGGCTGCTCAACTTCCCTGCTGCCTTCAGCATGGCCGGCGGCGTGGCTGCTGGCATCGCCCTGCAGATGGTGAGAGGGTAGAGAAGGGACAGTCTCCTGTCCCATCCTGGGAGTGGGCGTGGGAAGGACATGTGGAGTCCCAGCAAGGGCTTGGGGAGGAATAGATTCCTGGGAAAAAGCTGTTTGGAGGGTGAGGTGCACCAGAGATGCTCAGTGTGTTCAAGGGTGGCTGCCTGGGGTGGCTTTGGGAACCTTGCCATATTGTCGCCTTAGTGTTCCCTCCCTGTCTCTCCCCCATCCCAGTGCATGTTGATCTTCATCATCGGAGGCTTGGTCATCCTGGCGTACTGCTCGCAGGCCAGCAATGAGCGGACCTACCAGGAGGTTGTGTGGGCCGTCTGTGGGAAGGTGCCTGGTGTGCTATGCGAGGTGGCCATCGCCGTCTACACCTTTGGCACCTGCATCGCCTTCCTCATCATCATTGGAGACCAGGAGGACAAGAGTAAGTGTGTCCCATGGAGCAAAAAACAACCAGTTGTTGTCCCACCAGCTGCAAGCTGACTGTCTTGGTTGTCCCCACAGTCATTGCTGCCCTGGTGAAGGAGCCTGAGGAAGCTGGGAGCAGCCGATGGTACACAGACCGCAAGTTCACCATCAGCATCACTGCCTTTCTCCTCATCTTGCCCCTGTCCATCCCCAAGGAGATTGGCTTCCAAAAATATGCCAGGTGGGTGGGGAGAGCCCTCTGGGGCTGGGAGTTGGGATGGGCCAGCCAGCACCCACCTAAGCACAGTCGCAGGGGATGGGGACTGGAAATGCTGTGGTTCTAGTGCCATATCGGCCCACTCACTCTCTGCCTTCCTGCACCTCAGTTTCCCCATCTGGGAAGCACAGGAGCTGCTGAGCACCATGCAGCCACTGTGCTGTACTTGCCTCTCACAGAAGTCTGGGATAGTCCCCGAATGCAGCAGAATTGTGTTGGCATCTGCTCAGGGGACAGCAGGTGACAGTGCCTGGCATATTCCCGTGGGAAGAGAGCAAAGATGGGTCTGATAGGCAGGAGGGGGGTAGCCTGGGCTGTGCAGGGAAGAAGATGGGGATGGAGAGGCTGGGAGGAGACCCTGCATGAAAGGGGAGGCAGAGCACTGACGGCCTCCTATCCTCTCTTGCAGCTCCCTCAGTGTGATTGGCACATGGTATGTCACAGCTGTCATTATCATCAAGTACATCTGGCCGGACAAGGAGCTGGTGCCTGTGGAGATCCCAACCAGGTGAGAGCAAGAGACATGATGCTGATGGTGGCCATCACAACACTGCAAGGCCAGGCAGGGGTGTGAGAGCGAGGACTGCAAAGGCTGGGGACAAATCTTTCCTGAGTCCCATCCCTGGTAATGGGGACTCTTCAAGTTGCTGCCAGAAGCTCCCAAGTGGCTGCACATCTGCGTGTTTCAGAGGAGCAGGTGGTGAAGAAGGGGAAAAGGACCTCTTAAAGGTCCCCACGTCTCCAGGTTTTGAGGAGCACCGATTGACCTTTATCTCTGATACGTCCAGGTCCTGAGTCCCCTGTGCAGTGCTTTTGCTTGTCCAGCAACAAGGGCTGTGTCTATTTTTGGGTTATTTTGGTTATTTTCTTGGACAGCACACGCTGCTGTGGCTTGTTTCCTTCCTCATGGTGTGGAGATATTTCTAGATCCAGTGCAGGCAATGGGAATTTTAGGGCAGAGAAAAGGTTTAATCAGTTTTCTGCACTACCCAACTACATCCTTATATTTTACTGATACTGTTCATTTTGTATGCTCAGGTTTGGCTGGTTCTGTCTCAGTGAAAGGCCCTGGTCTTCAGAGAGTGCCAGGTCCCAGGAAAACCTTGTTGCATGCAATGGTATTATCCTGGGTGGGGGGATGCAGTAACAGCAAAGACATTGAACACTCCCAGCTCATCCTCCCCTGGGACACTGGGTGGGGGACACAGGGGGTCCTGGTCTGACTGGGTGTTTCTCTCCTGCCAGCCCCTCCACCTGGACAGCCGTCTTCAATGCCATGCCCACCATCTGCTTTGGGTTCCAGGTAAGGCCATGAGCTTGGCACTCCCACTCTGTGGCTGCTTGGGTGGGTGACCAGCGTGGTCCAGGGATGCTCCCCTTAGTGATCAGCTAAAACCCTCCCTGTGTGCTCACTGCATGGCTTTGCAAGGGGACTGAAACCTTTTTGACATCTCACCACCTCTGGATGGAGACAGATCCATCTTACCCCAGCTGGGAAGTACAGAGCAGCCTATCCCTTCCCTTTTCTTCTCCAGTGGAAAGCTGGGGGATCACGACATCACAACAAATGCAGGGTATCACAAGTAGGATCCCACGTGGTTCAGCCCATCGTGTATCACCACTCTCTCTGTGTCCTGGCAGTGCCATGTGAGCAGCGTGCCCGTCTTTAATAGCATGAAGCAGCCGGAGGTGAAGACCTGGGGGGCAGTGGTGACAGCAGCCATGGTGATCGCTCTCTTCGTCTACACAGGCACTGGTAGGTGAGGGGACACCATGTGAGTGTGGCACAGTCCTTGGAGTGGCTGTGAGCTTCTGGAGGGCAGGGACCCTCTGGTCAGCAACAGTAAGAGCAGGAAATGAGGGGAGTCCATGGAACCCCCTCTGCAATGTGCCCTGTGCCATATCCATCCAAATCTGTCCTTCAAATAGATGTTTAGACTTGTCCGTGTCACTTGATGACTGCTCCCTTCCCCGGCAGGTGTCTGTGGCTTCCTAACCTTTGGAGCTGGTGTGGAGCAGGATGTCTTGATGTCCTACCCCTCCAATGACATCCCTGTTGCCCTTGCCCGGGCTTTCATCATCCTCTGCGTGCTGACGTCCTACCCCATCCTGCACTTCTGCGGCCGGTGAGCACTGGGAGAAGGCAGGGGCTGGTGTGGGAAGGAGGAGCAGCACGGGGAAACCCCTCTGCCCTGGGTCTGTGCCTGCAGGGCTGTCTTGGAGGGTCTCTGGCTCCGCTACACCGGGGTAACAGTGGAGGAGGACGTGGTTCGGGAACGGAGGAGACGCCTGCTTCAGACCATCAGCTGGTTCCTCCTGACCCTCCTCCTGGCTCTCTTCATTCCTGATATTGGCAAAGTCATCTCTGTCATTGGGGGCTTGGCCGCCTGCTTCATCTTTGTCTTCCCAGGTAAGGCATCCTGGGATGCTCAGGGGCTGACAAAGGTCTCATGGTCTTGTGTCTTGAAGAGGAAGGGGGCAGGATGGAAATGCAGGGACCAAGAGATTTTTAGAGAAGGACAAAAATGTGGTGTGAGGCTGGTCAGCAGCCCATTTTGCCTGGACTCTGTGCTCTGTAATGGGGAGTGTGGCTCCCTGGTTTGTGGGGTGTCTGTTCAGTCCCCTGGGACACCTGGTTCTAATTTGCCTCCCCTGCCTTTCAGGGCTCTGCCTGATTCAAGCCAAGCTCTCTGAGATCCAAGAAACCAGGGCAGTCAGGTAACTGAAATGTGCCTTCTCTCCCCCTGCTTCCCCTCTGGATATGGGGGTGAAGGACCTCTCTAAACATGCCCTGTCCTCCTGCATTCACAGCTGGTGGGCCCAGGTCAGCTACGGGGTGTTCATGGTCACCCTTGGAGCCTTCATCTTCGGACAGACCACTGCCAACGCCATCTTTGTGGATCTCACAGCCTGATTCCTCCAGGCTGGACTGCACTGCTGCTGCTGAGGGGATGCAGATTTCCCCTAGGACCAAAGGGAACTGGGAAGAAAACACATTGGTGTGTTGAGAAGATCCAAGAGGAGCATTGTGACTTGGGGCTTGGCTGAAGAAGCCCTGTGGTGGTTTGTATCTCATTGTCTGTCAGGCAGTCAGGCTTCTCTCAGTCCTGGCTCCATGGTGAAGCCAGAGCAACACTACAAGGGGACCTGTAGTCCAGGGCAAGCCCTTTCTGCCCCCTGGGGCAGACATCACTCCCTTAGACATCACTAAGGGATTGTGGTTGGGGTTTGTGAAGCCATGCTGCTCTCATCTTTGTACTGTTGGAGCTCCTCTCCACAGCTAAAACTCCTTCTTCTCCCAACTTTGGGGCGAGAAAGAGTGTTCTGCATAAAGGGAAATAGTAATCATGTTTATCAGACAGGGAGATACCCTCGTAGTCCTCTTCTGTGTCAGTGTTTGGTTTGAACTCTACTTTCCTGATGGTCTCCTGCCCCTACTCTCACATCTCGCTCTGCCTGGGCTGCCCTTTGTGTTACAAAGGCGGTCCATTGCCTTTAGCCTGTTGGGGTTTTTTTTTGGAGGATCAGGATGACTCTGGGGTAGGGATAGGGACATTGCCAGTGCAATGTTATCCCTGCCAGGGGTTGCTCACTCGGTAGAGGAGTTGCTGTGACTGCATCAACCTACTGAATATACTATGCTAGAGCATAGCTCTTCTCCAAACTTGCAATCCTGTTCTTCCAGGTGTCCAGGGAATGGGACTAGGCCAGGCGTAGGTTTTAAGGGATGCTTTGGGGTTAAAGCAGCCATTATTGTTTTATATTGTTCCCTTGGTCATTTACACTCTCTATGGCAGGTGTTGCTCTGGGCTGTCCCTCCGTTGCCTCTCTGGATGGTAGTTTCATTCCTGCTTTTGATGGGTTGAGCAGTTCCTCCAGCTGTAGATGGGGTTGGGGGAGTTAGACCTCAACAGCAAACTTTTGCTTGTTGTCTTTGAGTTTCTTTTTACCTTGTTTGGCTTCTAAAACCCTTGAGGAGGGAGGAATTCAGGTGTACCTCTTGCTGCATCTGTGATGAGGGCCCAGCTCAAATTTGTGCCAAACCTGGCCCTGCCCCTCCTGCATCTTCTGGAAGCAGCACAAGCTGTTGTGGTGGGAAGGTGAACCATGACCTGTGCTCCTGTACTCAACCTGGCTCTCTCCCTCTGTGACCAGAGACTGTGGGTAGGGTGACAGCACATGCATGCTTCCCCGCTTGGAAACATTGGGTCTTTCCTTACTAACACTCGCTGCTTGGAAATGGGGACCTCCCCATTGCTGCTCAAGACAGGGAGACTCAGATGAAGAAGGAGGAAGAAAAGCCCCAAGCACAGCAGGAATGTTTGACAGCTGTTAAGGCACAGATCCCTCCTCCCTCTTGGCCCAAGGGATTTCCAGTGTCCATGCCCTTATCCTTTGACAAAATGAGGCTCCATCAAACCCCTAGTCGTATGGCATGAGCTGTGTCCCCAGCCCCTTTGCCAGGCTCCTACCTGTGAGCAGGCACTGGGGCTCAGGGGACCCTTTGGAATAAAGAAGATGTCCAGTTGCCCTGGATATGGGGAGCACAGAGTCATCTCCCGTGGAGCCCAGCAGAGATGCTCAGCAGATGCTAATGCCAAAATGCCTTCCAGTGCACACCCCCTACCAAGATGAGAGGGTTTAGTACCCAGTGGGTCTTGTGGCCCTGGCTTTCCTGTAGGTGTGCTAGGCACAAGGAAGTCCCTTGGCTGAAGTGGAGAAGGACATAGTGTCCCACGTCTTCAGTCATCAACCAGGGACCACCTGGGCTCCCTCGGTGCCCCCACGGCGTCCACGTGGCTGAGGGTAGGGCAGGTTCGGAGGTGCTGTGGCCGTTCCTGTTTGCCTTACTGCTCCTCTGATTGTTTACAAACACCGGCCTTTTAACATGTATTTTGTACATGCAGAAAGTGGAGGGAACTCGACTCAATAAAAGTGACATTGTGATGCGTGCGCCAGGCCAGCACGAGGTGGTTTCTGTGGGAGGGAGATGCTCCCGGTTGGGATATGAGGATGAAGTCATGTCCTGAAATGCCATCCCAGCTCTCCGAGCTTTGTGATGGATGGTGTGGAGCTGGGAGGTCCCACCGCCGTCCTCAGGCGCTCATTCTCGAGGGTATCCTCGCACCCAGGGCCGGGGGATGCCAGGGGAGACTCTGTGGGCCCCGGTCTCCGTGTTGGCACCCCTGGGATCGCCCGCCGGGGCCGGCAGGCAGGAGTGATATGGCTGAGACGGGCGGCAAGGGGCCGAAAGGAGTTTCCTCTCTGGGACTGAGGCCGGCGAGTCGAGAGGGTGCAAAGGGAGGGAAGATTTCGACAGAGGGGAAAAACGGCCCCTGGACCTTACGGGACCGGAGCCGGGAGCTTTGAGGGACGCCCAGCCGCCATGTTGTAGGGGAACACCGCCTCGGCCGTACCAACGCAGCGCGGGGGGAAGACTCCAAAACATGAGCCCATACCACGGTGGTGCGCGGGGGGGAAACCGTTCTGGGGCTGTACCACCGTCGGTGGGGGGAAACAGCGCGGCGAGGGGCAACGGGGCGGGCCGCACCACTCGGGGAAGGACCGCCCCCCCCGCCATGACTCCGCGCGCCCTAAGGCACTGCCCGCCACTTCCCCTTCCCGCCCCGCCCTCTTCAGAGGAGCAGGTCTCATTGGTCGGCCTCGACAGCGCGGGTTGGCCATCGGCGCGCACGCGCGGTCCGGGAGGTCTGCGGAGCGTTGATTGGCTGAGAGAGTAGGAAGGACTTCGGCCCCTCCCGGCCAATGGCGCGCGGCGCTGTCTCCGCGCGGAGGGCGGCAGGACGCCCTCCTCAGAGGTCGCGCGGCGCTGATTGGCCAGCACTCCTGCGGCCCCGCGTCCTGATTGCGCGAGCGCCTCTCCGAGGGGGCGTGGCAGCCCCGCGCGTGACCCGCCTCTCCGCTTCCCCCGCTCCCCCCCCACGCGAGAGGACGGGGGAGGGGAAAGGCCGCGGCGCGAGCGCGCGACCCCGTCCGCCATTTTGTATCGGAACGGCGGCGGCGCGAGAGAAGCGCGCGAGCGGCCCCGGACCGGCCCTCACGACACCGCCGAGGTGGGAGCGGCAACCGCCCGTCCCCCTGGGAGAGCTCTTTATGGCTGTTGGGGGCACCGCTGGCTCCGGGGTGGTGGGGGTCGCGGTGTGAACGGGGCGGCAGGCGGCGGGGCCGGGTTGGCTTTCGCGGGGGCAGCGGGGCCGGCTGAGGTACCGACCCGGCCGGGTTACTCTCCAGGGTGTGCGGGGGACAGCGGCGGGACCCACGGCCCTCCCCCCACCGCGCTGCACGGTCCTGCGGCCGCCGCTGAGCGACTGAGTGAACTCCGCAGGGCCCGGGACGGGAGCTGCGGGTGTTCCGGGCTCGATGCGTGGGGAGGCGGCGACGGCAGCGTGGCGAGGTGGTGAGGAAACCGCCAGCTCTTGAGCTGTTCTCGTTTCTCCCTCTTCGCTTGTGTAATGCCGGTGGTGACAGGTGGAGCTCTGAGAACTCCGGGCCGGGCCTGCCCCGGGCCGGACTCCGCCGCCTGTGTAGGAGATCGGTGTTGTTGTGACTTGCCCACAGAAGATACGGTAAAAGTGAGCTGTAGTAAATAATCCGGTGACATAACCTTCTTGCCGACCACACGGGAAAAGTCCTTCTCAGTGCTGTTCTCCAGTTAAGAATACACTGCCCAGTAAAATGGACTTGTATAATGCTAAACTAGAAATAGCAACAGTTGGGTGTGTTGACAGATGCTGTACCAGTACAACAGCTCATTTACAACAGCTTTTTAAACTTGGATTAGTATCATTTACTTCTTATACAAGAAGACCAATGAGTACTCATAGTTTAATTTCAACAAAGCACAAATAATTTGTACTGTATTTACAACAGAAGTGAGATAGTCTTCAAAATACAACATTAGTCTATTGATACACCGTGAGCTCGGGTTGTTTCTGAATCCCACTTGTTGCAAGGAAGCATGCTCTCAGGAACTTTTTTTTAAGCAGGTAACAAAACAGGTGTGACTCTTGACAAGTCATTCTCAGTGCTCACAACTGAAGTGTTTCCTGTTTCTAAGGTAGCTACTTTGGTATTGGCTAAAATTATAGGCAGGGTGAGTCCAGGTGGGGTGACTGTCTTATAAACAGGAAACAGACTTAGTAATAGACTGGTTTGTCCTTTCTACGCTTGTTATTGTCTTGATTTTTTCAGCCCTATTGCTTTTAAGTTCAGTCTTAACTGTTGATGCTGTTGGCCTCATATTTCCAAACCAAACTCACAGTCAGCTTGCTGCCTACCTGTGTCTCCTCTATGGAGAAATACCTTATCCTGTTTATCCTATGTAGTATTCCTAGGTATTTAAATCATTTTAATTTATGCTGAAATGGCTACTCTTGGTGTTCAGCTGAGTAAGTGGAAGAGAAACTGTGCAAACATAACTTAGAAATAGAGGACAGTAATGTTTTGTGTCCCCATGACGGGACATCCCTAAATTGTGTTGGGAATTTGTATCACTGAGAATCGCAGTTGAGGACATGACTATTTTAGCCAGATTTTGCTGCTGTTCTGTAAATATCCCTGATGTATGAATACTTCAGTTTTCCTACGACTTATGAATAGCATTTAGTTGTTTTAAACCACTCTTTGGATGGTAAATCAGCATGAAGTTTTTGAGAACAGGTCCCTCATTCTGTCCAACAGAAACTTTATTCTGCAGTGTTTGTCTGAAGGAGAATTGGGAAGTGAGAGTTTCTTGGTTTGGTTTTTTGGTTTTTTTTTAAACAGTCCAGGTTGAGATGTGAAAATGCCTGAAGCAGCTGTGTCATGATTGATGAATGTCTCATGTATTTGAGGTCGGTTCCAAACCTGAAACTTAACTGGCCTGAGTGTATGGGAACAACAGAGGTGCTTAGTTCAGCCACTCTCTGTAAACTGAAGTTACTGTGTCCAGTCATCATCATGACTTCCAGTTGACTGGAATTGGGTGCAGCCTTCCAATACTGAACTTCCAATATATGGAATGTTCAGGTGGCTTTTTATGTGTAAACACCTAAATTTGAATGAGTCAAATTATTTAGGAGCTTATTTTACTGCTAATGTGACTTACGCTATATGGTTTTTTTCCTCAGTAGATTTCGAAGTAGTAGACATCCTGAAATATAAAGTATACTATGATTCAAAACCTACTTTCTCCTTTGGATTCCTCCCCATGTGGGGCTTCAGAGAGATGTATTGCTCTTCCATGTGTTCTGTTTGTGCATGGGTTTGAAAAGAGGGTAAGAGATTGTTCTGAAGAGCAGGTTTAGCAGTGGTCCCTTTAGTATGTTTTATGTGATGTTTTTAACAGGAGTTTAGAACCTAATCAGCAAACACATTGCTGTTCGTGTCACTTGAGCTATTTTATCCTCCACATGCAGCACATGTGGTCTAAAATCATACAGCTCTTAAAAATCAGTGGGAATAGTTACTTAATTCAGCAAAATTCTGGAAAAAAATTCCAAAGTTAGCTTAAAGTAATTTTGAAAATACTTCCTTTGTAATACTGTTTCTGAATTTGTGGAAGACTTCAGGTTTGTCAACTTCAGTATGAAGGCTTAGTTACTCCTAGTGATTTCTGGTTAGTAGGGAGTGTCTTTGTCACACCTTATGGGTGGTTTCATATTCGCCCTCTCTATTTTGTGATTTTTGGATTCTTGCCTTACATTTTACTGCATTTATGTTTTAATAATCCAACAGAAATCTGCTCTTGAAAAAAATCTACTGAAATAGATGCCAAATGTTTTTTGCTGATGGCCTGTTGTTTCCTTGAGGAAGTGTTCAGGCTATGTAATGCTGTAGATTTTGGTAAATACTTTTTACCTCTGAAAAACGGACTGTGTTGCACAATATAAATAGTAATATTGTAAGAGCTCCTGAGTCCTGTGTCGGGTATCTTAGTCCATTACTGTATCATAGGATCTGTGATTGAAAGTAACTCATTTTGATAGTGAATCTAAATTTTTTTACAAACTCCCTGGCTGAGGCCTGGCTTGTCTGAACCTGGCAGGTTTGTCCCATGGACTGAAAGCTTCTTGAATTGTTGAGGCCGGAGTAGGGAGATTCATTCCCACTAAGGATATATGCATCTAAAAATAAAGTCTGCTTCGCATAGCATTCATAGCTTTCTTCATCAGTACTATAGTAATTGGATTTTAGCCTTGCACTGAATGACCAGAGAGGTACCTGTGCAGCTCTGCTTTCCAGGCAGGGCTTGCTTAGTTACTCTGATTTTGTGTACTCTGCTAAGTTAGGTTGCTTCACTTGAACCTCTGAAGTGCTCTTAATGTTGTGTCTGTGGGAGCTGTCAGGGTTTACTGTGTGTTGGGATACATACCGTGTGAACCATATGTTTAGAACATAAGTAGGAAGCTGTTTCCTCAGCTATTGTGTTCTGTCCTTGAGTCTCTGTGTTTGCTCAGGCTCTTCCTTGAAAGGGAAAAACCCACTTTGCTTCCAGCTTGGATTCTTCAGTGGCACTGCCAGATTTTGCAGTTGGAAGGTGGCAAAGCTTGTTTTGCTTCTGTGCAATCAAAGCATTCCCTGCTTTTTTTGGGAGACAACAGAGATGCTAATAGGAGGGTGGGATGGTCAGTGTCCGTGCTCTGCAGAGTGTAGTATGGCAGCTGGGAGGATCAGGCTTAGGCTTGAGTCCAGCTCCAGAATCAGTACCAGCTCCAGTTCAGTACCAAAAAGCTTGGGGTTTAAGTGGAGTAGGTGTAATTGCTGAGCTGTTTATATGGGTATGAGGTACAATGCGTAGAGAAATGTGTTTTTTCTTCTTAAGGGCCTGAAAGGCAAACTCTGAAATTCTGTTATTGCCTTAAAAAATGGTCAAGTTGAAATTTTGGTTTTATGTCCTGTTCTTGAATCCTGAGTTCAAATAACCCATGAGTTCTCCATGCTGATTGCTATTATCTCATGCTTTGATAGGAGTGAATTCCCCTTGCTAACTGCTGGTTTGGTAGGTGTAAGTACTGTGCAAGGTCTGTGTACTCGATTTTCAACAAATGCTTTTTAGAAGCTTTATATTGGTCGTGCATGTTAAACCTTGCCAGTAAGATTGTCTTGGAAAGAGTGTACTTGCCAAGCCCAGTGACATTTTCTAGATTATTCCAAAAGAGGAATTTAAAGGTTATTAAAAAAAATTTAAAATTAGATCCTGTTCTACTGAGAAAGCTTTTAAACTTTTGTGTGAGTCCTCCCTTCTACAAAGGTGTTCCGCATACAGTGGCCTTTTTAACCTTTATATATAAAGGTAACACATTCTAGCTTGTCAGATGTACTAAAAAGAAACGGAAGTTTTGTGTCATTTTTCTTGCTGCACTTTTAGACATGCCCTGAAATTCTTTCAAAGACTTAACAGCCTTGTCATTGAAGAATGCTTTCAGTATTACTGCTTGAGAATTTGTTCTTCATGAGATGTAAGTTTGATTGTGTAAGAAGGATCTTGCATAGCTTCTTGGAGTAGGCAGGGTTTTCTGTGGCATACAGAAAGTCTGGAAGTCGGTTGATTTTACTTTTCTTACAAATAATTTACCCATATATTTATTTAGTTTAATAAACTTTTTCAAAGACCAAAATGGTCTTCATTGTCTCTGAAAGGATTTGTTGCTCCTGATGTTTTGAAGTGTAGGCAGATATCAGTAAGGTATAGTTCTAACTGTAAGAAAATGAAAACCTTTGTGCTAAGGGAGATGGAGAGCAGAGTTCTAATTGTACCCAGCACAGCCTTTTCAGTTTCCTGTGTGCTGCTCCTGTTGGGTCCTTGCAGAAGGAAGGCTGACATGCCCAGCTGTGCTGCTGCAGGAATTGTTCCCTGGACTGGTTTGCCCTCAGTTCCGTGTGCCAAGCGAACACATCACTCGAGCGATCCATCTCAGTGATGAGGCAGAAATCATGTACTGGCGGTTTTGGCCACAGAGCCAAGACAGCAAAGCAAGAGATTTTATTCTGAAAGAGGGATCTTCAGACTCTTGGCGTGAAGCCCAGTGACCTTTGTGTTTTGATCAGGTAGAGCTTCCAAGCAGTGACGCTCCAACTTGATTCTTCCTCTGATAATGTACAGTGCTGCTTCTCGGAGCATCTTAGTGCTTCCTTCGAGACTCTTCACACTGTTGGATATGCAGGACTTGCTTTGGGATGCAATTTTGTCACATTGGCAATCTGTAATTTAACAGATGAGATGTCAAGTGCCAAGTTTCATGTTGTCATAGAAATTTATTAAGCTGGCAAGCTCTGCTGTTGTAGCTCACTGGAAAGCTGTTTCAGTATAAGCCAAATGTTAGCGTTAGTTTATTGCAGTTCTTTGTGTGTTGCTCATTCACAATTGCTTGTTTTGGTGTGCAGGGTTGAGGCAATACTGCTTGGATGTACTGAGGCAAAATATTGCAGAGATGGTAAAAGCACATTTTTTATACTAACTTCTGATTGATGCTTTGAATTATTCTGACTGTTGCTGTGTGATATCTGATTCATTATTCATCTCATTTTCTTCTTTCTCACAGTGCTGAAAGGGTAGTCATTCTTTTGACTGAGCTGTTTGCTGGCTCTTTCAGATTGCAAAATGCAGAAACAAATAAATGTGGTCAGGTAGTGTAAAAACAACTAAGTTTGTGTTGTGAAAACTTAATAGTGCTTCATTTTCCTTGTGAACATAGTTATGTGACATTGCTACAGAACTTTAATTTAATACTGTTTTCCAGGTGCCATGTTTCAGAACAGACAAAGACAACTGAGAAAGAAGAGCTGAAGAAAGTAGCACAGAAACAGATACAGGCACATTGGGGGAAAAAAAATTGACCTGTCTCTGAGGTGACTAAAGGGGAATAATGGTGATTTTGCGCCGGGCTCGGCCGCCTGCTTCCGCCCCAACCAGCAATGAATCTTGACTCGCTCTCGCTGGCCTTGTCTCAAATCAGCTACCTGGTGGACAATTTAACCAAGAAAAACTACCGAGCCAGCCAGCAGGAAATACAGCATGTAAGTAAAATGATATGGTCCTACAAAATAAATTTTGGAAAGAGAACTGGATTGTTGAATGGAGTTTCTCTTCTCATTTGAACTGTAGTCTGCGGCGCTCTTGTGGATATTATGTTCACTCTGGTGTTGGGAATTGTAGAGCATCTCATATTCCTGTTGGTTCATCTGTCAAGTCATGAAATACAGCTCAGAGCTGAGACCAGTATTAACTTTGTAGTTGAATATTAGGGTTAACTGCTGCTTCTGAAGCGTACTGTGAAAAGCTTTCCTAACTCCTCCAGGTTGAATCTTTCCACTTTTGAACATTGCATAGAACACTGATTGGGAGGGGCTGGAAAACTTCTACATTGTGTTCAGAGGTGTTGCACTGAAAGCATTAGTATGTGGTAATTTACCTCTGAATGCTCTCTCTTCCCTCGCGTGGAAGTTTTTTGTTCCTCTTCTCATTCAGTGACTCCTGACTTGGTGGGAAAGCCAAGCTGACTGTTTTGGCCCTGGGTTTTCAGAAGGCAGGCAGAGTAGCTGCTTGTTGAGACCCAAATATCTGTGATCTGGGCAAGAATTCTGGTTTAACTGACCTCTTTAGAAATAGCTCTGACTTGCAGGATGGACTGAAAAGCGTTATCTGGAGAGGAGTGCTTAGGAGGAAGTGAATGTTACTGAGCTAGTTTTAGAAACTGGTTTAGTTCAGTTCCCAGCAGACAGCTGGGCCAGTTAAATGTTGGGGTTTTTTCCTGCAGCACTGCAATCCTGCAGCGATTTGAATCAGATTAGAAGGCCAGAGGGCTTAAGCAGTGGGTTTCTGGTAACAGTTGATGTCTTTAAAAGTGCATTCATTACTTATCTTGATGTGAGAGGAGAGTGATTTCAGCAGTATTAGCTGCTTTAAATGTAAGAAGGAGTAGGTCTCTTGTAACTTTTTTAACTTTCCTGTGTTTTTGCAAGTTCGTTACTCCAGGGACTCATCTGGGATCTCACTGTCCTTTTGATCACTGTTGGCTTCAACAGATGGTTTTTGCAATAAGGTGTGACTGAAGCGTACCTTGATTTGGGAGAAGATATGGTTGATCTGCCATTCAGTTGCAGCATAGCTCGCTAAAACAGGGACAGATTCTTCCTTACCCTTCCGCCAGGCCTCTTAGAGGAACTGGAACTGGTCTGTGGAAACGTGTGGTTTGTGTATGGTTATAAAACAGATCTAGGATTTCAAGACTAAATTCCTAAAATCTTCTTAATCCATTTTCTTTTTTTGTTTTGTTTTGTTTTGTTTAATTTTCCGGGCGTTGCTTTACTTTTGTGGTTGCTACTACAATTTTTCCTGAGGTAGTTGAAGAGATTATATGTGCATGGTGTAACTCTCATGGGACTCTTCTTGGGGTGAATTTTTAGCATGATTCACTCAATTTGACAAAGCTTCCATCTAAACATGTTGAGTTGTGGAAATCCATACTTGGAGTTGTTCATGTTACAGCTGACCAAAATGACACTTGCATTTAAATACCTCACTCAAGTGTAACAGTTGCAAAGCTTGAGAAACTAATTTCTGTTTAAATGTGCTATAAGTAGTCATTTGACATAGCTGATGCTAAAAAAGTAGAATATATGTTTAAAAAAACCCAAAACATTTTTTGTATTTGTCAGACACAAATTCTAAACCGTGGCTTCCTCTGAAGTGAGTTTTTGTGGTCTCCTTTTCCTGAAGTAGTGGTAAGGAGAGCCTGGTTGGAGAATGGGAGAGGGCTTTATGGGTGGGTTTGTCTAGGAAAGCAAAACTTCCTGAATCTAGAAAAACAGTTGTTTTTTATCTAATCCTGTCTTGCCTAAGCAAGGTCCCTGTATGATCAATCCAAATACAGGTGGCTCAAGCTTTATCCTACATCACAGACTGGTTGAGGTTGGAAGGGACCTGTGGACGTCATCTTGTCCAACCTCCTGCTCAGCCGGTCACCTAGAGTGGGTTGCCCAGGAATATATCTGGACAGCTTTTGCGTACCAGTATGGATGGAGACTCCACAACCATTCTGGGCAGCCTGTGTCAGTGCTTGGTCACCCTTGTGGTAACAAAATAGTCTTTAGATCTTATTACTTGCTACGCTATCATGTAAATATGGTATCAAGGCTACCAATACAAAGGGTTTTTTCAGCTCTTTCTACAGGAAAACTGGTAATTCTTATTCATTGTTTCCTGGAAAAGCTTTTTTGTGAATGTAGTTAGAGTTGACAAATGCTACTCTGCACTTCTAGTCTTCTCTTCCCTTTCCCATATGTTAAATTTTGAAATTCTTATCCTTTGGAAGATACCTCTGTACCAGGACACAGTGTCCTTCTGATGCAGAAAAGATGGCTTTAGCATGTACAGTTTTCTTCGGCATCTGTTTACTTTGATGAGTTCACCTTGGTCATAGCACCAGGCAGCTCCACAGGAAACTGATTCAACTTCGCGCCTGTCTTGTTACCACATCCAAACCTTTGTATTTCATTGGGATTGCCTAAACGAACAGCCTGTTTTCTGAAGCCTGAGCTAGGTGGTAGGACTTGCTTTCGATTCAGGTTTGCTGCCTTTTGCACCAATCTGAGCATATTCCTGATCCTGGAGTACGGCTGTCTTCAGAGGCAGAGCTGTCACCGTAGCTGGGCTGTTTACTCTGGACATACCACAGGAATGTGTGTTGTAGCCTCTGGTCAAGAAGCAGAGCTAGATCTGACTTGGAAGTTTCTTTCCAGCAGAACAGAACTTGGCAGCCACTGGAATAAGCAGGTTCTGAGGGAAAGGGAAGCATAGTTAGATAACAGTAGAAAAATTGACATGAAAAAATCAAACATCAGAACCCGAGCGGACAGAATCTAAAGCAACCCTGTTTGTCTCTTTGCACAAAGAAACTACCGGCAAACAAGGACATTAATGATGGGGTGAAGCAGTGGGCTTGGTGCAGGCAGTCAGACCAGAGGCAGAGCTGCAGGTTTGTGCTGGCACATTTGTGTCTCTCTTGCAGCTAGAAAGGGGAACACAATGGGAAAAATGTTGCCAGTAGATGAAGGTTGGATTTGTCATTAGCTGCTGCTACTGTTTGGACAAAAGAGGCGAGCTGCTGTTGATTGTCTTCAAATTTCTGACAGTATGGATTCTATTAAAAACAAGTAGTGCTGTCCACTTAGATGGGGTTTAAAGAAATGAGTAAGTTCTGAAACAATCTGGAGCTATTTCAGACAACAAGCTGATGAGCTGGTCTGTAGCCAAGAGTTAAACTTAAGACAAATGGTAGGGGTTGCTGACGAAAATGTGATATTGTTAAAATTTAGTAATGAGTGCTAGATGTTGCAAATTGGCAAATGCAGGTCAGCCATTTATGGCAGGTATTGGATTCAGCCAAATGGGGTCTAATGACAGGAAAGACATGGTTAAAGGTCTCAGCTTCAGGTGTTCAGCATGTAGTCTTGGATCTTAAAGCTTGCTAATGAGTAAGTTTGGGGTGAACTTTTTTCTTTCGATACCAGAAAAAATTTCCTGTATGATATTTCCTTATGTCTTAAAAGACCCTGAAATAATGGCAGTCAAGTCAGCTGTGGCCAGGAGACAATGTTGAAGCTGCCTGCAAGACCAGTGGAGGTGCTGTATGATGACTTGTTTTCTGGAGAAATTCTTGCTACCCAGGCATAGCACAAGTGCAAGCTGTCCCAAGGCTGTATTCTTGCAGAGTTAGGCACTGCAGCTGTGAGAAAAAGTGAGGAAAAATGAGGCCATGACACTATGTGGGTTCTGGACTGCTTTGATGCTAGAATCCTCAGGGTGACTTGAAAACCCCTTAGTTAGGTTTTTAAGAATACCACCCATGAAATGCATGGCTTCTGTGTCAGTGACTTGTGTCTATATTATCTTTGTTTATACTGTTTGTTTGCAGATAGAGTTAGTGACTTGGTTTCTAGGTTACTGATTAAAAGGAACATTTATGCAGTTTTGTTGAAACTGTATATGGTTTAACTACTAGAAGTATTGCTGTATCCATGGTGTATCCAAGTATTGCTCATCCACTAGACCCAGATCTTGCTCTGTAGGAACTGTTTGCTACCAAGCTGTGTTTTTGATACTTCTTTCCAGATTGTGAATAGGCACGGTCCCGAGGCAGACAGGCATTTACTACGCTGTCTATTCTCGCACGTGGATTTCAGTGGCGATGGTAAAAGCAGTGGCAAAGATTTTCATCAGGTACAGTTTCCACTGATGCATCTGTTTATTAGTTTTGATTGTTAAAAATCTGTGGTAGGATTTGATGTTAAGCACAATGGCAGGTTAAAAGTAGTAGGTTCAAACAAATTTCTTTTCTGGTTATATGGCCTTTCAACTGCAAGCACTTTTTGCCGGTCCTCAAGTCATAAGAGAGATTGTTGATACCTGACTCTTACAATGTCTTGATCTGGAAAAAAACAGATAGCATCAGTACAAATGCCCTTTTTACCACTTCCAGTGCTCTAGTTTGAAAGCCTTCTGTGTGTTTTAAAAGTTTGTCCAAATCCACTGGCACTTCTGGTGCTGTGTCTATTGGCAGGAGTGTTTTCATCCTTAAGCACTTTTGCCACAGACTTTTTGGCTCATAAACAGGAATCAAATACTCTTGGATTGCCTATTGCAATGTGTGAGGATGTTAACAGAAAGCGAAACTTTGCACATGTGATGGAGAGAGACTGTTTCACCACCTTGTCAGTCCTAAAAGCAAAGCAAACCTGAAGAAGGCTTGAATGAAAAGAAACTAGATGATGTTAATGAGAATTTGAGCACTTATAGAAGTACCTTAGCTTTGTTTAGTTTTTGTGCACACAGTGGACAGAAGTTTTGTTTTATTGTCCTGTTACAAAACGGTTACCTCGTTCTTTTCAGACTCAATTTCTGATCCAGGAGTGTGCGTCGCTGATTACAAAACCAAACTTTATCTCGACGCTGTCCTACGCCATTGACAATCCCTTGCACTATCAGAAGGTTTGTATGCTTCTTGAAGGGGATCCCAGTGTCAGAAACTGCTCTGAATTGATCTGTAGGAAACCAGCTGGTTTTCCCTTGTGTTCCCTTGTTGTACTAAAATCTTCAAAAATTGAACTTGTCCAGTTGGTGTCCAGGTTTTTCTGTTAAAGTACGCAAGTTAGTCAATCGATCGGAATGACTGCAGACTAATTCTAATGCTTTATCTGATGTTGGTACTTTGTGGTTGTTTGTGGCACCAGAACAAAAATCATGGGTGCTCCTATTCCTTTCAGAACAAAAATCATGGATGCTCCTATTCCTTTCAGTATGAAAGCCATGATAGTGGTTTAATTGTGAAAGAGTGGGATATATAGAAGAAGCTTTTAGGTTAGATATATCCAAAAGTAGTTGGAAAGTTGTTTAGCCATAGAAGCTTTGTGTTAACCTGCAGCAGAACAGTAACTAATATTGCAAGCTTACAAGTGGACTCTATATAGCCTGACACAGTACAAATGAGACTAATCCCAAAACAGCTCTCATGTAACTCTTCTTGCCTGTTTCAGAGTCTAAAGCCTTCACCCCATTTATTTGCCCAATTGAGTAAAGTCATCAAATTAAGTAAAGTTCAAGAGGTAGGTGAACTCTTCAAAAATATTTTAATGAGGTTTTTTTTACTTAGCTAATTAGAAAGGATTATGTCCCCTTACTGTGATGTTTGTTCTTGCTTGCAGGTGATTTTTGGTCTCGCTTTACTGAACTCTTTCAGCTCAGATCTGCGAGGTTTTGGTAAGTGAAGCTTCTGAAGTACTGCAACAGGGACAGCCTTTCTCTTTTTCAGCAGTGGGCTTTCTAGATGGGTAGATGTGTGCCTGCGTGGTCTGAGCTTGCAGTTAGTGGTGCCATTGGGGGGGCAATAGATAACACAGTCATCTTGTATGCAGTTGAAGGACCCTTTCATGAATGACTTGCTAGATGATGAATCAGATTAAGGTATTGTGATATCTTAACTTCTAGTTGTCCGTTAATATTTGAGTTCTCAGGAATGGATTATGAAACTTCTATTTAAATCTGAACCGTTGTGGTTTGTGGTAAACAAACTAAAATTAAGGGAATGGTACCTAGCTAAATGAATCTTCATATTAAAATAGAATCCCAGATTTTGACTCTAACCTCTTCTGTTTCCAAAAGCTGCCCAGTTTATCAAACAGAAACTCCCGGATCTTTTGCGCTCTTACATTGACGCGGACGTCAGTGGAAATCAAGAAGGTGGCTTCCAAGATATTGCAATAGAGGTCCTGCACCTTCTCCTCTCCCATCTCCTCTTTGGGCAGAAGGGAGCCTTTGGGGTAGGACAGGAGCAGATCGACGCTTTTCTCAAAACATTACGTAGAGGTAAGTGATGCTGTTCAGGAAGTCTGACTAGGCGCAAACTTTGAGATGTATTTTCATGACTTGCTGTCAGTGCGGAGTGCTGAAGTGGTGGGGAGCTTGTTGATGTAGAACTCAGTAAATTTTCATAGTTCTAAACTGACAGAAAAATACTACTGTTCTGGTATTGGGTCATAATGTACTGTTTTGCTTTCAATGAGCAGTAATGTGGTCTCACGTTTTTGTAAAGTTGTGATAACTAAACACTGAGTAAGGGATATTCAAGTCTGTGTTTGCTTGTATGGGATGGTATTCCTGGATTTAACTAAAGCAGCTCAGTGCACTGTATTTGAAACCTCCCTTACAGTGTTCCTACATACACTGCCATTTCAAACAGATGCATTTTAAGCACTGTTTTATTTATATTGGATGCAGATCCATGAGGAAGCACTGAGGGAGGTGTTTCTGAATTAAACTCTGGTTCATTTCCTGAAAGCTACCATCTTAGTCTCTTCCTTTCCAAAATGAGTATTGGCTGTAAACCTATCACGTTAGGGAGGCTTTGGACTTAAGATGATAACTGAATTTAACTTAACCCACCCTTTGGTTTTGCACAGACCTAGAGGAAAGTACCCTTTATACAAAATATTTGTTCTAATTGTTTAATTATATTAAACAATTAGTTCCTGCTTATTTTAATGAAGATTGTGTATTACCTTCTATAATTCCTGACACTTTGCTTTGGGAAGTTGGGAACTCTTTTCTGAATGGCCCTGGAGGGTACAGAGACATTATGTGTCATCCTAAAGACAATGCTGTCTCAGGAAGGCCTACCCACAAGATGTCTTTGCTGCTTTCCACTGTGAGCAGAACTCTCATGCACACATCTGATCCTCTCATTACTTGTATGTCTTAAACTTTGCCTCCCAGGAAGGAAAAAAAGGAGTATTTTTCCATGCCTAAGTGCCTGGCTTAGGTTTGCTATGCTTCATAGAGTCAATAGCAAATCCTTCGTTTCCTAATACTTCCTGAGGTGGAGTAGCAGCTTGTGCTGGACTGCTGTATTGTTTCCTGCTCTGTGCTTTTTCTGGATGACTGCTGTTAGTGACAATCTAGTGCTAAACTTACACCAGCACAGCTGCTGGCCTTTTGGGCTGCTGCAGTGAACCTGTATGAACCTGTCTAGTCTACATTCTTCTCTAGGAATATCCTATTTTGAATAGTCTTTCACATGCAGCTGGTATTCTGGGTGTTTTGACACTTTGTTGTTACTCTTGCATTTAGATTTTCCCCAGGAGCGTTGCCCTGTGGTGCTTGCACCACTTCTATACCCTGAAAAACGGGACATTCTAATGGACAGGATCCTGCCTGATTCTGGAGGGATAGCCAAAACCATGATGGAGAGTTCTCTGGCAGATTTCATGCAAGAAGTTGGCTATGGCTTTTGTGCAAGGTTTGTAGGAATATGTAATTTTCAAGCATCTTGGGTGGTGGTGGTTTCCTTTCTTGTTTCTTAAGGCAAAAGGTAAAGAACACTTAAACTACTAAAATAACTAGAATCTCATCAAGTACTATGAGATCATTTGTTTGGATTCTTGTTGTGTTTTGCTTTCTTCTAATGTGTATAACATGCCTGTGGACACTGGCAGGATTTTCACTGTAGGATTTTGTCATAAGAAGTGCTACATAAAAGGATTCACATTCCTATATGAAAGTTTCATAAGAATTTGACCATCACCCTTTTTTAAGTGAAAACCAAAGTGTCTGGGTAGGCATACATTCCAGCTAAATCCTACTAGAGTTTTGGAAGAACTTCACTCTTGTTGCAGACTCCTGTTAGCTCACTGTCCACATGACATAGGTTGTAGAACAACTGAAGATGGCCTGACTTCAAGAGTAGACCAGCAGCAACTTTCTGTTCATATTGGATTTTGATCAGTGTGGTACTGATCAAATGACTGGTAATGATTATTTGTAGCTGTAGACTCTAATTATGATAGTGAATTGCTGGGGTATCTTGACAGTTTCATCAGTTTTTGCCTACTCAGGCTTGTTTTGGTAAAAATACAACTGTATTAAACTCATCTGAGGTTTGTGTGTATTTTGGTAGACATACATTGCCCACATCTTCAGTAGTGTTCCATATTCTTGCTCCCTACAGCAGTCTGAAATGTTAGAGGGGCAGCTCTGGACTTCTGCAGCTATGTGAAACACACTGTTGTCCATAGTGTGTGGGTTTTTGGGAGTCAGGTCAGCAGGACTAGAAATCTTTGCTTGTAGCACCTAGCACAAGTACCTCATTATGTGGGCTGTTTGTTTATAGACGTGTGTTAATTGGAGTGGTTACTAGGAAAGTGGAAGGAGAAACTAGACTTCAGTCAGAAGCTGTCTATTGAAGAGTTAATTTGACTATATTAAAGGTTTATTTCAAGTGTTCAGCTGGTTTTAAAGGGGGACTTAGCCCTCAGAATGACGCTAACCTGCTTTTTGTAAAGGAGGATTCATTAAGAAGCATAAGGTAGAAGTAAATGATTCTGTATTTTAAGAGAAAGACTGTTGCATACTTTGGGGAGGTGATGAAATCTCAAAGGTATTGACACAAGTTTCTGTTTAAACCATGAAGTAAAAACACAGTAAGTGTGTTGGAAGATACTGAAAATTTTTTCCTTTGTTAACACATACCTGTTAATAAAGCAGTTTATATCTGTACTGATGCTGTGTAAATCTTCCTGGCCTAGTTATGAAGCATTGACAAAATGGAAAAAAATTGCAAAAAAAGCCTTCCATTCTAAAGTTGAAACTTGAGCATCTGTCATTGTTTTCTGTCTTGGCTCCTTGGAGGTTTTTGCTCGTGCCCGCTGCTCAGGGATGCCAAGGCTTGTATGGAGCTGAAAGACAAACATTTACTACCTTTGAAGTGTGTATGTCATCATTGTGAAACATGCATTCTCAAAGCCGTTGTTTCACTTTTAGGTAGCAAAAAGCTTTAGTCTTTGAAGCTCTGTATCAGAGGTCATTATGTTGAAGTGCTTTTATCAAAAAACAGGGCTAAACCTACCCTGTACTTTTGCTTTGACAGAGTATAGTCTGAAACATCTCTGTGACATCCCTGTCAGTTCAGTACACCTTGTTTTGAACTGGAAATGTGGCACACTATATTTCGTGGAAATAATTGCACGGATTGTCTACTGAATTTTTCTTCTTGATTGTCTTGGAATTTTATTACGTTGGATCATTTTACTAACATGACTGAAGTTGTGAATGGTCATGTTTTAGTCTCGAATTAGTTTCTCCCAACAATCTGTGTGGCCCCAACTGTAATCACAGATCTCGTTTACGCCTGTCTTACGTTGTGCCACAGTGAAACCTGCTGTCCTGTAAGATCTCCCTGTTTTGTTGCATCTTAGTGTCGAAGAATGTCGCAACATAATCATGCAGTTTGGTGTTCGGGAGGTCACGGCTGCCCAGGTTGCCAGGGTTTTGGGGATGATGGCTCGAACTCATTCAGGATTGACGGACGGTATTCCATTACAAGTGAGTGGCCTGTTGGGTTGAGGGATTATATTTCAGCAGAAAAAAGGAGTTAAAATGCTGGCCTCTAATAATTTAACAATTGCTGGTATTATTTGATACTTGTACTTCTAACTGTTCCCCTGTACCTGTCTGTAATGCTTTCGTGAATGAAAGATTCTCAGAAGTGTAAAACTGATGTCATTACTTGTCTGAACTTCTGCTTATACCTTCCTAGTGCAGGTAGTTCTGTAGGCAGTGGGTGTTGAGACTGCTTTATTTTTCACTAGTGTTTGATTCAGTGTATTTGACTTGCAGTCTATTTCGGCTCCTGGCAGTGGGATTTGGAGTGACGGCAAAGATAAGAGTGATGGAACCCAAGCCCATACTTGGAATGTGGAAGTCTTGATTGATGTTCTTAAAGAGCTGGTAAGTCTTGTGAACATCTTGGTCTTTTATGTGGAATATGTGAAAGCAGGGCATATCTCAGTATGATTATAAACCTTAAGCTCCCAACAGCCTGAATAGCTTTGAATCTCTGTAATGTACTTAAATGATTGGGGGTTTTTTCCTCATTAACAAGAAAATTTTGAGGAATTGTGTGAAATAAAAGCTGGTTGAATGAGTAACTTGGGTGCAGTTTGAGATTTATTCCATACTGCTCCCACATACTCCAGCATGTGTTCTCTGAGGGTTTTTGTGTTGCAGCATGTTTCTGACAGTGGTGAGTTTTGTGCATCAGACAGCTTGTTTTGAAGAACTTCTCGCTGTAGGCATTGATGATGAAAATGAAGCTATTTTTATAGCTACTCATTCCAAAACTCTTGCTTATTGCTTCTTACATATTATGACACTGTAAAATAGGAAAGTTTTTCCACCACTTTATAAACCGCAAGTTTTGTAATTAACTCAGTTAAGCATGAGTACCATTTCCTTTGCTTACCTTATACTGAGTGATTCTTTTTCTGTATATTCTCTCTAGTGTATGCAGGAGTCACTGTTTTGTTTTTCTAAACCTTGGGGCATAAAATAGCTTTGTCTCTAGTGCTCACCTGTCTCTGAAATGAGTACTCTGTGTTCCGCAATGACCGCAGTTCCCTCCAAGCTTCCTCATCCATATTGTTTCACACTGTTGCTGGAAATGTAATAGGTGTTTTACAAGGACTTGGAGTTTACATTTTGCAAAAGAAGAGCAAGTTCTGCTTGCCAGCAGGTCTGACCCTTCTACCTTTTGTCAGAGGGCATATGGAAGCCTAGGAAAAGGAATAAGTTAATATGCTAAGAAGGGAGCTATGTGTTCGTGTTTTTTAAAGATTTGTTATTGAAATGTTTGGAAGGATAGACAGCTGCTATAGTGGTGGGGAAGTACAATCTCACAGGGTAGTTTCAAACATTAACTTGCATCAAATTCTCACAAGTATGTAAATACTTTCCTTTTTAAAATAAACACCTTGCTTTCAATTAAAAGTCGGATGGATGTTAAGCTGGATAAAATGCTGATGAAAATTGATTCTTTCAAGACAGTACTGAAGATTGTAATGTGCAAGGCTGACAACCCTTGTTTGTCTGGTTGCAGAACCCTAGCCTGGACTTCAAGGTAGTAACGTATGAATTGGACCATCCGGGATTTCAGATTCGTGACAGCAAGGGCCTGCATATTGTAGTCTTTGGCATCCAGAGAGGGCTGGGCATGGAGGTTTTTCCAGTTAATGCCATATACAGACCTTGGAAGCATGCAGAGGGCCAGGTAAGTTTACCAGCATTTCTGCTCTATCTGTAGAATATTTGCAAAGTTCCTGAATGTCTTGAATGGTAAATGGGGCTTGGTAATGTGAGTGTTTAGATAAGCCACATTTGAGACCTTGGCCTGTAAGGCACAAGCCTCAGGTGTGTAACAGAAGTGCAGTCTGTAATTGACTGTGTTGTGTGGGACGTGGTCACTTGCTGTGCACTGTGACCAGACCTTTGGCTTCAACAGAGTTCTGGTGTGTAGTGCAGCTGAGCATAGAACTGCTGCTGCATGGCAGTGCTCTGGAGTTTACCTGGTTACACAGAAAGGCCACAGCTTTGTGCAGACAAGTACCCTCAGCATGCCTGTGTTCTTAATTTTCAGAAATTCTAGGAGAAATGTGAGGTTCAGTCTTCTGTAAAGCACAGAGTGAAGCTTGGCTCATCTCTGCTGCTTTCAAAAATGCAGCAATTGATAAAGTGGAAGGAGCCTTAAACTCTAACATCTAAACTATTTTTGACATTTTTTTTATTCCAGCTCTCTTTCATTCAACATTCCCTCATAAACCCCGACATCTTCTGTTTTGCTGACTACCCTTGCCATACTGTTGCCACAGACATCCTGAAAGCACCACCAGAGGATGACAATCGAGAAATTGCTACATGGTAAACCTGCTCTCAACTGCTTCTCATACCTAGAGTTAGAGTAAGATCACTGATCTGGTCAAAGGTGGCTTTATCTTCATGCAGCGAGATTTATTGTAGCTGTGTACATCCCAATATATCAGCCATTAGTATTTGTTCCATGTGTGATTGGTGAAAGTACTCACAGTATCAGAACTTCCTGTGTACTTCCATAATACCTTACTTTTATTGAAGTCTTTGGCTTGTTTGGAGAATTTCTGCTGATCTGTTTTGGCATATACTGTAAGCTGAACGGAGGGAATAGAGGAGGTGGTGTGAAATTTAAATCTGTCTTTCCCAGGATGATAATTAGAGAAACTTGCTCTACTCGAATGAAAGAAGTCCTAGAATTTAAGTAGGAAGTTTATGTGGCTCTTGGTGAGTTATTGCATAAAGCTGACTGGTGTGACTTTCTGACCTGACTTTTACACCCCTTCTTTTGATATAGCCGTGTAGCTTATTTCAGTAAAGATCTTTGGTTCTTTTTCAATTATGCAGCCCAGAAGAGGGAATTGAAGGATGAGGAATACAGGTAAATTGGCAGTGATCACTTGCCTGTAAAGCAGACAAAACAAGTAGAGTATCTTCACTAAGTTTCACAAGTGGGGACTTTGAGGTGTTTTAAAACTTGTATTCCATTTCTGGAGGTGCGTTTCAAGTTACATTATCCAAGTGACCCACCTCACACTGAGTTTCTTCAGCATCAGCTTTCAATTCTCCCTCTTTCCTAACAGAATCAGGAGCTCTTCAGCTCTTAAATTGTGAGTTATTTTTCATGGTTTCTTGCAGGCTTAATGGTACATTATAAGAGCTGCAGTGTCAGGTTGTTTTCTGTGGGCATCGCATTATATCTCTTTACAGTTGTTGCTGTAAAATACTTGAATCCAGGATCCTGTAAGCTTGCTGCTTGGTAACTTTGTGAGGGTTGTCTATTTGTTTTTTCTCTTTTGTTAGGAAGAGCCTGGATTTGATTGAGTCTCTGTTACGATTGGCAGAAGTGGGGCAGTATGAACAGGTTAAGCAGCTCTTCAGTTTTCCCATCAAGCATTGCCCAGATATGCTGGTATTGGCCTTACTGCAGATCAACACGTCCTGGCATACCTTGCGCCATGAACTCATCTCCACGCTCATGCCAATTTTCCTTGGCAACCATCCCAACTCTGCCATCATTTTGCACTATGCATGGCATGGACAGGTAAGTGTTTTCAGTGTAGTTTGTTCACGTAACTGGAAAGCTTGCTAAATGGGTTGAGCAGTTAGAACAACAGTGTTCGTATTGTTTTATGATCTGGTCAAATTAAAACTCAAGAGGTAACTATCTGTGGTTTATGCAAAGTAATGGGATGTCTCTTCCCAGACCTGAAGCAAACTCTTATGGTTTGATTTTCAATAATATTCACTGAGAAAATATTCCTGGAAAAGTAGAGAGACACAAGTTTGGCGTTTTTAAACCTTTTAACTTTGACTAAAGCTAACCATGGTTTGTTTAAAAAGAATAAAGGCAAAACCAAATAACCCAACAAAAATATCCCCCTGAAACCTCACAACAGCATCACCTGCCCTGCCGCCCTCAATTCTCAACCTCAGAGCATTTAAAGTGTTAAAACTTGAGGTAGTAACAGGTGAGAAGGTTTAAACCAAATAATCTCCTTTGTACTTGACGGAAGATGAAGGCTCTTTTAGGGATGAAGAAACTACCTACACTGTAAGTTTTCACAGTCTGGGTGTTTCCTGAAAACTTAGGACTGGCTGCTGACCTTTTTCAAGAAGACGTTCCATGTAGAGATAGTAGGTAGCTGTGTGTGCAAATCCCACGCTTTAAATGGATTTGCTCTTTGGTGTGTCCTTCATCATTGTGTGCACTGGTAGTTAAACAAAGAGAAGTCATAAGAAATTTAAAACAGAGGAAGCCTCTGGGGTCACAGGGAATCTGTGTTAGGAAACATTGTCCTGTTCATCTAGAGTTATGCCAAGGAGCTTGACCTCTGAGGTCATGCTGTGAATGTTTTTTATTTTTCCTGATAAAAGTCTTTAAGTCAAAGAATGAGGGGTAGAATAGATGTGACGTGCTTTTTGCATAAGGTCTTGAAAGGGCAAAATAGGCAATTTTTACACAGGGTAGGCCTCAGATTAGAGCACAGAATGATGGTTGCCATGGGACACGGTGCCATTCCATAACTTAAGGGTGTTTCACTTTCCCTTTAAACAAAACCCTTGCTGCCATAAAAATCTTAGTTGTGTTGTAGTTTAAAATTGCCCATGTGTGAGCAAAGAGCTAGATACTGTGTTTTTCTTTTTAAGGTGTGATAGTGAATTTTCACTTCAGGACAACATGTCAGGCATAGCATTTTGTAAATGATCAGCATAGTCCAAAAGCAGTTTGTCTACAATTGAGAGGAATTAGTCCTGGGCAGTGGTAGGAGAGAGGTGGGGATGTATATATTTACCATTTGCAGTCATGGTAGTCATTACTTGTAGCTCCTGAATAGTTTATTTTACATAGAAAGAGCTCAACTCAGAAGCAAGTTCTGAAGTTAAAGAGTAAATACGTTTATATGTTAAGCTTTTTACTTACGAAATACCCTGTTTAATGTTCACATAGTTGATCCTGTTTCTTGATTCATGAAGAACAATCCTAATTTAATTCTCCTCAGGGTCAGTCTCCTTCAATTCGTCAGCTGATCATGCATGCAATGGCGGAATGGTACATGAGAGGGGAGCAGTATGACCAGGCAAAATTGTCACGTATTCTTGATGTGGCACAAGACTTGAAGGTGAGTTTTGCAAAATACTGCCATTATTTTTTGTCTGGTGTCTTATGCAGACTTGTACGTCTTTTAACAAAGGCTAAGCTTAACTTAGACTAATTTAGTAAAAATTACATTGTTTAAACATGTCTGAATTAATTTGTTGCTGTGCTCCCTCATTTAAAAAAGAAAAAAGCCTACGTTCATGTGTCTTAAAGTACTCTTCAGCTGAGTTGTGGTATCTGACTACAGATGCTTCCAGCCTGTCCAGTTGTGAGCCCGAAACATTTTACTTGGTATTTGCAGTGGGGTTGGTTATCATGGCTTAGCTGACAAGTACCTTGGGAAGCAGTACAATAGAACCTCTTGCTGTGTGAATGTACTGTAAATCCAGGAAGAGCTTTGATTGTTTTAACCTTGAATACTACATAAATGAGAATGTAGAAAATACCTGTCAGATGTTTGTGTGAAGGTGGCACTGTTAAGCATAATGGAATGGGGATTTCTTGAGAATGCTAGTACTTCTTAGTTTTTACATGTTCACAAAAGACTGGAAGTTGTGGCTAACTTCTTTGAGGCCTTTATTGCTTCCTACAGTTAGATGCAAAATAATTGAGTGTCTCAAAGTGCAAGAGCACCAGCTGCTGTTTGAAGTCAGTTTTGTTGTAGCAATTAGTGTTCAGAGATGAGCTCTTGGAGCAGATACATTTTGAGTGTCTCTGAAGGGGTTGAGGTCTGTTTGCAAGGAGATGGTAGGCTCTTCTGCTTAATTTCATTACGATATCAATTTGGTAGCTCTTGACCACTTGCTGGTGGTTTTTCATATCACAGAGGAATTTAAAACTGTCAGCACAAGGTCTCTTCAAAGAAGGTGAAGTCATGATTTCAAATCAGGGCTCTTGCTTATTTGTCTCATGAGTGAGCTATAAAGTGAAGTTGATAGTACCAATCTTTGTTGACAAAGAAAGCATAGCAGCATATGATAATAAGACTTCTTTACTAAAAAGTGTATGGGGACTAGAAAGAAAAGAAAGGAGAAGGGGTATCTGTGTGTCTTCACTAGTAGTCTTCTGATTTTCTTTCTTTAGGCCTTGTCAATGCTGCTAAATGGTACTCCATTTGCCTTTGTTATTGACCTTGCTGCACTTGCCTCTCGACGGGAATACCTCAAACTTGACAAATGGCTCACAGATAAAATTCGGGAGCATGGGGTAAAGCAGGATTTTTCTTTTTATTTCTGCACTCTTATCAGTGACTAACTTAAGTCACTTCAACGATTTTATAAGTAGCTTTAAAGTTGTTGAAAGTGTCCATGGTCTGATAGTTCAACATTTTCACTGAACTATAGTAGCTTAGTGCAATTCTTTCCATGGTGCAATTGCCAAGTTTGAAATAGTGTCTTGGATGTGATTTGGGAGATTAAGATAACCTTTTTTCCTCAGGAACCTTTCATCCAGGCCTGTATGACTTTCTTAAAGAGAAGATGTCCATCTATCCTGGGTGGTCTTGCTCCAGAAAAAGATCAGCCCAAAAGTGCTCAGCTTCCTCCAGAAACCTTGGCGACCATGTTGGCCTGTCTGCAAGCTTGTGCTGGGTAAGGATTATATTGCTTACACTGAATATGTAATCCGTTTGCAGCTTGTTTTCTGGCACATGGTCACAGCTGGTTTGGAATTTCACATGGGAACGGGGTTAATGAGAGTTTATAAACTTGCAGGGATAGGTGCAGTAGTACATTTAATTTTGCATTGAAACTTCTGTTGTAGACTAGGTCACAAAACCTTGAGTATTCTTGTCTTTATCAGCAAACAGGTGAGGTGATCTTGGTGACTTGGAGGCTGGCTGATTAGTCATATCCTGAGTTGTTAATGACTAGATACAGGGCTGTAATTCGGGCAAAGGAATCCAGGCCATGGCAGCATCTTGGAAAACTTGTGACTGTATAAAGGATTTTGTGATTGTGTTAAGCAGATACTTCTGTCTGGTAAATGGTGTAGCACAAAGGGCTTATGCAGCCCTTATGTGTAGGAGAAAAGTGGGGAGTGGTGATCATAGTGTAATTGAGACTGAAACTGGACATATGTAACATATGTTGCCTTGAGAGAGACTCAGAGTAGTCACAGATGAAGAAAACTGAAGATCTTCTGCAGATCAGCTTGTTTTAACTGAAGTCAAAAGGGTTTGGGTTTGAGAACTGCTAGAGGGAGGGGTAGATTACAGAAGAGATGATGGAGACTGAAATTGGGCAAATCAGTCTTTAAATACTACATACACACATAGTAAATGTGACTGAATATTGTAAAACATTTGTGGTGGCATTCCTTAATGCTGTCAGATCAAGGTGGTGTTTAACTGCAGCAGTATATCAGAGATAACGAGAGGTAGTGTGATGTACAAACCAGAGTGACTGGAAGGTGGTGATGGTGCTCAGTTTGCTGCTACATTTTGGCACCAGAGACAAGGCTGGCATGTCCAAGTGCATGTTACCTGATCTGAGGCTTGTACTGTGTCCTTTGGCTTAGCCAGTGCTGTCTTGAAAGAGATAAGAAACATCTTTAAAGGTACCCAGGATGATTGATGGCTCTTATGTAGATGCTAGGAAATTAGTACCAACGTCGAGTTGGTCACAATGGTTATTGGAACTGAAAGGGAGTTTGAGGTACCTGTAATATTTTAGAAGACAGGTTTTCCTGCTTTCTGCTGGAACCTGTGCAATTGAAGTTCAGATGCTGTTGAAATACTGTTTTTGAAACATAGCACATCTTGGTCTGAAGACATAGCTGTTATTTTTCAACTCAAAGTGCATCTTCTGAGACTGTAGTTCACAAATGAACTTATATTCCTTATTTTGCATGCTGCAGTGTCTCTTTCAGAGGTTTAATTGTTAACTGTAGACTTGATTTGTTTCTAATGTGATTGTGTTCTGAATCTTAATGTTTTACCAAGTTTTATTTATTTCATTAATTCCAAAAGCCACTAGTTCTCTACTGGCACAATTCTCACAGCTTTTGGTTTCTTTTTATAGCTACTTTTATTCCCTTTTATACAAGAATGTGACCTACTTGCAGTCATTTTCCATTAGTTATTCTCTTTGAGCTTTAGAAAGAAAAAGCTTGAATTTCTTTCATGAAGCAGTTGCTTTGATTAGCTTAGGTTTCAGTCACGAAAGGAAGCAGGCGTTGTAAAGACTAGAAGGTTAAAATCACAGTAAATATTAAATACGTCTGGGATGGTAGTTCTCTTCACTAGCTGAAGGCTGCCATCTCCTAAATCTGTTGATTTAGGAGCCTGCTCTTTCATTAGGCTGTAGTTAGTTCTTGTCTTGTTTTGTGACTTGGAAGACTCTCTTTTTTAGCCACCAGGTCCTTGCATGTTCTGAGACTTATTTTTGGTGCAAGTTGTTTATCACTGGTGAGCACTGCAGTTGTGGCATCATGCAACAGTGAGTCTTCAAAAATAAATAAGTGTTCCTTCTATTACTGAGTGTTTCTACAATGAAGTCAGGCTTGGTTGCAGGCACCACAGGCTAACCAACCGTGTGATTTATTAACAAGCTGCTTTTGAAAAGTCCTTCCCTCATGGAGCTGCAGTGAGTTGAGAGGGGCGCCAGTGCCTCTTCCATGCTGTCATGTCCTTCACAGCCCAAGTGTGTCAATGTAGGGAATGGTCATTTCTTCTCAGTCCCTGTCTCAGGAAGGGAAGAGGTTTCTGTGTATCTGTGCCTCAGGAATGAAAAGGGTTGTTACTGCTTTGTAAGAAAGGGGTTTTGGGGAAAAGAAAAGTAAGAGATATGAACATGTGATTCCAACAAGCTGGAACTTCCCTTATGGTGATGGTTTTGTTGCTCTAGAGGTGTTTGACTGTGGTCCCTGGCTCTCAGCCCACCAACTTAATTTGCCTCAAATGCAGACTGGCTTTTTTTGTGCATTTTGTTTTTGTGGGTTTTTTGGTTGGTTTGGGGTTTTGGTTTTTTTTAGAAACTCTGCAGTTCTCTGCTATCTAAAAATACTGTGATGTTTGCATCTTGATACTGCAGTGTGTCTCTTGACATAATAGAAACATTAACTTTCAATCTGCCCAGATGGCAGGACAAAATATTAGTGGTTCTCTCCTAAGCACAGATGGTCTAACCAGTCACCATAAGTATTGAACTCTGGGATTGTAAGTCTGTCTTTGCCCTCGTTTTGGGCTGCCACTTTGTCTACAGCAGGATGGAATTTGTTTTGCAATAGTATTTAAGCATGAAGACTGCAAATTTAACCCCCAAAAAAGGAGAAGGGCAAAAGACTGAGGTTGGTAGCCACATTTGAACTGTGCTCTACAGTCCCAAGTCCCATTCCATGGCTAACTGCAATGCTTTATGGTCTTGGAATGCCTCCTGCATCAGAAAAAATCCTGTGGTGCTTGTTAATTGGTCATATGTACATTTAAATGTTGAGATTTGAGACTGTGGCATTGAGGTGCAGGCAAATACATACTGCAGATACTGAGCCTGCTGTGTGCCATGCTCAGAGCTCTGTCTTCAGGTCTGGTTTCACTTTCTGAAAAAGAAACCTCATTGAGGTTTTTGGAAGGTAGATTTCTGATTGCATTTTCATGCATCTCCCCAAGCCCCTTTCTTTTGAAATCTTTGACACAAGGCTGTGGTGAGAGGATGTTAAAGACTGTAAAGGAACCAGCTTGTGAAACAGTTAATAACATGTTTGTTGCCCTGTATGGAAACCTGCTTACCCGTGATACCTCTCCAGCTTCCCGTCTCTCAGGGGTGAGGTTTTCCCCACACTGCAGAGTGAATTGCTGGCTTTGGAGAACAACTGGAAGCCTTTAACTAATTCTGTGTAGCCTCTAACAGAATACCTGCCAAAGCTGAAGGCTGGTATTTACTTTTCCTGCCTTAATCATCAGGATGGTTCCTCTGTTCTTTTTCCCCTCATCCCAACAGTTGTGCAGTAAAAGCTTGTGAAAATTGAGTTTAAATGAGGAATGTTCAGACGAGGTTAACAGAGTAACAAAGCTGTGTTAGTACAGTTGTGCCATTACAGGGAAGAATCTTCAGCTTTAGCTGTCCTCACCAAAAAGGTAGAACTAAAGTTCAGGCAAGTATAAATAACTGGCTATATTTTCCAAAAGGAAAATGTTAGTATTCTGTTAGTATGTCTGTGGCTAGGTACGTCAGCAGCAGAGCTGGCTTTCTTTCCAGTTTGGGAACCTGGCAGTCAGACATGGAACACTTTGGAAAGATGTACTGACTGCTCTTGGTTGTGCAATGACTTTGTGCCTAAGTTTGAGTTTTCTGATGGTTTTTTTTATTATATTTTCCTTGAATAGTTAAGTTCTTGTCTCTATTTGGGTTTAATGTTAGTGTGTGAAGCACGTCTTTTCAGTTTGTAGACAGATGAATTTTAGTGAAGCAGGTGGTGGTATTTACCTCTCATTCTTTTTTTGTCTGTGAGTACATAGTCCATGTATCTCATCCTTTAGAGAGACCTTGTGTGTAATGAGATTCAGAATGAGAGTAATCATAGATGGTGTAGTCTGGGGATAGGAAGGAGGCTTGAGTAGCAGATTTGAACAAGATAGCATCACTATCTCTGTGTTTTAATTCATGAGGCTAGGCTGTATATAGCCCATAATGTGAACTATAGCAAAGGCTCTTCCAAGAACTTTTGGAGCCATGTAGGTACATATCCCAGCCTTCTGTAAGCCATTATTTGCTGAGGTGACTGTAAAGGAGTCTTTGAATCACTGAAAACAAAGGAATGGTCTATTGGAGATGAATTTTTAGAACTACAGTTTAAATTTACCTATTTAAATCTAACTGTTTCTCTTGAGAGATGATCTAAGGCAAATGTTGCAAATAACAAAATGTATGTTCTGCTGGGGTTATTTTGCAACTTCTTTTTGTGAAATGTGGCCTCAATTTCTTGAAGTAAACCAAATAAGTTAGGGGTGCCTTAGTTTCATGAATGTTACATGGCTCACTGTCCTGCTTTTGTGTCCCAGGAGTGTTTCTCAGGAGCTGTCAGAGACGATCCTCACCATGGTAGCAAACTGCAGTAATGTCATGAACAAGGCTCGACAGCCACCACCAGGAGTCATGCCCAAAGGACGCCCACCCAGTGCCAGCAGCTTGGATGCCATCTCTCCTGTGCAGGTAGACCAATAACATGCTGCATTTCCAGAAGGTGGTGTTGATGTAGTGCTAGTTCTCCTGTGCTGCTTGAGCTCTTTCTGCAGGACTAAGTCAAACATCATCTGGCTCACATAGTGTTGTGCTTGCATGTCTGGATAACGTGCTTGTAACTAGAGAATGTCTGAGGGATGTAGTTCAGAACTTTAACTTCACCAATGTCTGTAAGAAGTAACTGTGAAGTATTATAGGATGGGAGCACTGAGGAGGGACAGATACTTGGTTTATTTAAAATAACAGGCTTTCTTTTAAAGTGCTAAAATTTACTAAGACTTCTGAGAATTAAGCACTGCCTTTGAACCTGATGTGTCTTGTTTGTAGCTTCACGGGCCAAGCCACAGTGCTAGAGCATAAGGACTTGTTATAACTGGGGCTCTTCAGCTCTCAACTGAACTGCTCTTTTAAAAACAAGGTACATTTCAGTTAATCCCTGCCACTCATCATCCCTTCCTCCTCTGGGAGCAACACATTACAGACAGGTTTTGCTTCTAGCAGTTATATTCAATGGCAGATTTTAAAGTGGTAACAAATTTTTCGCATGAAATAGTGGCAATTCAGCATTTAAGAATGTCTGAATTGTCAGTGGATTACGTGAACTAAACACAGAGAGCGGTTTCTTTGTGAATTGTTGCTTTATTGAAGTTGCTCATCAGATATACCAAATATCTTGGCAACCTGCTGCAAATAACTCATATGAACAAACAGCAGCAATTGTTAGTCTGTAGTCATGCTGTCTTCTGGGTAGATAACACCATTTTCTGCTGCTCCTAGTCAGTTCCTTAACTTACGGCTTTGTCAGCCTGTATTGTGCCTTCCCTCCTATTCATGACCCAGGTCGTAATGCTTTTTATTGAAGACTTCATTCAGGTGAAAAAAGTGGGCATAGGAGGGTGCTTCAGACAGTCAAAAACACTTAAGTTTGAGATGAAACAGCTTTGTAAGTCTTGGGGCAAGGTCTGAGGTTACAAACTGTAGAGCATAAGCTACTCTAGTACAAAAATCTGTGAGTAGAAATAATTATTATAAGCATTTATTGTTGTGTTACATGTAACTACAGACTATGGAACAATCAGCCTTTCTGTAAAACCTGTGAGAGAATAGGATTTCATGGGATTGTAGAAGAAAAATGAAAGCGCATTCTGTAGACAAACTAATCTTTTGGGGTGATCTGGATGACTTCAGAATTTACAGTAACCATGCAGAAAGGCTTTTCTCAGGAATGTTTTGATATGTAGCCGTCTTTATACAAAACATGCCAAAAATCAGCTGGATTGTGGTTTATGGATGTCTGTATAATCTTCCTTTCTTCATTCAGATCGACTCCCTCGCAGGAATGGCATCTCTTAGTTTAGGTGGCTCAGCTGCTCCTCACACCCAGAGCATGCAAGGCTTCCCTCCAAACTTGGGCTCTGCATTCAGTACTCCTCAGTCACCAGCAAAAGCGTTCCCCCCTCTTTCCACCCAAAACCAGACAACAGGGTTCAGTGGCATTGGAGGACTCTCTTCACAGCTTCCAGGTACTGCTGTTCGGGTGGAGTGGTTTGTTTTTGGCGTGGCAGAGCTAAGGCACTGTTACTGCTGTGGTTGGAAATACTGAATTGGATGACCCACCCTTAAAGGGTGGGTTAGGTGCTTCCTTCCCTTTAAGGATGGGAAGTCACACTGAACAAACAGCTGTGTTACATGGGAGGGAGTTAGACAGTCCTCACTCCTGGGTCATTGCTGAAACAGCACTTCAGAGTGTTGCAGCTGCAATAGGTAAATGAGAGTCAAGAGGATGAGTGTTTTGACAAATTTAGCAGCATTATTTTAGGTTGGGACAGAAATGAACTGCTTACATTAAAACTGCTTGGTGTTAGACAGCAATGAGTCTATAAAGCTCTGAGTTCTTGGAAGTGGCAAGTGCTGGGAGAAGTGGTGAGTGCGTGCTGTGAGGGTGCAACTGAGATGAGTGATAGTTTGCTTTCAGTAAGTGGCCTTACTATACAGGTTTGCTTTTCAATAGGTGGTCTTACTACGGGTAGCCTGACTGGCATAGGAACTGGAGCCCTGGGCCTTCCTGCGGTGAACAATGACCCATTCGTGCAAAGGAAGCTGAGCACATCTGGACTGAACCAGCCTACATTCCAGCAGAGTAAGATGAAACCTTGTAAGTGGTAGTGTTGTCTGTGGCTGTGAAGTGTGACTGTGGTCTGCAGTTAATCTGTATTTCCTTCAGGGGAAGCTTGGATCTGTAGGTGGTAAATGTTACAAGTCTGGCTCTTCTGTTATTCTATTAGTCTGTAAAAGGTACTTCTAAACTTGTATCCTAAAAGCTTGCCAAGTGGCCTGAGGGGGAGTCAAAAAAAGCTGTTAGCATAAAAATATCATGTGTTACAGATTTGCATGAACAGTGTGTTTCTGTCATTTTTCTGCTGTGCTGTGTTTTGAACAAAAGTGTTGTCCTGCTCTTGACAAAGAACTGCGTGCGCCTGGTACCAGGGTGTTTTTTGTTTTGTTTGTAACAAGGTTAAACCTGGGTAAGGTCCTGTTACAGCAGAGAACTTGACAGGTGAAGCAGTGAAATAGACTGCAACATTGGATACAGATAAGGCTAACAAAAGTTGATGGGAAGGTAGTTCTTGGAAGGAGGAATTTGGTTCCTAACACTAAGCCATTATCCTTAACTCATTTATGCCTCTGCAGCATGCTCACAATAAGATGTTAAAGCAGTCAAATGTTCAGGAAGCACAGCCATATGCTAAGCTTTCCACATTGCTGTTATGGAGCAGCTATCAAAGAAGCCACATCTAGTAACAGCAGTTACCTATTTCTGCAGAAGTCCAGCGTAGGTGGCTGTAATCACCATTGGTTTATATTTTGGGTCTTGAACATTCAATGTAAACTTGTTGGAAGCTCGATGGCTGGCCTGAAAGTTTGTGTGCAAGTTTGTGTGCATGTTAATGTTGTGTAGCATGCTTTATTCTAGTCTGTTCTGCATTCATTTATGTGGTTGTCAGTTGAGGTTAGCTTGGGATGCAGTGGGTTCTAGGAGTACAGCAGTGTGAGGTTAATGCTGTCTTAGGATTCCATTTTTTTTGAGTAAATATAGCATATAGAAAACAGATTTTTAAATAGCAGTTCCGGTCTACTGGAAAGGTTAAATATCCTGCTCTTCAGAAGAACTAGCAATTTTGTATAGATTGGTGGAAGAGTTGAAAAGGACTAGATGAAATCCTGACTGCCTGAGCATGATACCTGTTCTCTTTTTTGACAGCTGACTTATCTCAGGTGTGGCCAGAGGCTAATCAGCACTTTAGCAAAGAAATAGATGATGAGGCAAACAGCTACTTCCAGCGTATTTACAACCATCCACCACATCCGACCATGTCTGTGGATGAGGTGAGTTCCCTTCTGTAGCAGATAAATCACCTGTCCAGAGACTGGCTATAAAGTTGATCATAATTACTCCTTTATGTATTCGTTTTAGTGGGATGCTATAAAGGGCTCATGGTAGATGCTTGTAGAATTGGTTTTTTACTTTGTTGAAGTTGTTTTCACAGTAAACTTGCAGTTGATCACTACATTCAGCTTTGACTTCTGTGGACTCAAGACTTCAGATGTCTAATTAAAACTCCTAAAATGCTGCTAAGTGGGAAGAATTCAGTGTGATGTGGAAGCTTTTGTGTTGAAAATAAGTGCTAAAGAGTGCCTTTAAATAGTCTGTATAAATTATCCTGAATATATTTGTTTTTAAAGTATAAAAAAATGGCTAAAAGATCCATATATATAAAAGTGTCCCAAGTTCTACCTTCTGAGCTTTTGATAATTATTTTGGTTAGTCTCTATGAGAGTAATTATTGGTCTGATGTACTTACTGTTTGAAGTACTTCAAATTTACTCTAATATATTTGTGTGGTTATAAATTATGGTAGACACAACATTAATTTTCATTTTTTAAATTTGGAAGTAATGGAGTAGGCGGTCACAAAAAAGTTCTGGGAGAAGACAGTTACTTAAAAGAGAACTGAAGTCTGAAGCTCATTGTAGTGGTATAGTGTCTGTCTGCTGGTTAAAATGAAGCAGTTACTTTGCTAAGTTGTGGTAGCACCGTGTACCTTAGTTGCAAACACTCATGAAGCATGGAGATGGGAAAGGGTTGAAATAAAGCAAATCCATCAGTAACAATTTCCAATTTCTTTGCAGGTCTTGGAAATGCTGCAGAGGTTTAAGGACTCCAACATTAAACGTGAACGAGAAGTGTTTAACTGTATGCTGAGGAACTTGTTTGAGGAATATCGTTTCTTTCCCCAGTACCCGGATAAAGAGCTGCACATAACAGCCTGTCTCTTTGGTGGGATAATAGAGAAAGGACTGGTTACTTATATGGCATTGGGCCTGGCCCTGCGCTATGTTCTTGAAGCCTTACGAAAGCCTTTCGCATCCAAAATGTACTATTTTGGAATTGCTGCACTAGATAGATTTAAAAATAGGTGAGTGTGGGTTTTGGTACACTTCTAATAGTACATGTATTGTCTTGTGAACCTTGAACGTTCTCTAACCATGCACAACAAGAGTGCTTTTATGTGTTAGAAATATACACATCTCAACTTCATGAAACAAAATGTGTGAATGTGCTAGTTAAAGGGTAACCTTTCTAAGTGAAAATGTTCAGTGTGGTGTCTGGGACAAACTGAGATGCAGAAACTACTTAGACTTGCTATAAAAATTAGTGAAATGTTGAGTTAGATGAAGTTGTCAGCTTGTTAGAAATGGGGTGAATGTGTAATTACTCTGCGCAGGTGCCTTCTAGTGGCGTGCTGTTTGCACTATTCATTACTGAAGGACTGACTAGAAACTAAGCTCTAGGATTTTGCTTTTACACAGAAATCTCAAGTATGGCTGCATAATCTCAAAAAAAAATCTTTCTCAAAACTTTTAATGAACTGCAGATAGAGGAAATTCTGGGTGTGAGGGCTGCTCTGGTTTGCTGTTGAAAATGTACTCAACCAGACTACAAATTACTTGTTCAGTAATCTTATTGCAAACACTGAATGTAAATGCAATTGTGTACTAAGTCAGAAGTATAGGATGTAGGATGAGTTGCTGTGAATAAACCTTGTGTTTTAATGTTAAATTAATTCATTTCAAATAGATTTTGCAACAAAAAGTATTTTGTAGAAAATGCTTTGTTTATAGCACAGCTGCTGTAAGGAGTCCAGAAGTAATTCTGTGATACAGTATGGGAATGACATACCAGTCTGGTATTTGTGTTTCTCTGTAATACTGTTTCTGATCTGGGCTTATGCTTCTGACTAATGCTTATTTTGTCTGACAGATTGAAGGACTATCCCCAGTATTGTCAGCACTTGGCTTCTATTAGTCACTTTATACAGTTCCCGCATCATTTACAGGAGGTGAGTGTGTCTGCATTAGCAACACTAACTTTGTATAATATCAAATTCTTTAGAGTAAATTTCTGCTTTCTCTGGAAAAGCAGTCTCATCTGTCATGATATTAAACCATGTACATCCCAGAATCAAATGCCTTTTCTTACAGGTTTTGCTATAGGGTAGGGTAGACAGGTGAAGGTGATTGTCTGGTGCCTTTCCTGTTTCCATAAATTTATTCGTGTTGCTTATGTTGAAATAGCTACCTGAATATGACTGCATGATCAACCAATGCACATGTCCATGCATGAAGGCTTTCAAGTGCCTTGGTGGATTCATATTCCAGTCCCTTAAAGATTTGGAGTTTTGCTGTAAAATAGGTGGCATTCAGCTGGGTTTATACAGTTTCGTACTGAGACTTGCTAAAATAATCCAGAAGAAATTTCTTTCCTGGAGGTCTGATGGGACCTTGTCCAAAGCAGTGTTCATCATTTTATGTCTGCCTTGAAGGTGCTTTTATTAGTGGAAATAGGGAAAAACTAATCCCAGTGGCAGAGCTTGAGAGCATGAGCTAAATAAGGAAAAATGTTCAGCTCTACCATTAAGGTAGAGGCTCATACCCGAAGCTGCAAAGTCCAATAGCAGTCTTGGTTTTACTAACAGGTTTCAGACTGTATCCCTTAAATGACATTACCAATTTCTGGGGAAATGTATAGCCATGGGGAAGAAACTCATTTTCTACTATAGAACTACTTCAGAAGAAGTAATATCTCAAAGTGGGCCATTTCAGAACTGTGGTTTTGCTTATTAATGGTGAGCTTCAGCCTTTTCTATGTAGCTTTTGGCGTCCTTGCAGAAGACTTCTTACCTGCTTAGTAGCCTGCTTTTTGATATTCACACTTTGCTCTTAGGCTGTTTGTCCTCTTTTGCTCTGCTATTTCAGGCCTGGAGGGATGGGGATGGTGTTTTTTTAGGTAGTGCTCTGTAAAATTTTAAGGATGTTGAGTCTTGTGATGCTTGACATTATCTTGTTGAATTCAGAGGTGGAGCTTGAGGCTCCTCTCCAGTAAGAAAGTCAATAGTGACAAGATGTCCTTTATAAGGGTATGCAGTTGTATTTGCAGATTGCCTTATGGCATGAGTGTCAAATATTTTAACGATTGTTGGCAAACCTTGATAGTGCTCATGCTAAAAATCAACCTGTAGTTCTGTTGCTGCATGTGAACTTTTGTATGTGTTTGTTCACCCTATTTTAGTACATAGAATATGGACAGCAATCCAGAGATCCTCCCGTGAAGATGCAGGGTTCAATCACCACCCCTGGAAGTATTGCACTTGCCCAGGCTCAGGCCCAGGCCCAGGTTCCAGCAAAAGCTCCTCTTGCTGGCCAAGTCAGCACTATAGTGACCACCTCAACCACCACCACTGTTGCAAAAACCATTACAATCACCCGACCAACTGGAGTCAGCTTCAAGAAAGATGTGCCGGTGAGCATTGTGTCATTGTGCCCTTCCCAGAGAGGCAGCGTTCAGATGCTACTCTGGATTGAGTACATGTAGACAGAATCTGTTTTAATTTGTGCACTATAGGTTTTCAAACTGTGATACGTATCTTAGATTTAAAGCATATTATAACATTTTAAAATAAGACCAACATTTTTGTAGAGACAGGGCATTTTTGATCATTAAACTGCACAGTTACTTTGATGTCAAATTGAAATTTGTTCATTGAGGCTTTAGTTGTAGAGACAATTGCAGAACCGTCATTTCTGTTACTAACTTGCAATAAGGACTTAAAATAGTTGGCAGCTGCTGCTCTGCTTGGGACTTGAGAACACTTACTGCACACATCTGACGTCATGGGGTTTTTCACATCTTTTGTCACTTACATAAACAACTCTGAATTGCTTGTCAGAGTTATTACAGGGATGGCAGGTTGATAGTATTGATTATTGCACAGAAAGTTTTGGGGCACACTTGGTCCCACACTGCGATGAGCAGTGTATGCTGAGGATGGGCAGTGCTGTTACTGTATAATGGCTGTTGCACTGTAAAGCGAGCCTGTTTTTCTTCTTGGGACTGTAAAGGAGGCAAAAGCCAAAGGCAGCTGAAAGTGTTGTGAACAAACTGTGGGGAGCAGTTCTTAGTGTAGCTGTTAATATCTTTCACATCTGATTACGGCATGTAGAGAGTTGTTACTGTGATGTGTTTGTTTTCCAGTTTTAAACTCCAGTCAGGATTGATACTTAAAACTGCATCTCCTTTTCCCTTAGTTGCAATGTACCAGGTGCGAAAGCCCTGGGGTTCAGATCTGCAGCTGTGGGGACATGGGTCACTTTCTGTTGACTTCAGTTGGCATGCTGTCTCAGAAGTGAACCTCTGGGATTTCTCCTTACCAAATCAGCACTGAAGTGCTTCTGGAGACTTCCTACTAAGTGCTAAGTGCTGCTCACTATTGTGCTGTGATTTTTCTACAAGCTAAAATTGTCTACAGCCTGAAAGGCCTAAAGGGTGCCATTGCAGTGGCACCTCTTATATATGAATGTTGAGGCATTTTGTGCAGCAGCATTCTTCTGCTGAGTATTGATCATCAATTTTAGAGTAAAAAAACCACTTGGCTCCTTTAGAGTGCTTCTGAAAATGAATCTGAGACAGTAGATGTCCCCTGATAAAGCTCAATTCTATTTTCACTAGACAGAACAGAGCAAAAGTTTCTTTTGATGTCACCTTTAGGTATTGTTTATTCTTAACTTCTTATTCTCACTCCAGCCTTCCATTAATACTACCAACATTGATACGCTGTTAGTAGCAACAGATCAAACAGAGAGGATTGTGGAACCTCCAGAGAATGTCCAGGAAAAAATTGCTTTCATCTTCAATAATCTGTCTCAGTCAAATATGACGCAGAAGGCAAGTATGAAAGAATGCTAGTAAAAATAATTTTTATACTTTTAATCTATTTTTTATTTATTCATTTTTAAGTGTGGGCTGATGATACTTCTACAGAATTCTAACTTGCAAAACTTCAGGAGGGAGCACACTGTAAATAAATTGTAGTTTCCAGCACTTTCTGCTTGAACATCTTTGGAGATGAAATTTTCCAGGGAGAGAAGAGATGGGTAAAAGATATCTGTTCTTAGTCTTGAATAAACATTCTTGTCATAGATGGACTGGGTACCATTTAATGGTGCAAAGTTAAGCTCCAGTATTTCAAGCAGAAATTAAGGAAATTTTTCTGAACGGGTAGAAATGTACGATCCTGCTGCCACCTGTGCTATTGTCCCATGGATGGATAGCTTGAACTTGTAAGATAATGCCATTTATTTCCAGTTGTCTGGTAAAAAGCTGGGAAGTGAAGGCAAGGTGAATTGTTACGCCTTGCTGATTTCATGATTGAGTCCTTACTCATTGACCAGATCTTTGGGTTATGAGATACTGTTTTCAAATATCTCTTATAGAAAAATAACCTTAGTGTTAAAAGCAATTGATTGACCATAACTGTGTGTTGGTCAGAACTGACCCCAGAAGGTTTTGGTTGTCTTCTCATTCTGTGGTGTGCTTTCTCCTTGCTTTGGCCACAGGTGGAAGAATTGAAGGAAACGGTGAAAGAAGAGTTCATGCCTTGGGTATCACAGTATCTTGTGATGAAGAGAGTCAGTATTGAGCCTAACTTTCACAGCTTATATTCAAACTTCCTTGACACACTTAAGAATCCAGAGTTTAATAAAATGGTTCTGAATGAAACCTACAGAAATATCAAGGTGAGTAGTGCAGGTTTTCTAGTACTTAGGTAAAGATTTAGGAGTCTGCTGTTCTCCTCATTCTATTTGCTTGTTATGTAGCTGATCCTTAAATATAGAATATAATTCAAAATCTACTTCCTAGCTTACCATTAAACTTAGAGGTTATTTTTATGAATGCTAGGATTCTTTTCAGTTAGGAATGTACAAAATACTTAAATTGTATAACAGGAGGGCAGATCTGCATTTGAATTCATTTTTGTATGTGGACTTTAAATTTGCGTGAGGTTTGCAAGTTAGAACCATGGGGAGAATTGCTTATGGTCTAGTTGTTTTGTGTGGAGGAAAGTATAATGATAAGAAAACCACAATCTGCTGCTGTTTCAAAGAGGAATAAGGGGGAAAGTGCGTGTTTAGAAAATGGGGGTGTAAAAACCAAAATTTATTAGAGGGCTAAGATAATGTAAATGGGAAGAGGAGGAGGAAGAAGCAGTAGCTCAGAAATGAGGAACAGATGAAATAAGTTTGTAAAGCAAGCACTATTCTTAAACCTGTTGGTGGATTTCCTGACTACCATGGGTTACGCTGTAGTGCAAAAGCATCTCCTGGCTCTTCAGAGCACAGCTGACCCTGCTCTGTTCAGCTGATGCTCCTCTGAAGTTAAGGAACAGAACTAACAACAGAATACTTGGAACATGATTTATGTTTTGATATGAGAATGAAATCATTTCCCTGGAAGGTTAAGCTGTAGCCTTCAGGCATTAAGAGGAAGCACAAGTTACACTTGGCTATGCAAGTTGTTTTAACAGTCTCGACAGTAAATGGTAAGGTCTGGGAAAGTGTAATCCTCTTTTTTTGATCCTTTTAAAGAAAGGAATTTTGCAGTCATTACAGGGCAGATTTACAGGGTGCTGCCTTGAAGTGAAGGCTGCTCAAGTATCTCTGTAATGTGACTGAAGCTCAGAACTTCATGTTCTAAAACTTTGCTTTCAGTCAGATCAGCTGTTGGATTTGGAGTCTGATTATCTCTGGTTGTTGCTCGAGTTGCTTTTTTTTTTGGTTTTTTTTGTTAGGTGCTGTTGACATCAGATAAAGCTGCAGCCAACTTCTCAGACCGTTCCTTGTTAAAGAACCTTGGTCACTGGCTGGGAATGATTACGATGGCTAAAAATAAGCCCATCTTGCACACGGTGAGCTTCTCGTCTTTACAGATTGCTTTGGCATGAATTGGTATGCTGTTATGTAGTAGCATAGGCTCTTTGGGAAATGTTATCACCTTTCTGGTCCCTCCTTTGTGTGCCAAGTACAAAGTATGATTACAGAGTTAGTCATTTAAGACTTCTAAATATTTTTTTTTAGTATCAGAAAAGTTAGTAGCTAAATTTATTTTGGCAAAAGCTTGTTAATCATTGTAAAAATATACGTATGTAAATCTTTGTTCAAAAAGTAACTGCTGCTTAGCAGTTTGTGAAATTCAAGGGCTATCTTGACTCAACCTTGCCTGTATCTGAAGAGGAAGCAGTGTGTAAGTGGAATTGTGCAGTCTGTTTGCTTTTTTCTCCACCCTTATTCCCACTTCAATTGTTAATGGTATTTTTCAGGATTTGGATGTGAAATCACTACTACTGGAAGCATACGTTAAGGGACAGCAGGAGTTGCTTTATGTAGTGCCATTTGTTGCCAAAGTCTTAGAATCCAGTGTCAGGAGTGTGGTAAGTGTCTTTGTGCTGACAGAGTTATTGCTTAAGTTGCAAAATATTGCAAGAAGTAATTAGCTTTTGTCACAAAGTGAAAACTGATTAAATTCCATTGAGAGAACAGGGGTGTAAGAGCTACAAGTGAAGGAATTCTGTTTTGAGGGAAAGTACATGGCCATGCATTTTTGCAACATAAATAGGTGGTGTTAGCTGAAATGTACTGTGGTATCACTGAACAGAATTCCGTTGAGAAATGGAAGGATGCCATTAAAGAGATTCTTGGATTTTTTTTTTTTTTTTTTTCATTCCTCCAACCCACTTTGATCCTGATCAGCTTGTCAGTTCTGCTTGACATAAAACTGATCTCTCAGAAGGACCAGGTCATTGTGTATCCAGTTTTTCACTTAGGTTCCTAATGTATTTCCAGTCACATTGAATTACTGGAATAATTATTACTAAAATACTAAATTCAACCCTGATCACAGCTGTACAAAGGTTTCCATGGCTGTATGCACATGTAGCTGCTTGTGTTACAAAAATTTCCAGACATAAATTACCCAAATAGAAGTTTATGTAATACTGCTCTCTTCTTTCTCTTGTAGGTCTTCAGGCCTCCAAACCCATGGACAATGGCCATTATGAACGTTTTAGCTGAGCTGCATCAAGAACATGATCTAAAAGTAAATTTCTGGGTTTTTTTCTGTACCTACTGAGTGTGAGGTTTTGTTGATATGCTAGTCAAGAAGGATGCTGTGAAGGACCAAGCAGCACTTCTCACTGCTTTAGCATGTGAAGTTTGCTTGGGCATTGCTTAATTTGGTAGAACTTGGATGAAACTCTTCTGCCATGAGGTCAGCCTGCAAGATAGTTGAGGATAGTGACTAATCCTCAGTCACTATTAGTCTCTGAAAGGGATGGGTTTAGCATAGAGAGCGTGGGAGTCAGGTGGCCCAGTAGATGTTTTGGGTATTTTCCTTGTGACGTGACCTAAACTAGAGTTGTTTTGCAGTTGAATCTGAAGTTTGAGATCGAGGTGCTCTGCAAGAATCTTGCACTAGACATCAATGAGCTGAAACCTGGAAGTCTCCTGAAAGATAAAGATCGTCTGAAAAATCTGGATGAGCAGCTGTCTGCTCCAAAGAAGGATGTGAAGCAGCCGGAAGAGCTACCACCCATCACAACAACTAGTAAGTACATCTTATAGAATCCAGAACCACATTGTTCAAGTTGAAATAAGAGAGGTTGTGCTATCACAAAATAAAATATGAAGCTACATGTGCTATTGTAATAGAAGTAGGTGTACAGAGTCTGGAGATGGGAGGGGAATGCAAGCCATCATGAGCACTAATGTAGCCATCATGAGAACTAATGTTACCATCATGAGGACTGTGTGTAGATACTCCTTAGACTCCCTCCTATTAACAATACAGCAGGTGCTAAACTGTCGTAACAGCTCTGTTAAAATGTACTGAAGCTACCTTGCAACTCATCATTGGGAAAATGGAGAATGAAAGCTGCTTGATTAAAAGTTTAGGAGGTTTCATGATCAAACTGCAAAACCTTTGTTTTTTGATGAATTCCTGGTTTCAATGAGAATTATATACTTGTGTTTTAAGCAGTTGCGTTTCACTAATGGCTCAATACAAACCTACTTGTGTTCTCCAGCTGCTTCTACAACTCCAGCTACCAGCACCACGTGTACAGCCACGGTTCCTCCACAGCCCCAGTACAGTTACCACGACATCAATGTCTATTCTTTAGGAGGGCTGGCTCCACATATTACCTTAAATCCAACGGTAAGTTTTAGAGCTGATTTAGTTTGCTAAAAGAATTCTTACCACCAGGATTGCCACAGATCTCGGCTGGTGGGAGCCATCAGGACTTAAGTTTAAAAGGAGCCTCTGTGTTCCTTTTGTCCAGTCAACAGCTCAGCTCTTAAGTCAGTCTTTGCATAGTGCTCAGCTGCAACTTGGTAAGAAAAATGATGATTTGTCTCAGTTTCAGATTTATCAAATATTGTAATAGCTGCATGTGGAACATGAGAGTACTGCACAAGCTATGACAGTGCACTTAGAAATCGTTCAGAAGATGCAAATGTAGGTAGGTGGGATTCCAGTGTACTTCATTCTCTCAACCCTCGTAATGGTCCTGCAGATTCCGCTGTTCCAGGCGCACCCGCAGCTGAAACAGTGTGTGCGGCAGGCCATAGAGCGAGCGGTGCAAGACCTCGTCCACCCCGTGGTCGACCGATCCATCAAGATTGCCATGACAACCTGTGAGCAGATAGTCAGGAAGGACTTCGCTCTGGACTCGGAGGAGTCGCGGATGCGCGTGGCCGCTCACCACATGATGCGGAACCTGACTGCTGGGATGGCCATGATTACCTGCAGGGAACCTTTGCTGATGAGCATAGCTACCAACCTGAAAAACAGTTTTGCTACTGCACTGAGGGTAAGAGTCCCATCATCTGAACTTTATTTCTAACTTACGGGACTGTAGGCATCCAGCATTAGCAAATCAGTTCTCCATGTTGTGGACTTGTTAATTAATTGCATGGCTTAACTAGCATGGAGATGAATTCACTGGATAAAAGTTTCATGACTCATGTGGAATTACAGTGAAAAAAACTGTGTTGAGATTACAGCTCATGTCACACACTCTTAAACTGGTAGGGTGGATCTTACTACATTGCATACAAACTTCTTACTACCTTTTTATTTTGTCTCAGTGTTCTCTCCAGTTTAGTCACATCACAGGAGCCTTGGAGTGTTTAACTTTCTGGGGGATTTGAGGTAGAAAGCTAAAGTGGGGAGAATTTAACTGATTCTGGTGATTTCTTGAATTGTTTCGGCATGCATGATTTACTTGTGCTGTTAGCAGATAGGTAGTTTAGACTGTTCCTCACAACTTGTGAATTAATTGGGTTTTCTGGAGACTATTTTCAGGTCTCTTAATGAAGAAAGTTTGAGCTGAAGCAGTAGATTTCCCTTCTGGACTGAATGGAACATCTTGTGAACTGCTGGCCAGAACAGCAGCTGCCACACAGAATTCTTGCTGTCACTGTCAGCAACAGGCACAAGAGCATAAGGAGCTTGGAAAGATCAAGGCACAGCTGTACTTTCAGCATTTAGAAACTAGTCTTTTTTTTTTTTTCATCCTTTAAGTCATATGACACTGATATAAAGCCAGTTTTAATACACGGAAGTTTTTTAAGGGATAATTGTAGAAAACATTGTGTTGCAGAAAAAATGCTGTACAGGACATCTAAAAATTCTTACCTGGCTTATTGTATGAAGTGGTTTAACAGAAGTAGTGTTAATTCTCAGGACTTGATGAAAGAGGGGTAGATCTTAACAGACAAAGAAGTCCAAGTAGATGGGACAGGGTGCCTTTATGGATGTATTCCATTTCTAGTGGGAGTTGCTGCTTTGCATCTTGGAAAGTAAGTCCATCTGTTAAGAGTTCTCTTAAAGCAGACTCTGAGAAGGAAGAAAGTCTGAATTAGTAAGGGAACCCTCTGATAAAGGCTAGGACTGCATTGTTAGTGCTGCACCTTTATGTCTTCCAATTACAACCTAGGAAATAGGAAGACTTCTACTGTGATGCAAGGCTTTCCTTGCATTAGCATCACTCTGTGTGTGTCTATCTAAAGCAGGGCTTTATTTCTGTGCCCTGGAGATAGGTAGGTGGAGGAGATGGAGAACTCCTGCTGTTTTGTTCCTTGTTGAAAGTCTTTACTGTCGTCTTGCCTACATGTTTTATTCAGAGCTATGCAAAATTAAATTGAATATTGTATATACCACAGGAAGGGAGTGTGATCCTATAAGCATTTCTTTTTATTGCTGGTGTTCTGTATATGCAGTAGTGCAGATTTTGAGGCTAGTAATATACAGGGAAAATATACAGCCTTCACTGATGATTGTGATTTTCAATAGGCAGCCTCCCCACAGCAGAGGGACATGATGGAGCAGGCAGCTGCCCAGTTAGCACAGGATAACTGTGAACTTGCATGCTGCTTTATCCAGAAGACAGCCGTGGAAAAGGCAGGCCCTGAGATGGACAAGAGGCTCGCAACTGTAAGTATGGGACTGTTGTCTTTTAAAGGTATTATATGTGCTCATGCACATCCAGATCAGTGTGGAAAATTCAGAGTGGTGTTTGTGTTTTTCCCAGGAATTTGAGCTCAGAAAGCATGCTAGACAGGAGGGTCGTCGGTACTGTGACCCAGTTGTGTTGACTTACCAGGCTGAGCGGATGCCAGAACAGATCAGGTTAAAGGTAAGGACATAAACTGAGTTCTGTTCTGATGCTGCTCTTTTCTGCTAATGAAAAGTGGATGGCACAGCTTCAGCTGAGTAATCCTTTTTGTTAGTTTTGCCTAACAGTGCAGCAGCTGCTATCTTGATTAGTATGGAAACACATAAACACATTATTTCAAAATGAGTGTTTATATCATTTTCTCAATTCCTTGAGTTTCTTGTTCTGTGCAGTTCCTCTCATGGAAAGATGGCTCGTCTGTTCTGTTGTCTCCTTTATATTCCTTTGAAGGACATACCACTTGTTTTCATCAGAGCATTTTTCAGTATTCAGTTATTTCTGTTTCTGGGAATGTGAGTTTCATTTTTAGAGCAAAATCCCCCTGTTAGGAGTTTGACAGGAGAGATGGGACCTCAGTGCAGAGCAGCTGAATCCTGCTTCTTGATGTCTAGGCCACTCTGTTTAAGGAGTAGCTACCTGTTACACAAAGTTGCCCTCATTTTTTACTTCCTTGGTGTTTATCAATAAGCTAATGCCTGTTCTTTTCTTTGCAAAGGTTGGAGGTGTGGACCCAAAACAGTTGGCTGTTTATGAAGAGTTTGCACGCAATGTCCCTGGCTTCTTGCCTACCAATGACTTAACTCAGCCTACGGGATTCTTGGCTCAGCCTATGAAGGTAGAGGTTTCTGAATTAATCGGTTTGAGATTACTGTAGTCCTTTTGGGGACTGTTGCAGAACTTGTGTTTTTGTTAGAAGGACTCGTAAGAGTCAAGTGTTTGTATTGATTGGGGATAGTGGTTGAAAAGATGCATTAGTTCTAATGACGAAGTAATGGCAACGTAGAAGTTTCATCCACTCTTAGGGGTTTGTAACCCAAATTGAGACAAGATCTGCAGCTTATGATTACTACATGTAGTTTTAGTAGCAGTAAAATATTTTATTCAAATCTCAGGTTGCTTTTGCAGGAAGGTCATGCATGGCAAGTGTGAATTTTAAGATAATTAACATGTTTTTGTATGCATGCATAAGGTCTTTCTTACAGAACAAGGGGGAATGGTTTCACACTGAAAGAGGACAGGTTTAGATTGGATATTAGGACGAACTTCTTCCCTGTGAGGGTGATGAGACACTGGAACAGGTTGCCCAGAGAAGCTGTAGCTGCCCCAGCCCTGGAAGTGTTCAAGGCCAGGTTGGATGGCGCTTCTAGCAACCTGGTCTAGTGGAAGGTGTCCCTGCCCATGGTAGAGGGGTTGGAACAAAATAGTCTTTAAGGTTCCAACCTTCCAACCCAAACCATTCTGTGATTTTGACTGATAGAATTGTTTGCTGGTTATTTTCATAGCTTAATTTGCTCATATATGTGTTCGTAAAATGCCAGCATAACAAACCACAGTACTGTAGAGGTGTAAGTTCTGGATGCTGTAATTTCTGAAGCAGAAGAGCCAGTCAGTATTTGAGTGTCAGAAACGCAGTCCTTGCAAAAATCACTCATTCCTGCTTTCTCTTAAGCAGCAAGCTTGGGCTACAGATGATGTAGCACAAATCTATGACAAATGTATGACAGAACTGGAGCAGCACCTGCAGTCCATTCCACACACCCTGGCCATGAATCCTCAAGTTCAAGCATTGCGTAGCCTCTTGGAGGCCGTGGTCGTGGCTCGGAACTCCCGGGATGCTATTGCAGCACTTGGACTACTGCAGAAGGTAAGTGTTGACAACTCAGCTCTGTAACAGCTTGCCTAGCATTTATTACTCACTTGGCTCATGGGTTGTCTTGCTGGTGACTGTTGTTTCTTCATGCATCCTGCGGAACTTGCTTGCTGAACAGTACTGAACTGCTATCCTTGGAAATTCAGTAAATAAAATTGGTGGGCAGCCATGGTGTTCACTTGGTGTACTGCACACACAGTGTCCAGGCTGCTGTGGAAAGAAGCAGGTGTACAGAATCCTGGGACTTAGAAGAGTTTTGTTCAGATGTGGCAGGTAGAGAGCTGTTGTAGTCCAGAGTAGTCTTTGATCTCAGGATGATTTGGAGGCTAAAAAGTTGCTTGAACTGCTTTTGTAGGTAGATAGTATTGAGTATAGTACTGGATTTCTAGTGGTACACTTGGGTTTATTTTGCAGTAACTGATTAATGAGTATGCGTGGTGGGTTGACCCTGGCCAGCTGCCAAGCATTCATCCAGCTGCTTCCTCTTTCTGTTTTTCTGCAGGACAGGGAGAAAACTGAGGGAAGACTAGATGACATGTTCATTCAGATTATGACAATTTAATAGGGAAAGTAAAGGCTGTGTGCAAAAACAAAACAAAAATAAAAATCTCTACTGCCCCTCAGCAGGCAGATGTCCTGCTATTCCTCAGAAAGCAGGGCTTCAGTACATGTGACATTTGCTTGGAAAGGCAAGCATCAGAACCATGAATTCCCTTTTTCATCCTCCTTTCCCTGAGCTTTTATTGCTGAGCATGATGTCATATGATACAGAACATCCCTTTATTCAGTTTGGGTCAGCTGTCCTGGTTGTGTTGCATCCCAGCCACTTGTCCATCCGCAGCCTATCCACTGATGGGGGAGTCAGAGTGGGAAAGAAAAAGCCTTGATACTGCACTAGTGCTGTTCAGCAATTGGCAAAACTCTGGTATATTGTCAACACCGGTTCAGCACAAATGCAAAGCACAGCACCATATGGGCTACTATGAAGCAAATTAACTCCATCCCAGCTGGAATTTGTAGGCTGTACCAGTGGGAAGTGTTGCTGTGAGCTGAGCTGGCATAAGTGCCTGTGTAGTAGTGCAGAGCAAGTGACAGACTTGAAGAAGAATCCACTTGAGAATAGTGGAAGGATACTCAGCTGTCTGCATGAGAATCCAAGAACAGTGCCAAAACAAAAGTAGCTGAAAGCTGGAGGGAGACTCTTTGTTTTTGTCTGACAGTGCTTGTAACTATTAAAGGATCCAGTCCTGACTAGGACTTGACCAGATAAATTGTGTTGCCCCTATAAGACTCATCCTCCATTTGCTGCATACTAACACAGATGCATCTGTGAGTGCTGCTGCTCTTTCTCTAAGGAACCTGCTCACTTCTGTCAGGTTCTGTAAATATTCTCTCATGTAGTTTTCCATAAGCCTTATGCAGAATTGCTTGACTTAGGGAAGCAGCAACACAAAGTAACATGGTCTGTCATACTGTGTGGTGGATATACAAAGCTAGTGGGCATAGAGAGACACAGTAGTACAACTGTGTACAGTGAACATACTGCACCAGCTTAGTAGCTGGTAAAATCTCATACAGTCTTACCAAGGGGTCAACACAATTACTAAATAGATTTTTTTTACATGTCTGCTGATTCTTCTGGTGATAAATCTTGCTGTTGTAGCTTGCAGAAGACGTGGAAGAGGACTTGTTTTTTCCTCTGCTAACAGGTTGCATCTATTCTAGGCCGTAGAGGGCTTGCTGGATGCCACCAGTGGGGCTGACGCTGACCTCCTGCTCCGCTATCGTGAGTGTCACCTGCTGGTGCTGAAGGCTCTGCAGGACGGCCGCGCGTACGGATCTCCCTGGTGTAACAAACAAATTACTAGGTCAGTTATGAGACAACAAGAACACTGATGTAGCTTTGATCATCTTCTGGGAGTTCATGTGTTTCTCTGAATCACCTATCTATTAATATTTTTGCATTGCTGCAATTTGGATAGACAAAAAATAACTAGCTTTTTTTGGTCAACATTAACCAGATCTTCTGATAGTGCTGGTTCATCCCAGAACATGATAGGAATCTTTAATGGAATTAAACATTAGAGATGGTTCGGGCTTTTTTTCTCCCCTCATTTTGCAGAGAATATCTTTATGCTGTCGCAAACAATGTGACATGGCATATGCCTGTAGCAGAAGCTTCAACTAGGCAGTTCTGCCACTTTGTCCTTGGAAGAGAGGCTTCTTATGCTGAATAAACTGAAGATCTTGGAAGGGCTGTTGTGACCAGTTGTGCAGGGCAACAAATGCTTGAGTCTGACTGTTCTGAATGTAAACATTACCTTAGAGAATGCTGTAGAAGAGGCTTCTTTTGGAGCTGAATAGTGAATGACAGTGAAGGGCACAGTTTCTGAAGTACGAGATTTTAGTTGCTTCACTTAAACTATGTTGTTGAAGTACGCTTTTTAAAAGAAGTTCAATTCTTCAGGTGCCTGATAGAATGCAGAGATGAGTACAAGTACAACGTGGAAGCTGTGGAGCTGCTAATCCGCAATCACCTTGTTAACATGCAGCAGTATGACCTTCACTTGGCTCAGGTAAGGGGAACCTGCTCTTTTGGAGGAGAACAGATGCACTCAGTCCACTTTAAGATTTGTGGCTGAACTTTAATTACCTTTTTCATGTTAACAGTCCATGGAGAATGGCTTGAACTACATGGCTGTGGCATTTGCCATGCAGTTGGTAAAGATCCTGTTGGTGGATGAGAGAAGCGTTGCCCATGTAACAGAAGCAGATCTGTTTCACACCATTGAGACACTCATGAGAATTAATGCTCATTCCAGAGGAAACGCCCCGGAAGGGTGAGGTTATAGTACTGCGTAATATATTTTTTGTGCTTGTTTATTATTTGAATGTTTTACAGGCAATGTCTCATATCATTCAATCATACAGCTTTAAACTTTCCTTAGGGCTGCAGTCCTATGTTAGTTTAAACTGTCACTCTTAGGTATATGTGCTCATCTTAGGCAGCTGCAGCATCATGTCAAACTGAATGCTTAAGCAGGAACATCTCTTTATGCAGTGTGCTCCAAAATACTGTGGTACTGTAAGAAACTTGCTTGAATTCCTGCTTTATCTCAAATTTAGGCAATATTCTTGTTTGTTTATATCTTACATATCTAGGTGTTAATATGTTAATTTGTTAATCACAAGCAGTTAATCAAATTGAACAGTCCTTTCTGTTTAGAGCTCACAAAGCAATCCTCCACTAGTCTCACATGGCTTGTGCATCCACCAGCAAACTGGGCAGCAAATGTTGCCACAGCACCTGGAAATACCTGTGGGACTTGCAGGCCTCTTACTCATAAGGTGGAAGCAATTTTTGCTGGGTTTAAGAAAGGCATGGATTGGAGCTTGGAAAACTCTGGATTGCTGTAGAGCAACCAGTGTTACCAACAACAGCTGCNTCTGGATTGCTGTAGAGCAACCAGCAGCTGGCTGATGGCAGCGGCTGCTATTACCAACAACAGCTGGTAATGGGAGGTCCCAAAACCAGAGTCCTTTCATCTGCAGTTGGTGTGGATAGACTGTCTTCACTGTATGGCTTTACTTTCACTGCTGCCAAACCCAGTGCCCCAGTCAGGCTGTTCAGCACTGGCATCTCACTGTGTAGAAGCATTTTAGGGCTCCTTAAGTCTGCAAAAGTGAAGCTACTTCTAGTCCCTGTGGTGCTTTGTTGCAGCACTCTGCTATATAAATTGGAGTAGAACTTCAAAGCTTGTGTGATTTCAGTGTTCCTTCTTTCATCATAAATGTATCTGCTTTCATGACTTATTTCTGCTATTCCAGTGAGGACTGAAAGATAGCTTTAGTGTAAGAAATAATTTGCTTTCTTTCAACTCTTTGACTGAACTTTCAGTTTTGGCACCTTCTGGGGGAGGAGGAATTCTAACCCAGCTCTTACTCTGGTCTCTTGCATTAGATTACCCCAGCTGATGGAAGTGGTGCGATCAAACTATGAAGCAATGATTGACCGTGCTCATGGAGGTCCTAATTTCATGATGCATTCAGGAATTTCTCAAGCTTCTGAGTATGATGACCCACCAGGCCTGAGGGAGAAGGCAGAATACCTGCTGAGGGAGTGGGTGAACCTCTACCATTCAGCTGCAGCAGGCCGTGACAGTACCAAAGCATTCTCTGCGTTTGTTGGACAGGTAGAGCTTTTGGAAAGAAAGGTGCTTTTTATTCAACATAAGTAGGGTGTGATGCCCTCCATTTTAAAGCAGTGTTATAACCTGTGTTAGGCATCCTTTTAAAACTTCCAGGTGTATGACAGTTGACTGCCAAAATTCTCTCTGGTTTTGATGGCAGTGTTCTGTAGAAACCCCTGTTCACTACCAAATCACGTTCTTCACATGCTGTAGCAACAAGCTGTCACTTCAGACCACGATCTCTGAGATAAGTTTGGTGGGAAAAGAACTTGAGCTGAGACAGCTGTTGGAAATAGCTCTGTCATGCTCTGTAATGAGCCTTGACAAGTGTTGCACCTTATGGGTAACAATAAAAGCCTGCAGGAGGATGTCACCAATAGAGGTTCAGGTAAATTGTTTCAGGTTGTATGGACAAGGGAGTCCTTTTCCAAACTGGAATCCATAGTAAGGAAAAACTTGAGACTTCACCAGCTGAAGTGGTGCCTAAATTTAAGCAACGTCCAGCATGTCACTCTGGAGCACCTCAACAGGTGTGGTGAACAGCACATATGAACTGCCTTCCAGGTGTGATTGAGAAGGGAGATGCCCTCAGTAGCCCAGCGTGTGTGGTTACAAACCCCCTGTGTCTGCAGGCATCTCGCCAAACCGGTGTTCCTTGCAGGCAGCTCCTTGACTGCAGCTGCAAGAAAGCCCCTGCCATGGTCTGTTTTGCATTGTGTTCTTTTAAAGTTTGTGTCACTACAACAGAAGTGCTGCAGACTTTGCAGTTACTAATGAAAAGCAGTTCAAGCTACAAAGTATGGATGAAGATTGTGACTGATGCAGTGATATTCTTCAAGTGACCTGAGTGTCCTTGTGTATTGGCTTGTAGACAGCTTTCTGTTGGTCTGACTTCTACTGCATAGCACTTTCTGAATGTTTTTAATAGATACTGTGCTAAATCTGCTTTTTAAAGAAATATTTTACCTATTACTGTGACTTCACTTTTTTTACCTTAAAGCATGCTTCTAAAGCACACTTCAGGACAGTGTACTCACAATACTTAGTATACTTTTGTTCCACTTCTGTCTTTATCGCACTTGTTTGATTACCTTTTGTACATATTTGATCAGATTTGAAATAGGAATTTAAATATATTGAAGTGCAGTGTTTATTTACAATTGTTTCCTTACAGGCTTTGGCATTGGGTTCTAAAGGAATATTTTGTAATAACTGCATTAAATAAGGTTCTATGACTGAACTTAAAATGACTACTGACTTAAAGTGACTACTTCTTTCCAGTAGTCTTTAGGACAAGCAGCATTGTAGAACTTTGAAGGCAGATACATAAATTCTCTTTTTTTTAGAAAAAAAAGTTTCTCCAGAAATACTAGAAGTTCTCCACATTGTTTTCAAATTACCAGTTGTGCTGTTTTTATAGCTTTATGTCTGTGCCATAGGGGTTTAGAAGTAAGATGCTTGATTCAAAACCCAGAAATTTTCTGCAGTGTAATTTGTTTCATTTTCATGATTTTAATACTGTGGGTAACAAATAAATTGAGGTCTCTGGGGAGGTTTTGTATGTATGTTATGAAAACAACTTCCCAGTGCAAAACAAAAAAGCCCACCCAGTCTTTCTCTACATATAATGCTCAGAATGCCACTGCAAAGTAGTGGTGATTCCTGAGCTAGGAGTTGGAGTCTGCCCTTCCCAGAGCTTGTACTCCCCGTGTGGGCTCCTAAATGCCCAGCAGACCAAGCTGCTGCCACTTTGTGCTGTCCTTCATGCAAGGTTGAGTGCTGGTGGCAGAATTGATACTGAAACAGGCTCCTCAGCTATGCTGATAGTTGAAAAGATTTGGGATTCAAAAGATTGTATTTGGGAGTAAATGTGTTTGTTGAAACTGCATTGCCAGCCTCAGTCGGCCTACAAATAATCTCTCTGGAGAGTATGGTAAAACATAACTGTGGCAGGCAAGGTGGGTGCTTTGTGAAGGGTGTGTTGTTTGAAATAAATTGTAAAATGAACTTTCTGTGGTTACAGTGCTGAGGTCTTTTCTTTTCCTGGCTAGATGCACCAGCAAGGGATCCTGAAAACAGATGATCTGATCACCCGTTTTTTCCGTCTGTGCACCGAAATGTGTGTTGAGATCAGCTATCGAGCTCTGGCCGAGCAACAGCACAATCCTGCAGCCAACCCCACTATGATCCGAGCCAAGTGCTACCACAACCTGGATGCCTTTGTGCGACTCATTGCATTGCTGGTGAAGCACTCTGGGGAGGCAACCAACACAGTCACAAAGATCAACCTCCTGAATAAGGTTGGGAATCCATTCCTTATTGCATTTAAAGTGTGTTGTTTGCTGTAGCTTTGCTGATAAACCTGAAATGTAGTCCTTAATGCAAGCTGCTGCTGAAATGCCCATTGAGAGCTTAGATGGGTTGGTCACTGAAATCATAAAGTCTTGAGTGCAGTATCAAGATGCTAAGTGGCTTTCTTGTTCAGAAAGATTTAATCTCAAACCATTTTGAAACTCACCCTTGTGCCTTGAAACAAAAAAGTCAGCAGCTGTTGCTCTGAAGTTGTTGTTCCCTGAGTGTTTGCCTTGATATTGTGAAGGCCTTGCCTATGCTCTTACACTACTTGGTTTATGGCTGGATGGTCTTAGGTAGTTATGACCTTGTAACTGTGCTTCAAGGGACAGGGAGAGCAAAGAACAGTGGTTGGGAATTGCTGAAGCAAATGGTAATATTAATTTATGCAACACTTCCAATAACTGGGATTTATGGTTTTTGTTAGAATACTGATTATTTTTTTTTACTGATGACTGAAGTATCTGTAGGCTGGCTTGCAAAGTAATTCTTGCTGTTACCACTGAATGTCTTCATCTGTTTAGGTCCTTGGTATTGTGGTGGGAGTTCTTCTGCAAGACCATGATGTTCGGCAGAGTGAGTTTCAGCAACTTCCTTACCATCGCATTTTCATCATGTTGCTGTTGGAATTAAATGCTCCTGAGCATGTGCTGGAGACCATCAACTTCCAGACACTCACAGCTTTCTGGTATGTATTTGAGATGGGCCACAATGCTCGTCCTTTCTTTGTAGGATCAAGGATTTTCACTTAAAGGCTATCTGACTGTTCTTTGTGGTGGCTTAATCGCCTTTGGAGTAACTGATTCTACTGTGGACTGACTACTTGCTTGTTTTAGGGAAGATGACTGGTAAAACCCAAGATGCTCAAATGCCTTTGCTTTTAGGGCTGTGTATGTTTTTTCCTCAATGTTATGAAAAGCAGTCTTATTGCTGTGCACTTCTAACCTGCTCTAACTTTTCTTTCAGTAACACATTTCACATCCTGAGGCCTACAAAAGCTCCAGGTTTTGTTTATGCCTGGCTGGAACTGATCTCCCATCGGATATTTATTGCAAGAATGCTGGCACATACACCACAGCAGAAGGTGTGGCTGCAGTTTATCTCTTCTGAATTAAAAAGCTCACACAGATGCTTATCTGGTGTGGTGCTGTTTCACATCTCTTAAAGTGCACTAGTAGCATGGCTGTTCTGTTTTTGTTGTCTTCCATATTCACAGTAACCTAACTGCATGGAGGAGAGTCTGTGTGTCAATAACTATGGAACACAGGGTGAATTGAATTTATTAAACATGCCTTTGTCAATGTCTAGAAGATCTGTAGCCTTTTAGGCGAAATATTGTCAGCTCAGTATGGCATGTTGAGTGTTCTGGAAACATCCATGGCACAGTGATGTGCAGCTGAAGCCTTTGAAATGAGCTGTGCTGCACTGAGTGCTAGAGCTGGCAGTAGCTTGCTCTTCCATCCACGTTTATATTAAGATCAGTCTAAGTAGAGTTTTGAAATTAAGATAACTGGTCTTCATTGCATGTTTTCCACCTGCTGTTTTTTTCTTGACAGGGTTGGCCTATGTATGCCCAGTTATTGATTGATCTATTCAAGTACTTGGCTCCTTTCCTTAGAAATGTGGAACTCACCAAACCTATGCAAATTCTTTACAAGGTAAAAAAATGTCATGTAATAGATGCTACTTCCAGCTAAAGTTGTCTGAAAGTAGAGGTATTCTGGTAGCAAAACAGGTTTAGCTCTTACGTGCTAACTTTATATTTTAGAGTTGAATGCAGATTGATGTGGGATAGAAGCAGGCTACCTTCCCAGATTAATTTCTTTCTGGTAATTCTAGCCACGTGACATAGAAGGATGGCTCTGCCAGCTTTTGGACAGTTTCAACAGTTACACACCTCTTATATATAATGTTTTTTTTCACAGGGCACTCTGCGTGTGTTGCTGGTCTTGTTGCACGATTTCCCAGAATTTCTTTGTGACTACCACTATGGATTCTGTGATGTGATCCCACCTAACTGTATTCAGCTAAGGAATCTGATCCTGAGTGCCTTCCCACGGAACATGAGGCTTCCAGACCCTTTCACCCCCAACCTAAAGGTAGAACTTACTTTCAGGAGTTTGGTAATGGGAAACTTTAATGCTCCAAATATTCTTTATTCAAGATTTTATGGCAAGCCTGTGGACTTTTGGGAACAATTTAAATAGTTGATACTAGAATTAATGCCACCGTTCAAAAGTTAACAGGTAGTTTGAAACTTAAGTGACACAGCAGCTAGCAGAACAATAGTTTTTAAGGCAGGTAGGCTTCAATTCTGTTTGTGATGGGCCATGTTTGACATGTTTTCTACAGAGTGGGATACAGACTTTGTCCTGTGAAATCTGTTGCAGTTGGAAGCATAAAGCTTGCCTTCTGTCTGGCTTCATTGGCACCCATAGATACGTGGCCTGCTTGCAAGGGCTGTGCAGTTTCAGCCTGAAAGGACTAACTGAAACTTGTGTTACATGATAAAGGCACCAAGAACCCAGTGCTTGCACAGAGAACCAAAGGGCTTTTCTTTTTCTAAATGGAGGCTGACTTGATAGCATCCATAGACCTGACTAGCACAGTGTTGGAACAAGGGCATCTTTCTTACGTTACTGTCTCCTTTGTCACTGAAAAGCAGGCTGCTTGAGCAGCCTTTGTGGCTTTGCTGTTTGACAGTTCCTGTCTCCATTTTGTTCAGCTCATGCTGGGTTGTGTAGTTTGTGCTCCATGGGATGCTGGAGACTGGAGTTACGGTAACTCATTCTGCAAGAGCTGGTGTCCGAGCACTGTGTAATTGTAAATGCTTCTGGATGAGAAGCACCTGATGCCATCTTGTCTTGAAAATAATGAGATAAAGCACCATTCTGAAGCAAGTCTCTTGCTTAATGGGGAGAGATTTTGAGAAGTTATCTGAGTAAATCTTTGGGTGCATGCTAGTCAACTCATCTTGGAATGATTAGAAGCAGACTTTCTCACACTGCTAAAGGACTGTCCTGTTCTTCTCTGCCTGAGCTGTGCAGGGTGATGGGAGTGAAGCTGCAGCACTCATTATCACTGAAGAAGGCTGTTCTTGACTTGCGTGGATGTTTGTACTTTTTTAAATTACCAGACTGTCTGGAGTGTAGATAGGGAGACCCCAGGGGCAGTGACTGAATTTCCCTACAGCTTTCGCCCTTGAATTTTTTTTATCTTCTCAGTTCTTCAAGACATCATGTCGTAAGTTTGCATGTTAGAGATTAAGTTGCTTCTGAAATCTGCAAAAGTCAAGTGTTGCCATTTCATTGCTGGAAGGAAAAGTGATCAACAGCAGTAGTTGATGTAATACAGCTTAGAGATCTGCTTTTTCAGTTTCCATTGCTTATGGTTTAGCTGACTGGATTTTCTCTCAACAGGTGGACATGTTAAGTGAGATTAATATTGCTCCACGAATACTCACAAATTTCACTGGAGTGATGCCACCTCAGTTCAAGAAAGACTTGGATTCCTATCTCAAAACCCGTTCTCCGGTCACCTTTTTGTCTGACTTGCGTAGCAACCTACAAGTAAGTTTGAGGGGTTTGAGGTTTCTGTGGGTGCTCAGTTTAGGTAATGTGGCACAAATGATCTCACTGGATCAGCCACCATCCTTTGTTGCAGGAATTTTGTTGGTATGTTGGCCAATGTGTGTTCCAGGCAGTAGAAACGCCTGTGAACATGCATAGTAAATGAATAAATCTTCTGCCACTCCCTGGCAAGATGTTCGAATGTGTTGCTATCTTTTAGAATCTGATGGAAGTTTTTCTCATAGAAATACATGGATCCTCATGCTATTGCTTTAAGAGTCAAGTGGTCAAATTAGCTAAAGCCCCGTACAGAACTGTGGCCCAAACCTCATTTCAGACATCTCATGGCTTGGCTTGCAGCAGACTTGAGGTCTGAAGTTGGACTTCCTCAGAGAATTGCTTAGACAGAAACATTCACACCGGAGGGTGTGTTTCGGCCTCTGGCACTGCTGGTGAATTCACATTGCCTTACCTGATGTTTTCGTTCAGGTAGAGAGTAAAAAAACCCATCTGTTGTGTCTGTCAGCACTTTGCTTTTGTATATATACATATATTTGTGCTATAATACACGCTTTCTAATATATGCTGTATTACCAAAGGATAAATGAGAGATGGAATTTGTGGATGTCCCAGTGTATTGTCTTTTGGATAATCAGTAAAATAGTTGGATGCTGTTGTTGTACGTGCTGTACCTTTGAGTGCTGAAGGAATACAGACTGTTAATGCTTTTCATATCTTTGCTATCAGGTATCAAATGAGCCTGGCAACCGCTACAACATCCAGCTGATCAATGCACTGGTGCTCTACGTAGGTACTCAAGCTATTGCACACATTCACAACAAAGGCAGCACACCCTCTATGAGCACCATTACCCACTCAGCTCACATGGACATCTTCCAGAATTTGGCAGTAGACCTGGACACTGAAGGTGAGCTGGAAACACTGCTAGTTCATGCAATGACACAGTTAGAGCAAGTGGGCCCCTCACTTTAACAAGGACACTGAGGTGCTGGAGTGTGTCCAGCAAAGGGTGACAAGGCTTGTGAAAGGTCTAGAAAATATGTCTTGGGAGGAATGGCTGAGGGAGCTGGGTTTGTTTAGTCTTGAGAAGAGGAGGCTCAGGGGGCACCTGAGCTCTGAAAGGATGTTGTAGTGAGGTGGGGGTCTCTTCTACCATGCCTGCAGTGAGACGACGAGGAAATGGCCTTAGGCTGTGACAGAGAAGATTCAGATTAGATATTAGAACACATTTCTTCACTGTTAGGGGGGTCAGGTGTTGGAATAGGCTGCCCAGGGAGGGTTGGAGTCATCATCCCTGGAGTTATTTGCGGCATCTGAATCTGGCACTGGGTGATGTGATTTAGTGGTTAAGGGGTTACAGCGATAGTGCTGGGTTGATGGTTGGACTTGATGATTTTGTGATTTCATGTAGCTGATGGTGAATTCACAGAAAGGGATGCTGCATTAGAATGTTAGACTCTGAATATAGTAGCAATGTTACAACCAAAAGTTCAAAGTATTCCAGAGAATTAGAAATGCATTTAATGAAGAATAATTTAATTCTTAATGCCCCATCAGCCTGTGTTGATACAACTTTTACATATCTTCACTTGGTTTCTTCTTGTACCTCCATAAAGCTCCCAAACATCAATCTCAAGCACTACCAGTTGCTTCTTTATTCCTCTCTGTGTGTAAGGGAAGCTGTGTATACTCAGTGTTGTCTCCTGCAGGCCGGTACCTCTTCCTGAACGCCATCGCCAACCAGCTACGGTACCCCAACAGTCACACCCACTACTTCAGCTGCACCATGCTCTACCTGTTTGCAGAGGCCAACACAGAGGCTATCCAGGAGCAGATCACCAGGTGAGAGGGAGAGCATGTAGCTTGCCAACATCCAGCTTTCTGCTTTCCTTCCATCTGTATTTTGGATCTTTGAGTTCTAACTGTTCTTACTTTTGGATTCCAGGGTTCTCTTGGAACGACTGATTGTAAATAGGCCTCATCCCTGGGGTCTCCTTATTACTTTCATTGAGCTGATAAAAAATCCAGCATTTAAGTTCTGGAACCATGAGTTTGTTCACTGTGCTCCAGAAATTGAGAAGTGAGTATAACTTAACCACAGAATCATTAAAGTGGTATCTCTGAAGCAGTTGCACCTTGAGGTTTTGGTGCTGTCACAGTGTCCATTTGCTGCCATAAATGCACCTACCACTGCTCTGCTTCCACGTGCAGGTTGTTCCAGTCGGTTGCACAGTGCTGCATGGGGCAGAAGCAGGCCCAGCAAGTCATGGAGGGGACTGGTGCCAGTTAGATGTGCTGCATCCTGTGTTGAAAGTGTGCCAGCCTGGAGGTCCTGTCCCATCAACTGACTGAAGACTCTGTAAGGCTCCTCCTGACCTTCCCAGCCCCCTTGATTGGGTAGACACAACAGACCCTGGGTGAAAGTCTTATGTGGGCGTGTTCCAAAGTTTGAAACAAATTTTTTGACTTTTGGCCAAACTTCAGAAGATGCTGTGAATATCATTTTGAACTAGTGTAAATACAAGGAACAGAAACATTTGTCTGGACTTTTGGGTTTGTGCAAATTGTGTAAAAGGCAGGTGGGTAACTGGTGCCTGTCCATCTTGTAATAAAGGGGCAGCTGCTGATGCCAAGCACTTGTCTGGGGCAGACCTCCTTGTCCTGACATTCCCAGACTCCCAAAGAATATTGAAAAGCCAGTTATAACAAGTAACTTATTTTTCTTTATGTGGATGGGGGACCTTTAAATCACTAAGTTGTTTTAAAAAAAAAAGTGGATGTGTTTGGAATATGGGAATTCCATGGAGTACAGGAGGGGTGAGGGAGGGGTTAAGGTTCAGTGTTGCTTTCCCCTCGCCCTCATCAAATGCTAATAGACAGCAAGTGGAGTGGCAGTCAGAGAATGCCTCCTTTCTGTTGGAGACAAAACAGGCCCTTTGGGTGAGGGTCAGCTGTTTTCAGTAAATAAACCAGAGACCAGGCCTATAGCTTCTTTCTTTTTTTTTTTTTTTTGACAGTTGTAAATTTTGGAAGATGAGGGGTTAAATCTAGACCTTTTCCCACCCTCCCCTGTGACCACACAGTATAAGTTTGTAAAAAAAAATTTTTAAAAAGGAAAAAAAAAGAAAAGAAAAAATTAAAAAACCCAAAGGACCAATACAGCCCATTTTGTAAGGATTTTCAATGTTTTGTAAAGTATTGGTCCATGTGTTGTATTTTGTAGCCTTTCTAGTTCTTGGGCTTTAGTTCTCCCACTCTTGTATGTATGCATACTGTAGTTACACATTAAAGTCATGACATGCAGCACGTGCCACTGTGCTTATTCTCTCCACTTCTATCCTGGCCAGTTGGTGTCTTTCAAAGCTTGTTCCACCCATCCAAAACCTGCAGTTTTCCAGTGTGTTTTGGACGCTGCCTGTTGAAAGCGACTGGGTTTGTTCTCTAGCATGTCAGCGGGGAGATCTGATGACTGGACAGGGCCTTGCTTTGAAGATCAGGAGAAAGGACAGTTGTGTGAAAATAGAAATAGCTTAGTTGCACATTCATGAGCAGAGTTTGTCTCAGACAGGAGACTGCAGTGGAGGGATACAGAGTGTAGACAGCCCATCAGCCTCATTTCTAGTGCCTTCCACCCTGCTGTGATCCTTCCTGCAGCCGGGATCTGCCCAAGGTTATAGTTAGCTGTGGTAAGGGTCGGCAGCTTCAGTGTTGTAATACTGCAAGGTTCTTTAGCCTGGGCCTTGCAACCTAGCAGATGCTAGGAAATAGAGCTTCGCTGCTTTCTTTTTACATAGCATTACTAGTTTGTTAAAGCTAGTTGTCTGCTGTGGTTTGGGCAGAGAGGTCAGGATTTCCTACTCAGGTTTAAGGGATTCTGTTCCTGGCTTTGTGTTTGCTACATGGAACAAAAACTAGCTCCGAGGGACTACTGAGCCAGCTGTGCCAGTGGACAGCGGCTCAGAGGGAATTCTCTTACCTCTTTGTGTTCTAGGCACTGTTTTTCAGTCACCTCTGTGTCAAGGAATAGATTGTGGCCAGGACCTGCAATTCCCTGGCATTTCTTCGGCAGGTCAGCAGTTGTGCTGAAACTGAGTCTTTTGAAGTTGGAATTTTTTTATTCTGCTGTTGCAACTCCAGCTTAGTCCTCTTTCTCTTGGGCTAGGATACAGAGAATTACCAGCAAGCAGTTTTTCTTTTATCTAGTCCAGATGCCATGGGATTTTTTTCTTCCATTTAACTCTAGCAGACCATCTGCAGAGCTCATTGCCTTGTCCTAGTGGCTCAGAGGAGTCTCTGGTTCTGTACTAATGCTGCTGTACATGGCTGGTTCCCTTTAAACACTCCTAGGCTGGTGTAAAGAGAGTCTGGAAGGTGGACAGGACTCAGCCAAGATCCCATAACACAAGTTGGGCTGGTAGGATGGAGGCCACTGCATTTCATATCCTCCCTTTGTTGCCAGTTTTTACAAACATGGACAAGGAGTCGGATTTAGAAAGGAGACATGGTTTATTCTGCACAGGGTGCAAGGTTTTTCAGAAATCAGGCACACTAAAGAGGCAAAAAGCAAGAGAATTTTTACACGACAAAGTTTACATAAACCCACCTCTATCTAACACACAGTTACTGCCTACCTAATGCCAAGTAATTTAGTTTGTGCAAACTTATGCAGTACTTGTTACTGCGCCTGCCTGGGCCTCTTCAGAGGTGTCTGGTGGTCACTGGTGGTCGTTTGGGGAGGTGCCCTCTACTCAGTTTCAAGCAAAGTTCAGCTCAGGACATGCAGAACCCAAGGGTTGAATGCCAAATAAGATGTGATTTGTAGCTTTGGTGCCTTCTTAAACAATTGCCAAGCGGGACATAAAATAGAAAAGCATTCCATAAGCATTAAGCGACACCTGTTTAACACACCTGATAACATCTCTTTGTATTCAAAAGAAGAGTTAAAGATTAGAATGATACCATCAACTTCCATCTGAAATAGAGATCAAAGGAAGGGACAGAGAATTCTGCTTAAAAACATAAATTTTCCCTCTTTGGAAGTTTTAAAAATATTCTATTAAAAACTTCTACTTTTTTTACTACTGTTGTTCCCAATTATATTTAAATCTTGGAGGTAGCCATTTCATTATTTTCCACATATAAAATCTCCACATACATAGCACTAAAATAAAAAGTAAACAGGTTAGTATTAAAAAGACAGTTATGGGATGTAGCATTTTATTAAAAATTCCTGGTGCTGTTGGAGACCGTCTGAATAAAATATCCTACCAATGGTGATTTCCATCTTTCTTTACTCTTTCTATTACCCGAAGGATTTCTTTGGGGTCATGATGGACAGTAGTCAAAGTTTTTCTACTTCTCTCTTTAGCTTCTTTTAACAGGCTTTGCAAATTTTTATTTTAGCAATTTCTTTACTAGTGTAAGGCTCATACCCATAGTGGGAGGTTGTATACTTGAAATTAAGCTATAATTTGTTTTTATTAGTTAGGAGGAACTTACTGGGGATGAATAGTTTAAAATCACAGCCTCTGATCAAGGTAAATTTACAAACACAAAAATTAGAATGTGATTTAATTCTAGAACCCTTGTTCTATATAGGTGCTGATATCTATGGTTTATTGTGTTTCATACTTTATGAGCCCATAGTCTATGTTCTGTTGGGTAAATTTTGGTTCCATTATTGAGCATGCCTAGAGCAATAATAGGATGAATATCATATGCTTTAGTTTTAAGTATAGTCAGTATTACATATTATTTTTTGTTTCCCTACCTCCTTGATTACATACGGGTTGATTTCACAGACTTAAGGGGCTCTGGAATGCATTAAGGGTAATGGTTTTTCTTTTACCTTTACATGTATCAAATGGCCTTTTCCTACTGCCTCATCTCCTATGGCTCACCAGTGATATTTACCTTCATCCTCCTTGTGGAACAAAGAAAATTCTAGACAGTATATATTGTCAGATTCCTATCTAGTTGTAACATTAATTAATAATTTAAATTACCTTCTGTCTTCCTTAAACCATTGTACAATTGGTTTCTTGTTACAGTATTTGACTGGACAGGAAAGAGTAAAAGGATTACCTATATAACTTTCATATTCAGAAAGGTTAAGGCAATTCAGGTAAACATGTCACCCTTTTTTCCCAGATACAGTTCTTGATGTTACTTTTTAATTTGTTTAGTCCCTAAGGTCCAGAGCAGGTGGCTTCTCACTCACCTGGTCCTGTAGTTTTCTTCAGTTCTGAATGGTGGTTCATTGGCTCTAGTCCTTGGAGTTTTGCAGCCCGTGTTGGGAGAAGAACCTGGTACGGTCCTTTCCAGCATTCCTTTAGTGGTTTATCGTGCCACAATGTTAGACAGACCCTATCTCCCACCTGGATGTCATGAACAGGAAGGTCCAATCCAGGTGGGTTTCTGCATTGAAGGTACCTGTTGATAGAGGATAAAACTTGCCCTAGAGAGATAACATAAATCTTCTTGGCCCAAGATATCCACAGAATATGGTTTGTAAGAGACTACCTGATAAGGTCTCCTATATAGATTTCAAAAGGACTGAGCTTATCCTTGGATCTAAGTGTTATTCCAACCCTCAATAGTGCTAGTGGCAACATCCCAGGCCACTTTGATGCCACAGGTATCCTGTATCCAGGAATGATCTCTTTCAATAGACCTTGCCTACCTCTTTAGCCTGGTTGTTCAACAGGGAGAAGCTTCAGGCCACACTGAAAATGTATCTGCTGGTACCAATGGATATCAGTACCTGTTCTGCTGTGGTAATTCAGAGAAATCTATTTGCCAGTAATTTCCTGGTGTCTTCCATTTCTGGTTTGTCCCGGGGAAGGCTGAGGCTGGATCTGTGGACACAGTTGACATTTCTCCACTCTACTTTTTTATGATGCTTCCCTTTCCAGTCCCAAGGACACACAGTTTTACATTGTTTTCCAAAAATTGTAGGGCTGTTCTTAAATCCCAGTGGTAAAACAGTCCAGCATAATTGACAGCCCCCATTTGAGGATTCTCCCATTCAAATGCAAATAGCTCCTGACTGCTGGCATCCAGTGGGATACAAAAGAAAGTATCTTCCAAGTCTAATGCCCTAAACCATTGATCAGTGTCTTTTTATGTGGTTGATGCACATCTTGCACTATTTGATTTATGGCTCTTAAATCTTGGACTAGTTGATACTCACCTGAGTGTGGTTTAACTGGTGGAACTGGGGTGTTAAACTGACTGGCATTCCTGAAGCAACCCAAAGCTAATACGTCTTTCAGTGTTTGGCTCTAGTCCTTTTCTAGCTTCCAATTTAATAGGGTGTTGTTTTTATCTTACCAGTCTGGTGCCTAGTTTTAATTGGATTGTTACCAGTTTTGCTTTTTGTGATCTTCCAGGAGTGCCAGTCACCTACAGAAGAGTCACCACATTTTCCATTTTTTCGGGTATCTCTTCTTCTGAGTCATTTTGATCCTGTAACATAAACACTTGTGCCCCCAGGGCTTTTTCTTCTGGTATATGTACTTGGATCTCAATCCTTTTTCAGAGGTTATTTGTGCATTTAATTTACTTAATTCTCATTTGGATATGTACAGAAATTTATGAATTAAAACTCTTTTTGCAATTCCAAATTTGAGGGGCTGGAAGAATGGCCTTATTTCCTTTTTCCCCTGTAGCTCCAGCTGTAGATGTTCTTCATTTACTCAAGATTCCTTTACCTCTAAGTTGCTCCTATATCTGTTAGGAATTCTCCCTAACTTTACTGAGACCAGGAGTTGTGTTGGGGATTCTTTGGAGCTGTCTGTCAGTCTAAATCCCAGTTGAGTGTGAGCAGTCTTCCTGCTTGTGGAGCCTCCCATATTCAAGGGTTACCTGTGTCCTGGATTCTGTGGGCATTTGTTTCCAATGCCCTTTCTACTTAAAATAAGCACATGGATCTTCTCCTAGTAGATGGGAATTTACCAGTTGAAGTGTGATTCCCTTCTATTACCTCCTCCCCTTTCAACTACCACAGCCATCAACCAAATTTATCGTCCCTTTTCTGACCTCTTTTCCCCTGCTCTTTCCTTTCTCCACCTCATTCTCTTCATTACACTTCCTTTTTCTTTCTCTAATGCTAAAACATTAGTGTCTGCTGTCATCAATCCACCTTTTTTCCAAGCCTTATAATTATTCTGCAGTACAAAGAACAAATCAACATACGGTACTTCGCCTCATTCTACTTCCTGGCAACAAAATGGCATTAATTGCAGGATCCATTCTGAGGCCATTTTTCACAATCCTCTAATACCTACAAAAGCCACCGCATAATCAACTTTTTCCTAGTAAGGGAATCCCCTCCAGCCTTTCCCTGAGGTCCTAAAATACAGCCTAAAGGTGAAGTGTTCACAATTCCCTCCTCCAATGAGGTGGAATTTCCAATGCCCATGAAGTTTTAACCAAAAAACAAATTTTGACCCAAATACCAAGATACCAAATGTAAAACTCCTCTGACACATATGTTTTCCAATACAATTTATACTGAGAGATGCGGGGTACCAAAATACCAGTTTTAACCATGTCTCTGTGAAGGGTATCAGCAGCTGTCTGTGTCAGATTGTTGTCACACTCCTCACTGTCACATCTGGGTTGGCAGAACCAGCACTGTTAGACCACCCTGTCCCCAAGCACTGCAGGCAGGGCTGTAGCTGAGCTTTAGCTGAGTGCAGTGTGGGTTTTTCTCATCTGCAATACTTGAAACTGCAGCAGCAGCAGCAAAGATCCCCCACTCTTAGATGGGGCTTTGCACCCTGTTGGAGTAGAGAGCACTGGCTGAGTAAGAAAACTTGTTTTTATTAAATAGAGCTTGGCCTGCAAACCTTCATGCAAAAAGGGAGAAATACTAACATAGCTAAACATGATGCAGAGCAATGCCCAAGTTCAGGGTAGAACTGCATCAGCCAGAGGGTGTGCATCAAATTCTTAGCCTGCAGCAGCTGCAGAACTGTGACAGTGCTCCTCCAGAGCAGTTTCAAGCCCACAAAGAAATACCTTTTGTGGAAGAAAAAGGAAATACTTGTTATACTGAGCCTTCATGAAGACCAGCTGGATGGGCTTGTACATTTGTTGTACATTTTAAAATGTTCAACATAAACTAAGTATAGCTGAAGGGTTTTGTGTTGTCAGCAGCTCCACCTGCCAGATGTTTACTCTGAACCTCTGTAAGGTAAGAGCTATCAGCTGGATTTCTGCCCTCTTAATGTGGACAAGGAGCAGCTCTTGCCTTAAATTTCTGATGCTGAATGAGGAAACTCGCAGTTCTGGCAGTGTATGTCTGCCTTCCTAAAGCCATTAGGAGGTTTGGGTTAAGGTGTCTGGAAAAAGGTGGTATTTGTGCTCCAGAGCTCTCATTGTACAGTAAGGCCACTGAAAACCATCTCTGTGCTGTGAAGATACTTCTTTATGCAGAGGTAGCTAAAAAGCCGTGTGCTGTATGAGGGACAAGTGGGCCCATAGTCAACCTTGCCATCTGTCCTCTCTGCTGCAGAAGAGATCGCCAGAGGCTGTGACCTTCCCCTCAGGACCAGTCCCAGGCAGGTCATGTCCAGGGGCACCAAGGTTTCTATTGTACCAGTTCTAGCAGCTGATGCAAGATCCTTTTCTGTCCATAGCGCACGTGCAGAGCTTGCTGCTCCCTTCGACTCAGTTTCTCATAAGCCTCCTTGTTACTTAGCAAGTCCTGCTCTGCTTTCAGGTCAGCCCTGTAGGACGCCAGGGTCAGCAGCACACTGTCATAAAGGAGCTTCTTGCAAGGGGATTTAAGTCTGGAGAGAGCCTCATTTGAAAGCGTAGAGTTTTCCTCTTCCTCACTGTCATCTTCCCACCCATCTTGTTCCTTATACTCCTTGAATTCTTCTTCTGACATGCACAGCACCTGTAATGACCCAGGCAAAGGGAAAAGTCACTGGCAGTGTGAGTGAGTACATCAGGCTTTCTCCTCTGTGGAAGAGAAGAGCCACATGGAGCAGGTGAGTTATTCCTCAGCTGCACTAAAGCATGGGAGACTAAAGCTGGCTTAGATACCTAATTGCAAGTAACTTGTGGGTTGGAAGAACATTCAAACAGCAAACCTGGGTGTTGGTAACAGTCTTGAAAGACATCTCAGCTGTCACCTAGAAAGTTGCGACAGCTCTAAAACAGCAATGGCCCTGGAGCCATTCAAGACAAGTATGTGAGTACACAGGGGTGGCCAGTTCAGGAGAGGAAGACTTAACAGCATGTGGGAGCTGGGCAGTCACACCCCTACCACTGTTCACTCAGGACTCTTAGTGCCAAACTGCCTTCACGTGCTTGTTCCCTTCATGAACATTCTGCACTGCTGGTTTGCCCATCTGCACTCTGTGCTCTCCTTGTGTAGCTCTTCCTCCACCTGGCCATTCTTACCTTCAGGGTCATGGACAGCTCTTCCTCTGTCAGCACCTCATCCCAGCCAAGCACAAAGGCACCTTCCTCCCCCACCATCTCCAGCTGGCACAAGAAGTCCCACTGCTCTGAGACCAGCTGCTGCTGCGCTTCACTTCTGGCACCTGTTTTGAAGACAGCAGAGCTGTGAACACAGCCAGGGTGGCAGCAGAAGGCGAAGGTGAATGGAGGAGGGGCAACAGGAGGCAGAAAACCAAGGCATGGCCCCACCACCTGAAACGCTGCGCAACAGGCTTATTTTGCATGTCATCCTTGAGCCCTGTTTAAGGGAGATCCGTGCCCCATCCCTGCCGGGGGGCTGTGGGTGGCACTCACACTGCAGAGCCGCCCTGCGCAGTGTCACCATCTGGATGTCGGCCGTGTCGTGGCTGTTGCCGGGGTAGGGCTCTGCGAAGCCGTACATGTGCAGCAGCTGCCAGTTGGCCATCTGCCCGTACGTGTTGAAGATCTCCTGTCCTCTCCCAATGGGCTGTGTTGTGACCATTCTCAAACATTGCTGCAAGCAGGGAGAGGAGAGAATCTGAGCTGTGCTGATCCAATACCGGGTTTCAGAGAGGTCTGGATGACCCTGAGCTCCTCCTAACAAACGCCAGGTACCCCACAGGGCTTTGTATTAAGATGATCCTGGCCAGAACTGCTGCCCTGGGCTGAGACGCGGCCTCGCTGTGCCCCCATCCCCCAAGGCTTCACAAAAAATGAACCAGGCTGTGACAATGTTTGGTGCAGCAGCTTGCACTCACAGGAGAGTATTCCAGATTGGCGTTGTGGTTGGCCACGTGATTCAAAATATCTGCTACAGGCACCATCGTGGGAGGATTGGGCCCCTTCTCATCTTCATCTTCCTCCTCCAAAGGTTCCTGAAAGCTAAGACAAGGGAGATGAAGACAAGCTGGTCGTACACATGGCAGCACAGGGCAAGCTTCACCTTGTATTCTTATGCAACTGCAACCTCTAACACAGCCTATAACATTTTCTGTGATCCTACTCCCTTGTCCTTGCTCCTTGCTGGAGCAAAGCCCTCACTTCTCACCTGTAGGCCATGACAAATGCCACCAGCTCCTTATACAACTCCAGTGTGTGCTGTTTGGGGTCAAAGATGTTGGGATGAGACTCCATGAAAGGCAGGATAATGGAATTGTACTCCAAGTGGATGTTAGCTAGATCCTTGTCCACAGCTTCTGGGATGCCTGTGCCCTGCAGGAGCCTTGTTCGCTCTTCTTCAGGCCTGTTGCAAGAACAAAAGCAGGTTCTTCTCCATCTGCCCAAGGGCCAAGGGTCTATAAACTCCTTCCTCCGTAAAAATTTCAGCTTCACTGTGCTCTGCAGATCCTTGTTCTCTAGCTCTGCCTGTAGCATAACTCCAACAGGACCCCTCAGGCTCCTGCCTGTGACAGCATAGGGCTAGAACAGAGGGTTGGGGTCACCCAGCAGGACCACATCTCTCCCCAGGACTCTGCTCAGCAGCCCCTGGCCTGTGCCTGCCTTCAGCTGTAAGACTGGGCCTCCCCCAGCCCCCCTTGCCTTCACCTTACCAGAACATGGGGTGATCCAGGCTCCGGAAGTCCTGCCAGAGGGAGAAATACGGCTGCCAGTGGGAGTTGCTGGCTGTGTACTCGTGTAGCAGGGCCAGCAGGAGAGGGACCCAACCGGACTGGCTCTGCAGGGACTCCTGGGCTACAGAACCAGACAGGATGGAGAAAACCTAAGTTGTTCTGAGGTTTTTCTCCTCCAAGAACCAAAGCCTGATACAACAAGCCTCAGTGCCCTCTTCAGCCTGGAGGCAGGAGTTCTGCTTTTACTCGGGTTTGTCTTGGGTTTATCCTGAGCTGAACCAGGACCAGAAGCTGCTGCTCTGGACCTATGGATGAGCTTTCCCAGTCCCCACGGCTTTGCCATCCTCAGCCTAAGGCTCTGGGTGCCTTCAGGAACCAAGGAACTGCTCTTTTTCCTAGCAGTGTCTCAAGAAAAGTACCACAGGACAGGCACCTGTCACTTAGAAGCTGAAGATGTTGCACTAATGGACTCTTCTCCCTGCCCAGCACAGCTCCGGGCTCCCTTAGGGGGAAGCAAGGGAGTGCCCCGCCCTCCCCTTTCCTACCTGGTCTCTAACAGCCTCAACAGCCCTACAGCGTCCTGTGCAAATCAGGAACGTTCCCTAGGCTTTACCACAGACCAGTTTATTCCTTGAAAAGGTAAAGCACACTCGAGTGGCACAAGAAGCTTGCACTCACCTTCCTTCAAGAGTGCGTGGATGGAGGTGGTGTACTGGGACAGCAGCGCCGTACGAGGAATGGTGAACAGGACCTCTCCCGCCTCCAGCTCCTCGGCGGCCAACATCCCGTACCCCGCCACCGCGCCCTCCCGGCTCAGGCGGACCTGGGGCCAGAGAGGAGAGGTGAAGGGCGGAGCGGAGAGACCGGGGCGGCCCTGGGGGCCTCGGGGCCGCCTGGCCCGGCACGCGGTGCCTCACCTTGGGGTTCAGCTCCACCCCGGCCCGCTCGCACCATGCCAGGAACCTGGAGAGAGGGTCGGCGCTGCCCTTCCCCCGGCCGCCATTCCCGGCCGCCGCCTGCGGACGGAAACACGAGGTGAAGAGGGAAGAACCGCGAGGCCAATCCCGGATCCCTTCAGCACCGCCGTCCCAAGGGCCAGGGTCTCGCCAATCCCCCGAGAGCCCGCGGCGCCCCCCGTACCTTGAACCGCTTGGGCGCCGACGCCATGACGCTGCCAACACGTGGTCCCGCACCACGTGGTCCCGGCCGGACCCTTCCGGGTGGGCGGGGAAGCTCTGCCCCCCCATGGGCCGGACTGACGGCGGCCAACAAGGGACAAACAGGACCGGGGGAGTAGCCACAGAAAGGCGTCCGTCGGCACCTCTTTGTAGGGTCCTGTCTCCGAGCACCTCCCCGAAGGCTCTGGGGTGCAGAAGCACCTTATGGTGCTTCTCTGTGGGATCCAGGGACCACTATGTGTCTTTCTGCGGGGTCTGGGGACCTTTTGGGGTCTCTCTGAGGGGTCTGGAGGCCTTTTAGGGGCTTTCTGCGGGCTCTGGGAAGTTCATCAGGCCTCTCCCTGTACCCTGCTGCCTCCAGCCCACCCCGGGGCTTCCCCCCAGTGCCGCGCTGTCCCCACCCCGCGGCTGGTGCACCTCGGGGGTCTGCGGTGCCTCCGTGGCTGCCGTGGGGCCGCGCACCGGTGAGGTCACAGCTCCAGACATGCGTTAAAAGCAGCGAGCTCTAATTAATCAGGATAATTAAGCTTGTGTTCTTGTTCAGTCGACACCACACACACTCGCCCCTCGTACCGCGGGCTCTGATCTCTCCTCCAAAGGCGCCCCGAGGCCGCGGTTCCCCCGGCTCATTAGCCCCGTCCCCAGCCCGGGCAGAAGGGGGGCGGATGCCATCACTGGCTGTTCTAATGAAGCCAATTAGTGAGCACGAGATGTTTGAAGAGGTCCCACGGCGCCCTCGGCGGGCTGTCCCCCAGGCTCCCCCACCCCGCCTGTATTTGGGGTCGACTTTAATCTTCTCCAGCCCTTTCCGAGCTGGGCTGGGCTGGCAGGGGGAGGTCCCTGCGGAGGCGTCCTTTCTGCAGACCTGCGAGGAAGGGCAAGAGGATATGTGGGGTGCTTTAGGTGCCCACCGAGGGCTCCGTGTCTCTGTGCCCCAACCCCCCGCAGCCGCCTCCCTCCCGCCTGAACCCGGCTCCCGGCAAAAGCGCTGCTGGGACTCGGATTCGAACCGAGGTTGCTGCAGCCACAGCGCAGAGCAGGGACCCCTGCGCGGCCACGGCCACCGCTGCTGCTCCTGCCTCCCTCGGACAGCGGTGGAGATTTCACGGCCGCTCCCGCAGCATCTTGCTCCCCTCCCTGGCTGCGCATCCCTACGGCACCGGCCTCTGCCCGGGGCGCATCCCTGTGCCGGATCAGTGCCCAGCGGGATTCCCAGAAGCCGGGTGTTCAGTCTGGCGTGGGCGGGCAGCCTCGTTGGGCTGGTGTGGGGGTGGAAGAGCCCAGAGTGGGTCCCCACATTGTCCCTCCAGTGCTGCGGCAAAGCGGGGTCTCCACTGCCTGTCATGGACATCCCCCCCCGCAAACCTCAAATGTGAGCCTGGATAGCTCAGCTGGGAGAGCATCAGACTTTTAATCTGAGGGTCCAGGGTTCAAGCCCCTGTTCAGGCGCTGGCTTTATCCTTTAGGATCAAGAAAGGGGAGCCCGTGGGCAAAAGCCCACATCCCTTCCTGTTGTGGGGGTCCCGTGGGGGCTGCAGGCTACCTAGGGCATCCCCTTTGCTTCTTTTCCCACCACCAACTCCTCAAGCTCTCCAGAACCAGCTCCATCCCTTCTGACACCCACACAGCGCCGCTCCCTTCTTCCAACCGCCCCGTATAGCAGAGAGATCCCATGCTGGATGATGGGGACAGACATGGATGTTATTTGGGGTACATAGGAAAGGAGGGGAAAATAGGATGGATGAAACAGGGAAAGGCACAGCAGAGAGGGAGGGAAGGAAATCCAGGCTGGACTTGGAACTGGGGGCTCAGGGGTGGCTGCAGGCTGAGAGTGGGGCACCCTGGGGCTGAGTGTGGTTGACTCTGGTGGAGGTGTGGAGTACCCTGCATCTGCCACGTCCAGGCCTTCCCTCACCTTTGGGTGTTCTTCATCCCTGTCCTTAGTCCCCTCTGTGCCTGCCCTGTGCTCCATTTTGGGCCCCTGCCCACCCCAGCTCAGGCAGATGCTCACGGGAAGCCACCCCTGGTGACCTAGCTTCAGCAGGACTGGGGGGACGGGGCTGTTTTTGCAACAACACTGCACCTGCATCAACCCACGAGCTTATTTTATTGTCCCGATGAACTTTGCTTCCCAGCGGCTCCGATCCTTCCACACACACGCGCCACGGCTCGGGCCGAGCTCCGGCCCACGCCTCCGTCGTCATTCATTTCTTGCCAGCAAGAAAACAAAGAGATAATAAATAGGAAGCTTATTTGCGGGGAGGGCCCAGGGGATGGCCTGGGGTCATGGGCCGGGCTGTGCCTGGCCCCGGCCAGGGCTGGCAGGGGGGGCTGCAGGCAGGACAGCCCAGCCCTGGGCCATGCACACTGTGGGGCTGGGGCACCGGAGGGCCTGAGGGGATATAGCAATCTCTATTTAATTACATTAAAATAGACTATTTTAAAAAATTATTTCTAGTAGTTAAAAAAGTGTCATGGTCCATCCCATCCCGGTGGAGTCATGGAGCTGTCCTGGGGGTGACACACTGGCCGGTGGGGGGATAGACCCCAGTCTGCTTCACCCTGGGCAGGCCTGTCCTGGGGTATCTGTCACAGCAGGTGCCAGGGGTGGGTGCTGGCAGGGTGGCCACCGCAGGTGACAAAGCAGGGCACTATGCCTCCCACCAGCCCCACGGCCACCAGCAGACCAAAGGCAGGAGAGCAGGCACCCTTCCAGACCCCACAGCAGAGCCAGTCCCTCACCCTGGGGCTTAAATAACATGGCAGCAGTTGAACTGCCCCAGTGAGAGGAGGCTCTCCTTAGAGCCCGGCCGGAGTTTGAAGGCCAGAGCTTTCTCGCAGAGTGGGAACTGCAGGAGCCTGTCCCGCAGGCTGCCCCCCTTGCTCTTGCCCGGATCCAGCTTGATCACACTCTCCGCACCCCCTTCAGTGCCTGAGCTCTCCACCGACTGCTGGGCCGGGCTGGTCTGTTCCCCCTGCCCCGGGGCCATGTCTCCGGGCCTTGGGAGGGTGGCAGGGGTTGTCTCTGCTCCCAACACCTCGGGAACTCCAGCAGAGCTGCTCTGGGGTAACAGGACAGCTCCTCTTTCCTTGGGAAACTCTGCTGAGGAGCCCCCAAGCTCTGTGTCCTCCTGCCTCCTCGGGGGCTCAGCTCCATTCCCCCGCAGCGCCAGGGGACCCCAGCCTCCGCTCACTCCCTTCCCAGCCCAGGCCGTCCCCGAGCGCCCGCCCCGGCCCCCCAGCTCAACCCCCGGCCCCCAGACCTCCCCACGGCCGGGCGGGCGGTGGGCACGCAGGAAGGCTCGCATCTGTTCCTGGTTCAGCGAGCTGCTCTTCCTCTCCATGGCACTGGGCCTCTCCTCCTCCTCCTCGTCCTCCTCTTCCTCCTCACAGATCTGCTGCAGGGCCGGGGTGCTCTTGGTGATGGTGGTGTCAACGGCGGGGACCTTCAGCAGGGTCCCGGTGGGCTGCCGGCCGCCAATGTCCCCTCCGGGGGGCAGCCGGGAGCCCCCGGTGAGGCTGCCTGTCTCCGTGAAAGGCAGGAGGCTGCCGGCACTGCCCACGGAGCCAAAGGTGTCTGACAAGTTGGTCCTGAGGAAGGGAAGAGAGGGAGGTGTCAGTACCCAGGAGGGCATCACGAGGACTGTGTCAAGGAAAGGGACGGTACTGGCAAAGACCCTGCACTGGGAAGCTGGGCAGGTGGGGAAACGTGGGACAGGGGCGCAGCAGTGGGGCTCACCTGCTCTGCACCTCCTTGGCCAGGTTGTAGACAAGGCTGAGGCGGTGGCCCTGCTTCTCCTGCTTCTCCCGCAGCATCCTCTCTGCCAGCAGGAAATACGTGGCCGTGATGTGGTTGTAGCGGTCGGCTTCCAGCGCCCTGTGTGGAACCGAGGGACTCACATCAGCACACAAGGGACATGCTTGGAGGGACCCCCAGAGGCCTTCGCAGGGGCTCCCACCTCGGCATCCCATCACTCACTCCTGGATGGTGTCCCGATCCGCAATGTTCCCACACATCATGGCCTGGAGGATGATCTCGTGCTCCTCCTCGGACACACGCTTGTGGGAGGTGAGGGGCAGCAGGGAGCGGCTGGCGGGGGACGGGTCCACCCCCTGCAGCCATGCATGGCCCTCGATCTGCTCCAGGGATGCTCGTTGCTTCGGGTCCCGCTGCAGCATCCTGGAGATGAGACTGGGGGAAAGGAGCGACGCTGCAACCCCGCAGCACCACGTGAACCCCAAAGTAAGCAGCTTTACCCCTTTTCCCACCTCAGCTCCCAGGCACCCACCAGGGATGGGGCACCCACCCCAGGGGCAGCAAGTTGGGGTCTGGGGCTACAGAGAGAGGGGGGTGCTCACTCAGCGCACTGTGCCGAGACGTGTGGGGGGATGGTGTAGCGGCAGTCCATGATCATGGTGAGAGTCTCGCTGTCGTTGGCCTCCTGGAAGGGGGGGTGACCACACACCAGCATGTAGAGGATGACCCCTAAGCTCCAGATGTCTGCAAGAAGCAGCAACAGCAGTTCAGGTTGCACTCACCATAGTGCAGGAGAGATCCCCCACCCCAGTGATCCTGGGAAGGGCCACCTCACCAGCCCCCAGTGCTGATCCAGCAGACACCAGTGCTCACTGGGATGCTCCTTGGAGGTAACAGCTCCCAGGTCTTGCCCCATGGACAGGGGGACCACATCCCCACCAAGGCAGGGAAGGACCTTCCCCATCCCCACATCCAAGCAGGTCTCAAGGGACTTCACCAAAGCAATCGACATCTTATCCCCTTGTCCAGGCAGGGACAGGGAGGCCAGCCCTGAGCTCTGTTCAACCCCGGTCACACACGCATCCATGGCACTGTTTCATGTCATTCCTCAGCTTCTTGTTTCCCAGACTCTATCACAACCATCCTGGCACTGGGCTGTGCCTTAGGAGACACTACAGCAATGGGAGATGGACACAGCACTGAACTAGGCTCTCCAGCTGCATGGGCACCAGCTGGAGCAGGATTGCTGCCCTGTCCTGGGGACAGGGATGGAGCCAGCAGCATCTTCACTGGCTCCTCCTGCCCAGAACACAAACTCCTGCAGATGTGCAGGTTTAGGATGCTGAGCACGCCCCAAGGCGCTCTGTTAATACCTTCAGCTGCTTAAGTCAAGTGTTTGAAAATTTCTCATCTGCGTTGGTTTTCTCCCTTCATTTCCCTTTGCAGCGCCACCAGCTTATTTTTCTACCGCCTCCATAAGCTATCCCTGTTCTCAGCTCAGGATCCGCCTTTCCCTGAGCCAACACTGGGCTTTTGCCTTTAAGGGCTTGTGTTTTGCTTTGCTAAATCCTCCTGCCCTAATTCCAGCCAGCCAGCCAGTTTGGATCCTGCCTTCCTCCTATGTCCTCTCTGTCACAGCAGAGCCTCTCAGAGCCCCCAGCCCAGCTCCCTGTGCCCTGGGGCAGTCTCCCCACACCCCTCTGCCCTGGCCAGGGGAGGAAGGGCACTGGGAGCCGTGGAGAGGAAGTGGTTTTCAGGGCGGGGATGGAGCAAAGGAAACTTTCAGAGCTCCTCCACCCAAACAGCAGCATCCCGAGCAGATTTCCTTCCGGCCTCACCCCCCCCAAATAACCACTAGCACCAGATTGCTGGCAGCTGTGTCCCCACACTGCTTATCCTGATGGATGACACGCCAGGCTCACAGCCTATTTGAGCCTTGTTCCCTCTCCAGCATTAACTGTTCACTGTGGGATCTCTGTGGATGCTGGGATGGGCTCTGCAGGGAGGACACCACTGGGCCAGGATAGGGCTGGGCAGTCAAGCACCCAAGGGACAGGCTTGCTCCCTGCAGGGACAGCAGTGCCACGGGGTGCTCCCAGCATAAGGGACTAAGAGCAAGGTGGTACCCAGCTGACAGGACTATGCTCCACGCAAGGGACGTGAGGGAGGCAGGTCCCCAGGGCACCCCAGCGCCCTTACCAACAGCCGGGGCGTCGTACTCATCCCCGAGCAGGATCTCCGGTGCCGAGTAAGCCAGGGAGCCACAGCTGGTCGTGAGCATCTTGCCGGGCTGGAAGCGATTGCTGAAGCCGAAGTCAGTGAGCTTGACCACCCCTTGCTCCTGGAAGAAGACCACGTTCTCGGGCTTGAGGTCGCGGTGCACCACGTGGAGCTTGTGGCAGTAGGAGATGGCGTGGACGATCTGGGCGAAGTAGTGCTTGGCCCGTGGCTCGGCCAGGCCGCCCTCGTGCCGCATGATGTGGTCAAACATGTCCCCACCGTCGCCCAGCTCCAGGATGAGGTAGAGCTTGGCGTGGGTGTCAATGACCTCGTAGAGGCGCACCACATTGGGGTGCTGGACCAGCTTCATGCAGCGCACCTCCTGCAGGAGCTGCCCCGCCGCCTCCCCTGCCAGCTTGCTCTTGTCGATCACCTTGACGGCCACGCGCTGCCCGGTGAAGACGTGCCGGGCCAGCTTCACCACGGCAAAGTGGCCCTTGCCCAGCGTGCGCTCCAGGTCGTACAGCCCCGCGATCTTGCCCTCGCCGCAGCCCTGTGCCCCAGCCATGGCGGCGGTGTCAGGTGGGGATGGGCATCAGGCACTGTGGGATGGAGATGATGCTGAACAATGTGGGGTGAGGGATGGGGTGGCCCCAAATACCAGGTCCCCCAGCACCACTGACATCAGAGTCCACAGCAGTCCGGGCAACCCTGACACTCCACCTCCCAGTCCCCATCCCAGGACCTAGGCAACCCTCTGTATCCTCCACTCCAGTTCCTAGTACTGTGGACATCCCAATACTTCCATCTTTCATCTCTTGAGTATCCTAGGATACCCCATAATGTGTCCCCATGTCCAGGTCCCCAGCATCCTGAGCACTCCAACACCCTCCCTTTCAGTTCCCAGCATCCTGGACATCCCGATACACTCCCCCTACTTCCCAGCTGCCCCGGGCATCCTGATACCCCGTCTGTTCAGAACTCCAGCACTCTGGGCACCTCAATACCCCTGCCTCTAGTCCCTCATCACCCTGAGCAGCCCAATATCCCTGTCTCCAGTCTCTCATCACCCTGAGTACCCCCTCCCGGTTTCCAGAAGCCTGAGCACCCCCTACCCCTACTTCCAGATCTCCAGCACCCTTGTAACCCCATATTCTCAAACCCCAGCACCCTGGGCACCCCAATAATGCCAACCTCCAGGTATCCGGATTCCTGGACACCCCAATATGCTCACCTCCCCTCCCCAGCACCTTGGGCACCCCTATATCTCTATCTCCAGTCCCCAGCACCCCAGGTCAACCCCATATCGCCAATCTTCAGGTCTCCAGCACGCTGTCACTCCCGTATCCCCATCTCCAGTCCAGAGCATCCGTGCCACCTCCATGCCCTCACCTCCATGCCCTCACCTCCAGACCTCAGCACGCCGGGCACCCCCTGCCTCCACCTCCAGCGCCCCGGGCACCCCGATACCCACCCCAGCCCCTGCCGCCCGGTGCGCCCCGGCGGAGCCGCACTCACCGGGGCGCGGAGCTGCGGCCGCCGGGGCTGCGGTGCCCGGGCGCGCCCGCCCTGCTGACGTCAGGGCGGCTCCGGGATCGCGCCTTAAAGGGCCCGGCCCGGCGGGGCTGAGGCCGAGGTGATGCTCATCGCACTTCCCGAGGGGCAGCTCCCGCGGCCCGTCTCGTTACTGCCCGTTTGGGGTGGCGGGGACTCGGCTGGCATTAGCGGTAACGAGACTGGTGATGAGCTAAATGAGCCGCCCGCCTGCCCGGATCCTTCTAGGAGGAGAGGGAGAGCTCTCAGCCCGGGCACGTCTCCCGAGGGACGCGCTGTTGGACGGGCTCCCGCTCTACTGCGGTACTGCCCGGGATGCCCGCTCATGGGCATCTCTGCTGTGCCACTGACCCACTCCATCGCCCGCTTCCACCCTCACGGGAGCCAGGAGCACCGAGACGGGAGCGCAGCCCTGGCCCCCCTTTCCCCCTCGCTTTAAGCCCTCTTTTCCTGGAAGCGGCCCGGCGAGCGGCCCGGCCACCTCATTTAGCTCGTTACTGGCCATCGGGATGCGCACAAAGCAGATGTTACTCCTGCAGATTAAAAAGCTCTCAGCGCGGCCGCCCTCGTTCCTGCTAATGCCTTCCCAGAAGTCCTGGCCCGCAGCCTCGCCGGCTGCAAACAGGCCCTAATGAGCTGGGCTAAGGGCCCCGTGCGGGGGCTGGTGTCAGCGGGGACCGGGGCAGCGGGGACTGGGGACCCAGAGCCCCCAGGGCTGGAGATGGAGGAGCTGGGGCCGCATGGGACACTCGGCACCCACCTGGGCCTTGGGAGTGGAAAGGGCTGCCAAACTTGCCCTCTTACCCAAGATGAGTCTTCATCCAGGCATGTAGGGTGCAGGAGGCATCTGGGTACTTTGCAGAGGCATCCTGACTGGATGTTGTGCATTGGGGGACCAGATGGGTGCTGAGTGTTTCCAGCAGCAACCTGTAGCCAGAGAAAATGGGACACAGCAGATCAGCCCCTTGCTGGTCCTGTGCCCATTCGGTCTGTCCCTCAGATGCAGCAAGAATCAGATCATGCTGGGACAGGGAAAGCAGGGGGCAGAGGGAGCCCCAGGGCTGGTGCTGCAGCCGGGAGCAGTGGCTCACGCTCTGCTGCAGACATGCTAGGAGGCCTGGGCAGTCCCCCAGTGTAGGAGCAGCTTAGTGAGGGCAGAGTCCAGGCCATCAGCCTTCCCTGCTGCGTATGTCACAGCCTGCTGAACCCCTCCTATGTCTTTTCCCCCATCTCCTTGCAGGGCTGAAGCCACTCGAGGCTACAGGCATTCCCTAAAGGAGGCTGGCTCTGGGGACCTGCAGGTTTTCCAAATGAGACATGAATGAGAGATGCAGTTAGCACAAGTGGAAGTCTGGAGAATCTCCAGATGGTGGGTGGTCAGGAGCTGAAAAACTTCTGGAAGCTCTGCACTATGACTGGATGCTTGCCAGAAGACACAGACAGGCAACATCCCCTTTGAAAACCAGTCAAGCTTGGCATGGTTTTGGTGAGGAGACTATAGCCCTGTTATTTCTCTATTTGGGAACTAGCAGATGTCCTCAGGCTGCAGCCTCAGTGCTGCTCAGGCATGGCTGGAAAGGGAAGCAGTCTGGAAGGACAGTGGGGATTGCTTCCAAGAAACTTGGGACTTTGGGGCTAGCGGGGATCTGTTCCTTCCTGCAGCTGTGTGGGGCACAGAGCAGGAGTCCCCCCTCCCATGCATCACCCCACCGGCTGCCTCTCCATCTAGACAAAGCCCATTTTCCAGAGACTCCCACCTACCTGGTAGTTAGTGGAGTCATGTGGCTGCAGCACTTAATTAATAAAAAGCTGATATAAATCCCAGTAAGCATGTGGAGAGGAGGACATCGAGGCAGAGAGCAGTAGCGGCGCTTCCAGCGAGCTTGGTGGAGCAGCGAACAGCAGTTCCCCCTCTCCGCTCAGAGAGGTCAGTGCTTACCATGGGAAGGGGCTTGGGAGTGTGTGGGATGTGGGGGTTCCCCACAGTGCAGAGGGGTCTCTCCCAGCAAAGCTGGGTGCTTTTGTGGGATGGGAAGATGAGGAGTGGCCAGCACTGGACTGCTGGAGCCAGGTTTGGAACCCCAAGGCTGCCAAAGCAGCAGGCACAGGGTTTCCCAGTAATTGGCTGACAGCAGCAACTGGGATACCACCTCCTGGCCCCTTTTCTTTTGCTCCCCAAGAGTTCACCTGATTTTTAGAGCCTTCAGGCGCCCAAAGCCCACAGCCCAACCCTGCAGCTTCTCTTGTCCCCCAGCACAGCTCACCCAGTCCGTCCCTCAGCTGTGCGCTCTGTGGTCCTTCTCCCTGCCCAGCAGCCAGCCTCTAGTGGCACTTCCAGGCTCTGAGCCTGGCAGGAGCCGTGTCAGATTTTTGGCCACACACTGTGCACCTCAATGATCTGGTGGCTGCTGCGTCTGGGCCAGGAAGACCCTGAAGTGCTGCAAAAAAGATCAAGTCTTCATCCACTCTCTGCTGCTCATCCCCTTCTGTGGGGAAATCATGAATGTGCCCGCATGTGGGGTGCCCCACAGCATGTGTGATAGTTCTGGAGGGTCCACATGATGTTCCCAGGTGTGTGTGGGCCCCAAAAAAAGGCTCTCAAGTCCAAGGGAATGAACAGCCTGGAGCGGTGGCTGTGCTGGCAGAGGCTGCCCCTTGCTGACGTGGCACTGCTCGGGGGGTGATGGCAGGGGAGGGACAAGGCCAGGCTGCCAGCGGGTGGGCTGATGCTGGCTGGGCCCCTCTGCACAGGTTGTTCCCCAGGATCATGCTGAATGTGCTGCTGCTGTGCTGTGGGCTGCTGCAGGGGATCCAGGCTGTCCTGGATCTCAGGACTGCTGACCTCAGCTGCGGCCACCTGCTGAAGGCAAGCAGCAGGCTGGAAGGGGTGGACAGAGCCCGCCACGGCAGCCTGCAGCAGAAAGTCAAGGATGTGTCTGCAGAGCCAGCGGGTGAGTCCTGTGACCCCCTGCTCTCCACTGACCCCCACCAGCTGCTTGACGGAATGCCCAGGGCCCCAAAACTGAAGTGGGGATCCCATGCCCAGAGTCAAGGGGATCTCCTTAAGGCAGCACAGCTCCTCCTAGCCGTGGCTAGTGAGAGCAGACCAGCAGCCCACAGGGAGTGGGGCCTTTTTTTTGTGGGGACACACGACCAAGGGGAGCAGAATCAGAGCTGACCCGCCAACAGCCTCTTTGTCCAGCCTCTCTGTATCTGCAGGAGCACTCCCAAGACTGGGGTTTGAGCAGATGGCCCTGGGGATCCAAGAAGCCGATGGTGACCTTATGCAGCGAGGCAGTATGCTGGAACCACAGGTAATGCTCCCTGCACTTTATTACAGACACCCCAAAGAGAGCGGCGGCCCTGGGCCACAGCAGCCTTCTCTGTGCCCCTGGAGCCAGCGGGGTTTGGAGCCCAACATGGTGCTGTCTGGGATAGGATTATCTGTCTGTCACCTGAGGAGCTGGGATGAGCTGAGGCTGCCCAGAGCTGCAAGGGGCTCTAGCACTCATAGGAGGGGGGTCCAAGCCTGTGCTTCTGCAATCCATTTAATTAACCTCAAGCAAAGCCCACGAAGCCTTTGCAGGGCAGGAACTCAACGGGGCAGTGATGTGTGTTGCCCGGCTCAGCCCCTGGTGCCTCTGTTTGAGCAGAAGGCACAGCACCATTTGCTAAAGTCCAGGCTGTGCTTCAAGATAATGTGTGTGCAGAAAGGTTTTGAGACACTATGGACGAGCCAGTGATGCCTGCAGAAAGTCCACAGGGCTCAGTATTAACTTCCAACAGACTGAGCCCAGAATTGAACATGACAGAAGCCTCTGCTACTGGCAACAGCAGGTTTCAGCAGCCACTCTTGGCTCTCTCCCATGCAGTTCCTTATTGCTGGCACAGTGGTCCAGCACTAGCTCTTCCCCTCCTCTTCCTCATCTCTCCCTTCCAGGCACCATCCACAGAGCTGCAAGCTGTGGGCCGTGAGGAGCGCTCCCCCCGCCGCTGTGTCCGTCTCCTGGAGTCCTGCCTCGGCCACCAGGTCCCCTGCTGCGACCCCTGTGCCACCTGCTACTGCCGCTTCTTCAACGCCTTTTGCTACTGCAGGAAAATCAGCACCAACTTCCCCTGCGGCAAGAACTAGCGCCCGTGGGGCTGCCAGTTCTTCACCCCTGTGTGTGCCTCCTTCTCTGCAGCTCCAATAAACCAGTCCTTTGCAAAAGCCACTGCTGAGTGGGAATGGTATGATGTGTCTGCTCAGGCTCTCAGGGGAGAGGGGCGGCAGTGAGGTGAGGATGCCTGTGCACAGCTGGGCATTGCATCCACACAGCCAAGACTCCAGGGCAGCTCCACGTCAAACCAAATGTGCCTTTCCTGGCTACATAAGTCGTGTCTCAGCACCAGGAATACCCCAAATGACGTTTTGGCAATGCTGCTGTTGCCCACAAAATCGCATTCATTCCCTGGTGTTGCCAGCCAATACTAACACACTTGAGAGAGAGACACCGGTTGTTTCCATTTTGGTGCTATTCCACAACTTCAGCACACCCCACCAGACCTTCCCTGCCATTATTTACACACAGAAGTTCAGTGTTTTTAATTTTCCAAGCACAAGCACTTTATTAGGATTGGTTAGGGTAACCCCAGGTAACTTCTACTCATGCTCAGGGGAAGGGTCTTCATCTGGACAGGGTCTTTTTGATCTGTAGGCATTATTTTTAGTATTATAATGAAGACAGTTCAGCTCTACGATTACACGGACAGGGAATGTTTTGCCAAGTTAGCAATGTATACATAGACATATATCAACATCTTGAATTACTACATCCCTAAAGCTTGTTAGATCCAGGACATCTTTGAGTGAGGGGTGAGGGATGCTGGCTGCTGCCTCTGCCACTGATTAGGTTTCCTTTCTTGCTGATTAGGCTTGAAAGAATACAAAGGTCTTCCATCAAAGAACATCCTGCCTTAAGATAACCTTGACATATTCCACATTTTGCAATACCTCTACATCAAACAAAATGATTTTATTTTTTTACAGAGCAGCTCCCGCAGAGCCCTTTACCTGGCTAGGTATTTCCTGGCTAAGTAGAAGTGGTGTCTCGGCAGGAGGTGACACTGCGAGCTTTACTTGTATTCTTCTTCTGCCTGTATCGCTAAAGGTGACTTAGGTGCAGAGGAGGGGAACCTCACGCCTGGCGCGGGGCGGCCGGAGCCGGGGGGCGGCCGGGGGACGGCGGGCCCGCGGTCATGGCGGCCGCCATCGCCTCAGGCACTTCCTGCCTCGCAACGGCTGCCGGGAAGGGGCCGCGGCCACGTGACCCGCGCGGATCACGTGAGGCGCCGGGCAGTAGCGCTCCCGTCTCGTCGCCGCCGCCATGTCGTGTTTCCCGGAGCTCTATTTTAACGTGGATAACGGGTACCTGGAAGGGCTGGTGCGCGGCTTTAAAGCGGGGGTACTCCGGCAAGGTGACTACGTGAACCTGGTGCAGTGCGAGAGCCTGGAGGGTGAGTGGTGGTGGAGGTCTGAGGCGAGCGGGAACTGCACCCCCCGCCATCCTGAGGGGAATGCCTGGGCTGTGGGCTGAGCGGAGTGGGCCTCTGGGGAGGCGAGGGGCTTCTTGGCAGTGGGGAAAAGAGCCGATAGCGGTCTTTTTGAGGTGTTGTTCCCTCTTCACCCCACGGCTGAGGACGCACTCGCTGTCCCGTCCTGTCCCCCCACCCCGCCTCAGCTGACTCAGTTTCCCGGTCAGCCCGGCCGTGTGATTGCAGCAGCTGATACAGCGGGTTAAGAGAGCTTGGGCTCCCAGTGCGTTCTTGAGGTGGCCGTATAGCTGTGCCGTGTGCCATGCGGGTGTTGACAGCCTGGTGGGTTTTGACAGGCGTTGCTGGTGAGACTTGTTTTGTGCCTTTGCTCCCTAAAGAGCAGGAAGCCTTTTTAAGGCCTGAAATAAGGTTATTGGCATAATCTAAGATCCCTGATACCCATGATTAGTTTTTAAGGAGATCAAGTCACTTAGGAAAGTACCTGCTGTTATTGAAGGATCACCAGTGGGAAAAAATCCAGCGCACATCTGAGTAAATACAGTGAATTACCTGTTGCCTTGTGATCTTGAGTTGTCTTTCGAGGCTAATTCTCACTTCCAGCCATCATCTTTTTTTCTAGATCAGTGTGTACAAACTTGGAGAACTGTGAAGATTTTGCTCTGCGATGCTCATTTATTTTTTAATAGAATGAGGGTGGTGAAGCACTGGCACAGGTTGCCCAGAGAGGTGGTTGATGGCCTGTTCTTGGAGACATCCAAGGCCAGGTTGGATGGAGCCCTGAACAACCAGGTGTAGTTGAAGATGTCCCTGCTCAATCCAGAGGATTGTACTAGATGGCCTTTAAAGGTCCTTCCAATCCAAACTATTCTGTGATCATGTGTGGTCACTTATCTTAATTAGTTGGTGATAAATGATTCCTCTGATCAGTGATCTGTTTAGCAATTTTCATTCTTCGGTATCTAGAACTTGGATCACAAATCACAAAGACTAAAACCAGGTCTCTCTTGAAATAGACTAGAGACACATGTATCCAGAAATGTTGTTTTGTTTTGATCAGTGGAACTATAGTTAGTGGATCATTCTTTCTTCTAAAAATATTAGTTAAGCATCAGCTTTATCTTGACAATCATTGCTGAGTGGTTAATTGACATTGACTATCTAGATGAATCCCTGTCCAGGTGAACCATGGATGCAAGGTACCTGGAGCTTCTCACTCCAGAATGGGAACAGGGTGCTGCCATGTGTCCCAGTCTCTACCTTAAAAATTCCCGGGATTTTTTTATTTAGGACAAAAGCTTCTTTTCAGTTTGTCTTTTTTGCAGCTCTTTGCTTGCAGCAGTCACTGTCATTCCTGCTGTGGAGCCCAGGGCCTGACAGAGAGCAGTGCAAGTTACTTCTGCTCTCTTGGTAGTCACAAGACTCAGCATGCCCTGAACTGTGACTTTTTCACCTTCCTTGCAGATAGCTTCCTCTTTGGAGTCTTTCAGTGCTTGGAGCTTCTCTGTTTTCTTCCTTGCTTTCTGAGCTGCTAAACCTAGTTCTCCCTTGGAGTGGTGTTTGCTGCGTTTGGAATGAGTCAGGTTGGAGTTCCCGTATGTTTGCCATGGTATAGTTGCTGTTCTGTCCCCAGCAGCTGTCTGGTGGTGGCCGCTGCTGTGCTCCTGGTCACGCTTCATTCAGAACCTGAAGGCTCTTCCAAGTTCACTGCCAATATTGTTCCTCCTCCACTTGGCTCTCTGTGCCTCCTGCCTAGCATGCTTTTGGATAGGGGTTTTCCTTCAATGGAATGTTGCTCTTTATTACTTACATAGGTCTGTGGTCAGACCATTCCTTTCCTTCGTCCTTTTAGTGCTGATTGTACTGTTTCAGTACTTGTTTTCTGTGCTCCGCAGACTTTTAACATGATTCTTTTTTTCCCAGATGCTCGTCAGCACTAAATCCAGGCAGTGGCTGGTGTATTACCAGCCAAAATAAGTACTGGGGCATGAAACAGTCATACATTCTTCTCTACTCTCTGTTTTGTCTTTGCTGCCATCTCTTGCGTGCGAGTCTGTCTCTGCAGTCAGTCCCAGTCTGGAGCCAGTGATCGCCTTGGCCATGGAGAAATCCTGAAGGACCAAGGCTATTCTGGGTCTGGCCCTGGGAATTGGACATCTGTCTGCTTTCTGGTATTTACATTGCTTGGAGGATGTTGTGCTTCCAGGTCTGAAATGCTGCTGCCTCTTGTGTGCCCAGACTGGTCTGGAAACACAAAGGGATTGACTTGTCTGCTTCAGGACTCGGGCTGGCAGCTTAGGTGGAAGGGAGGAAGTCATGCATTTCGGTGTGATCCACTGATGTCTCTGCTTGTCTGATCACAAAGTAACGGGATCCAAGCTCTTACTTCTTGTTGAGTCAGAAACAGAGCCAAATGGGCTGTATGTGGTCAGGCAGGCTCCTCATCTGGCCTTAAGAAGGGCAGAAAAACATGTCCAGGATTGAGGGGGATGTGTGAGAACTGTTTTGGCTTAAGCTTTCTCTTAAACCCTTCAGCAATAATACGTTTAATCCCTTCTTTCAGCTCCAAAAGTGCTGGTGCTTTGGTTGTTTCTGAGCCAGAGCCCTGTGCTGTACACCTGGGCTGGGATCGCTTGGAACCTGCCTGGCACTCGCTGTTGTATCCAGTTCCTGCTTCTGACACAAGGTGTCAGTGAAGGACCTGGAGCCACTTTCCCCTGCTCCAGTGGTGTGAGCATGGATCTGTGCTCGAGTGGAATCTGTCTGGGGCAACCAAACTTACGAGTCACCCAGATTTCTACTGTCAAAAGATTCATGAGTCGCCTCCAGCTCCTAAAGCTGTGGTGGCCTGTTAGAGGTCTGATATTCTAGGTCCTTAATGAAAAGTTGTTGCTGCAGTTGAAGCAGCAGACTTTAGTTTGGAACTGGAATGTAGGTTATCATTGGCTTTACTGTTGGTCTGCAATGTTCTCTTCTGCAAAAAGCAGGTGGAACCTCAGTAGTGCTCAAAAGCATCTTGTTTAGGACCAGGAATGTCTTTACTGTTAGGTACGTGTTCATGAGCCTCCTATTGCTAACAATTCTTGCTTCCACAGCAACAGTGTAGAAAGCTGCTTTCTTTCTGATCTGGTAGTGTTGTAGAGGTGATTCGTGTGGAGACATACAGCAGCAAGATGTCTCTCCCTGTAGCTGGATGATGAGGCTGTAAAGTGGCCAGCTGAGGAGTCGCAGGGAGTTGGCTCAAGCTTGTGGGCCTCTTTGGGAGAGGCTTTCTAGAGGCTGTGCATGTCCAGCGCCACCACTCTGTGGGTGCTTGTGCCTGTCTCTGTGCTGTTGACACAGCTGGGAACTTGCACGCCATGGAAACAGTGGTGTGCACACGGAGGAATGGGATCTGTCCATGGAGTGTGCTCCAGGCTGAGTGCAGTGTGTGCTTTTGTTTTCATAATCCCAATGATCTCTTTTCTTCCCCCCAGGCTGCCTTTGCTTTGAGGTGTTCTGCACATCTCCTTTCACTGAGAAGAGCAAGAGCGGCTGTGCTACCTTTCTTGTCCATTTTAGCACTGTGGTCCTGGAATTTAGGCCCCAGAAGGCTGGAGCTGGGCTTCTCTTTCAGCATAACCCATATGGGCAACGTTTCCTCTCTTGCGTAGGGAAGTTGCAGAGCTCCAGGCTGACTTCAGGAGTGCTTTTGGTGGAGCTTATGGTGTTCTCCTGGGAGTAAGGGGGAACGGTATAGATCCTTTCCTGTGCAGCTCCTCTCCTGTCCTGCCAAGCAAGGAAAGGCCACTTGATGGTCCTGAAGTGTGGTCGTGCTTAGATCCGTCCTGACACTCGGAGAGTGGTTCAGTCTGAACTCGGGGGTGTAGAAGCCAAGCCATAATTTGATGGGGACCTTTCACCATCATTCACACAATGATGATATGTCAGTCTCCTGACATCTAGGAGCCCTGTGTGAAAAACTGTCTCTTGTGTGCTGGGACTGTGCAGCAGGACTGTCCCCTGGCCCGAAGAGCTTTGTCCTGCCAGATGAGGCAGAGTGTACAGACACAGTGAGACCCTAGGAGAGTATAGTGTCCAAAAGGCTGTCCTGCTGGTCCCAGTGCTTTGTCCTGCTTCCTGTATGGGTGTAACCACTGGCTGTGGCTGGTTCGTCAACTGTTAAAACAAGCTCCAGGAAAACATCATTTATTTGAAGAAAGGTGGCACTTCCATAGCCTACTAGACCATGGTGGCAAACAAACAGTGTGGTCACTGGCTTCCTGCAGGGTTCAGCAGAGGCTCTTTGCTGTTTGTTCTGGCCTCCTTTACCAGGCAGAGACCTGCTTCATAGCTTCTCCTAGCTAAACTTCAAGCAGCAGCTGAGGTCGGCTTCTCCGTACTGGTGCAGCTTCAGCCCTTTTTTGGGTCCTGCCCCTTGTTAGATGACGATGATGTCTGGGTTTCCTGGCAGGTATTGCTGCTCAGCAGCCTGTCAGTGCTCTCATCTTGTTTTTCCTCAGCTGTCAGACTGTTTCCTGCTCTGTGAGACTGTTTTCTGCCCTGTTTCTTTTAGCTTTTGAGTGATTTGTTGCCTCTCCCTTAAACCCCTGCAGTAGGTGCTGGGCCAATGTCCTGCACTGGACTTTTGAGGTTACAGAGTGACTAAGAGCAGTCTGCTTTTGGAGGTGGAGAGAAAGCTTACTGGGGATGCAGGTAGATGAGGAGAGATTACCTTGCATTTTGGATAGGTTAGGAAAGGACTGCCTGTGTGAGGGGCTCCAATTGGGGCTGTTCTGGATATGAAGGTCTGAGTGGAGTGAGTTCAGCCCCAGGAAGGGATGGGCTAGAAACACAAGCTGTTGTTTGGTGCTGAGGGCATCTCAAACAGGTGAAAAGCAGAGGTGAGACACTGATGGAGGAAATGACAAAGATGATGCTTCTCTGTATCTAACTGTGGCCCAGGTGAATTTTCTGCCTGACAATAGAGAAAAGATAGCACATCATTGCTGGTGGTGTGCAAGGAAAGGTCTTAAATTCTGCAGGGAACAAAGGGTCTCTCACTCTGAGTTCTTCTCGAGTGAGATTTCAGAGAATCGGCTTCAGGACTGTCTGAGGTGGCTATAAACAGACCAAACAAACAGCAACAAGGCAAATGGTAATGACTGCAGTCTCCTGAAGGGAGATGTGGGCGATGTAACTCATCTGCAGACTGCTTTGTAATCCCTCAGCTGCTTTACTGCCTCCAGCTTGGGAGATAGCAAACGATATTTTGATTTTTTTATATAGGCAGTGATTACCCCAGGTGCTTTGGAGCAAGATGTCAGGGTTACAGCAGATAATTTTTGTGAGAACATTGGTTCAGCTCAGAAAGCGCAGAAGCTCAGAAAGTGCAGAAGTGCATGAGAAGACAGATCAGTCCTTGCCTGGAAGTGCTTGAGCCCTTAACTTGATTCAGAGCTCTGCAATGCAGTTACAGCAGGATGCTGAAGAAGGAAGGGATGGAAGTCTGAGCTGGTGAGGCCATGGATCACTGTCTGAGCAGGGCTTACAGGAAAGGCTTTGACTGACAGATGTCTGACAGACTAATGGCTTGGTTCCTTGTTATGTCAAAGCAAACTTGCAGGAGAGGATAGTTGTATTAGTGTGGATCTTGTGGATTAGTGTGGATGACTCTTATGAAGATGTCATCTGAAATGTCAGGGTGTTGGCACAGCAGTGTGTTGAATTAAGCTTTGATTGTGTTTGTGGCTCATGTACAGGCAGCTGCGTGAAAACCAGAGGGTCTGACCTGAGAGTTGAAAGGAGGTGGCTGTAAGTACATGTCATGGTAATCCCAAGTACTACCCTACCCAGCTGAAAAAGGCTGTCATTCTGACATGGTTGTGTTCTTGCATGAGGCATCTTTCTGGGAGCTGTGACCTGGCCATAATTTACTAGGTTTTGCAGGGGAGGAGAGAGAACAAAAGTGTTGTGGTCATTCAAGTGCTCCCTTGCCAAATGCTGGCTCACTCTGTTACATAAAGTGTGTGAACCACTTGGAAAAATGCCGAAATGGGCAAATGTACCTCTTGCAATCAATCGCTGGGTTGAGGCCATGTGCTGCTGTTGGTCAGCATCTGACGGAGCTCATCAGGAAGGCCTGGGCTCTGGGTGCAGGTCTCCCTCCTCTTCAGCAGCAGCTGGAGAAGAGGCGCAGCAAAAGACTCGCAGCCAGCATCTTATCGACATGCAGCGTGTGGGATCTCTGGCAGCTGCCCCTGCCAAGGTGCTGCTGTTGCTGCCAGAGGCCAACTCCGGCTTTGTCTGAGCTTGTGTTAGGAACTTGAGCTTTTGGAGAGCTTGGGGCTTGCTCAGCAGTGGATCCACTTATTAGTCACCGTGCTACTGGGACAGCTCTTCTGGCAGGAGATTTGTGACACCACGGGATTAGTTCATTCTCAACTGAGAAGCTTGACATGTGAATAGTCCTATTAAAAGCTCCCAAACCCTCTTGGCTGAGGCTTGGTGACTAGCCCAGCAGCTGGAGGAGGACAGGCTAGTGTAAAGCACTGATACACCGTGGGATGCATTGAGTCAGGGTTCATAAATCCGGTCCAATTTTTGGAAAATATGTTCTGTTTTGTCTGCTTGGATGCTAAGAGATTCAGAAAAGTTTAGTTCTGCAGTTTGTGGCTGGCCTTCCTTACAAAAGTGAATTCCAAGTGTTATATAAACATGGCCCTTATTCCAGTTGCAACATAGTGTGCTGGCTCTTGTGCTGTGGGCTTGGGGGGACAACCCCCTCATGGAGCAGGGCAAAATGTTCTGGCCAAGCAGCTCATGGGAGCTTGCTCAAAGCTGTTGAAGGAGAGCCTGCAAGGCACGGCGTGCAGCCTGTGTGCCTCTGGTCTAGCAGTGCAGCTCTGACTTCCTGGAAGTACGGCAAACTCTCTTTTTTGTGTCACTGAGTCTGTAGCATCAAGTGACATGATAGCAAAGCAGCTTCTTGCAACCTCAAAAGCAGAGTTTCAGGTTGTGATGACACCAAAACAAACCAATGGTATTGGACTTGAGGAAACAAGCTGTAAACTCTGGAAGCTTCCCTACTGAAGGCAGATCTGGTAGGATATGCAATAGCTGCTTCCTCTCCAAGGTCCTGTGTAGTTGCAAAACAACATCACATGCCTTTATGGGCAGACTTAGCTTCCATTAGAGATCTGCACAACTACAGGAAGCTGCAAGTAGGAGGTATATGAATATGGCAGCTACTGGAGTTCCTTGTGCCCTCCCTTGCAATCTGATTTTATGGGACCCTTTCTCTCATATTCATTGGTCAGTTTTGCTCCGTGTTTTCTCCAGCTTCTGCTTAAGGCAAACTAGTAAAGTCCTGATCTGCTAGTGGAACTTAATTTCCACTCAGACTCTAAAGCTCATAATTCAAGAGCTTTAAATAGTGGGACCAAACCTCATTAAAACATAGTTCAGGTAGATTTCCCCTCTGTTACTATATCTTAGTTTTCAGAAATCAAGCAATTGCAGAACAGATGGGTGAGAACCCTTTACATGCAGGGTGCTGCCCATGAGCTTTAGGAAGTGATTGCTATCACTAACAATCTGTGCAGGCTGCGTGGAGGTGAGGGAGATTCCAAGTTCTGGCATCATCTGGTATCTGATTTTGTGGCAAGGTTCATGTTGCAAACTCAACTGAGTTACCTAGACAGTGTTTTCCCTCTTGAAAGTGTGAGCATAAGTTGATAATCATTTGATGGAATGAACCATAGCTGTTCAGATGCAGATTAGTCTGGGGAGCAGAGATCTAGGTTAGATTTCTGCTTTGCATCAGCCTTGATGTGTGTGGTTGAATGGGGAACTCTTTGCTGCATCCAGGATTTATGGAATCCTGTCACTTGTCCTGTCACTCCATGCCCTTGCCAAAGTACATCTCCAGCTCTCCTGGAGCCCCTGCAGGTACTGAAAGGCTGCAATAAGGTCTCCCTTGAACCTTCTCCAGGCTGAACAATTCCAATCCTCTCAGCTTTTCCTCATAGGAGAGATGCTCTATTCCTCTAATCATCTTTATGACCTCTTCTGGACCTTTTGCCCATAGTTCGATCTCCTTCCTGTGCTGAGGACTCCAGAAGTGGACGCAGTTCTGTAGCGGGGGGGTCTCACCAGAGCAGGCTAGAAGGGCAGAATCCCTTCCCTTGCTAAAAGTAAAAGTGCCCCCAAAACGCTCATGTAGACCAGTAAGAAACATTACAAACTAGGGGTATTTAAGTCTCTGGCCTTTATTTTCTTTCCCTATAAACTCTGTCTGTTCCTTGCAACTCTGAACAGTGGGAACATGTTCGTAATTAAAAAGTGCTAGGTCAAAACCATCTTTGCTAGACCTCCTTGGAAATACCCAGAGGAGTTAATTGTCTTGGAAGCCATTTGACTCCTCCATCCATCGGGCTGAGAACAGGATTGTGCTGTACAAGCTCAGGTTGGAGCCTGAGGAGGAGCTCTCCAGCCCATGCCTGTGACTGGGTGTAATGGCAAAAGATCAAACCCCTCAAACTAGGCTGAGTCCTTGCTCTGACCTGGTGCCGTGGATGCTTGTGCCATAATGCTGAGGACTCATACGGCTCAGCGGAAGGGAGAGGCAGCCTCAGTGCTGCTGCTTCAGAAAAACCAGGGAGAAATGTCTTTTTTTGTTTTCTCTGGATGGTGTATTCACATCTGGTTTGACTCAACTCTTCCAGCTACTCTCCTTACCCCATAAAGGTCTCGAATCCCTGGGAGGATGCTTGCCTAACTGGCCCTCTGAGGTGAAGCTGAAGGGAGATGAACATTGTGTACCAATGCGACTAGTAGAGCTTTCAGGAGTAGGATTATATGACGTTCCTTAGTTCTGGATTCACTTTTTCCATAGAGACACTTAAATGCTTTTGGCTAAAATAGAGCTTTTATCTTGACAGAACTCAGCATGTTGTGGTTGCTTGTTGGCCAGGACTGCAGCTTGGTTGGGCACCTGACCTGCAGCAGGGGTAACAGAGGAAACAAAGATTTCCTTTGCTTGAAACTGGAGGAGGGGAAAACTTCTGAGCATGTTCTTCCATCCTGGGCAGGGATTGCCTATCCTATGACATGGATTTAAATGGCCTTCATCTTCACCAGCCCCTCTCCACCTCTTAATGCCCAAATTCTACTTGCCAGTGCAATTAGCTGGGCTTCCTTGATAATGTAATACCAAGCTGGTTTATAATTTCTAAATTGATGCTTTTGTCTTTTGGGTTTTACAGCTTTACGGATGCCTCCACATCACTCATATCTGGGGAAACTTGCTTGTGGGTGCAGTTAGGTTCTTGGTTGTGATTGCTTCAGAGAAGCCTGCAACCAGAGCCTTTTTGGCTAGAGGAAGTGCTTAAGTTATTTCTTCTTTTTCCCCCCTAGATTTCTAGCAGATACTTCCTAGAAAATCAGTAAGCTTCCACCTTGACCAGCACAGTGAACAGTAGCATCAGTGTGTGCTCAGTTACACAGATGGTGTCACACTTTTGTCTTTAAGATGAGGCAAGGCTGCTATGGTGATGCACTGATCTCTTCTTGCATTTGGGTTGTCTGTTGAGCACCAGTATAAGTGTATGACTTAACACATGGGTTTTGTCTAGGTCTTCAAATCTTTCAGAGAAGAGAATGCCTAGAGAAGTGCTGAGCAGCAGCTTTCTTGGCTATGCTGAAAAAACATAAACCCAACACAAAACCTTGGAGAGTGGAATTATTCTTTCTTTTTCAGACCTGAAACTGCACCTCCAAAGCACAGACTATGGGAACTTCCTGGCCAATGAAGCCTCCCCGCTCACCGTGTCCGTCATTGATGACAAGCTGAAGGAGAAGATGGTGGTGGAGTTCCGTCACATGAGGAACCACGCGTATGAGCCCTTGGCAAGTTTTCTGGACTTTATCACGTGAGTACCGGCTGGTCATGAACAGCATTTGAAACAGCTGGTGTTCTTCCAGACTTGAGAGCTCTCAGACCAGCTTTCCAGTCTCAGCCCTGTGCCTGCTTTTTGAATGAAACTGCTGTGGTTGTATCTGGAGGTCTCAAACCAGCAGCACCATATCACTTGTGTTGTTAAAGGCTTCTGCTCCCAAGGTGCATGTGCTCCATTGGTACAGCTGCTTGGCTGCCTTGCATTGCAGAATTGGTTCAGTCTCTTAGAGGTGTCATTTATCTTCCTTTGTGTTAAATGTTCCTGTTTTTTTAAAAATGTGTTCCTGCTGCAAAACATAGACATGCCATGCATGTGTATGACAGTTGCCTGCTAGTTCTGAGACACTGAGGTTGATCAGCCTTCATCAGGACTGATGTGATTCTCCTGTCCCACCCTAGGGGCTGTAGGCCTTCCTCTGACCCCGTCACAAACTGGTTCAGGGAGTTGAGCTGGCCAGAAATTGAACAACTTTTCCCTTTTGGGGTTAACCTTTGACTGGTTTGTTTTTCTTGGACAGCTCAGTGGGATCCAACAAATGCCAGCAGTAGGGGAAGGCAGGGTCTGGAATGCACAGCAGGAAAACATAGCGCTGCAGCAGCCTCAGCACGTCTCTGTCAGTTCATGGAAACACACGGGGCTTCTATAGCAGGTTCAGCTGATGTGAAAAGCTTGAAATAGCCCAACATTCTCAAGGTATCTTCTCCCAGAGGTTTTGCACAACCCTCTGCTTCCCAGTGTGCTGCTCTTGTTTTATTTGGTAATAAAATGGAATTGCTAGCAGTGGAGGAATACCAGTTGTCCTAGCTTGCATGTGAAATGTGGAAGTAAAATGGACTTCTTTCCTTAATCTGTACTCCTGTGAGCTCTAGATTGGCTTGCAAACTGCACAGCCCATGGTCTTGTCTAACCACCAAGGAGATGTCTCACAGATGAAAGTGAGTTTCTGGTTCAGTAGAATGTCACTAACTTGCATTTCTGAGAAGGAGATCACAGTCTATTCTCAAGTAGGATAGTTAATGCATCAGCTCTAGTACAGTGGGCCTGGGCTCATTGCGGGCACTGTGGCAAGTGGTGTTTAATCTTGCATTTTTGGCAGTTGTGTGTGTGTTATCCTGCTTACCACCTAGGGGCTTTTGAATCATGCAGGCTGATGTAGAAGGACCTCTGTGGTTGATGGAGAAATACTAAATTTTCATCTCTCTGTGGCATCTCCTGCATTTGCAAGTCTTGAGTAAACACCTGTCTCTCTGCCACGTGCCTTGGTGTCCATGTCCTTTCTGTGCCTGGACACTACCACTATCTCACTTTCTAACCCAGTGGCTCATATCTATTATTTTCTGGGTAACTGTGCTAAAGCTGCCTGTCTCTTAAGCTTTTCCTGTTTTCTAAGAAATAGTTTCTTCTTATATGCTTGTCAGTAAAGTTTCTGGAGTTTTTATATTTGGACCCAAATATGGAGCAAGACCTTACTAAGCTCCTGTTTTGCATCAGTGTTTGCAATGGATGAAGCAATTTCTAGGTCATCATCGTAGTTGTATGGAGCAATCTCTTCTATTCTCTGAAACTCAGGTTAACTTTCAAAACACTTCTGCCCATCTTGAATTTGCTGTAAAGACATCAGTGCTTTATGAGCTTGGCAATATTAGGTAGGTGGTCCTCCACTGATGGTCTTCTTTGCAGCATTATGAGTTTATGAAAATGTCTAGTCTCTATGGAATTATCATAGTAATCACTCATGCTTCTGTCATATCTGTTTAAAGGCAACAGTTTGGGCAGCACACCAGTATCTTGCAGATTTTAAAACTTTGCTGTTGCCCAACAGCCTCACTTTGAAAACTAGTGTGTGGAAAAGATGAACTGAAAGGTCTCAGACCGTGCCTGCCCTGGTTACACACTGCCTGACTTGGTAGGAAGGCTGTGGATGGCCATGGAAATCCAGTTCCCTGTTACATTAGTCATGGCTGACCTTTCTCCAGAGTCTACATCCAGCTCAAGTTGTTTAAGGTCTTCTGCATGTCTCATGTAATCAGAAAGGCTGGTTCTTGCCAGCTGTTGGAATCACTTTTTTTTTTAAAACTGGTGTTTTTCCCTTAACTTGATTTAACTTTGATCTCGTTCTGCTTCTGTCACTCTGATTTTGATGAGTTCTCTACAGTAAAACATCATTCTGTGCAGATATCTCTATCTCTTGCTACTGCATAATCTCATCTTGAATATATTGGTTCTGTTCAGCACAGGATGTTTCTTCCTCAAGCTGTCTTCATTCTTATCTCTTTCTTTCCTTTTTACCCACAAGATTTGCTTTAATGCCACTGTTTGCAGTGCTGCCTAGAGGAAGGCAAAAGGTAAAGCAGGAAAAAGCTGTTTTCCTATATGGAATGTCTGCACTCTGTTGGAGAGCCTTTTGTGCAAGGAGTCCAAGTGTTCAGTTGGGTTTTGTCATGGGTCTACTGCACCACTGATGGAGGGGTCTCCTTCTGGTCTGCACTCATCGCAGCAGTGGGGTATTGTTGAAATAGAGAAGGTGTTACCAGCTTCAACTGGTCCAAGGTGGGAGTCACTGTCAGGGTATTAGAATCTTTAATAACTTCTAATGACCCTACAGACCAGTTAAACAGAAGATACAGTGAAATGCAAGGAGTTTGGAGAGGGTGCTTCTTTTGCCCAGTGAGTCTTAATATCTTCTCTTGATAAACCTAATATTTGGTGACAGGTCTAGTGGAAAAGAGGATAGACTAGCTGTGACTTCTTGGGCTGTCTTTCAGACTGTGTCCCCTGAAACGGTGCCGTGAGTTTTAATAGGTTTTGGTTTGGGGCGGGGGACAGAAATCTCAGAAATTTTGTCTGCTGACAGTGTGAAGCTTCCCATGTGTGTCCCAAACGGAGTGGAAAACAGCTCTGTTTGGAGCTGGCGGTGCATACTTGTGCCAGTGGCTTTCATCTAGCTCAGGCTTGTATGGAGGCAGCACTGTAGAAGCGTTCAGCCAAAGGATGTTGGCAGTGTTGGGAATGTTGTGTCAGTGCACACAGTGGTACTGTGTCATCCTGCCTGCCTGGGGGACACTGGGACAAGCCTGTGCCACTTGATTTTTCACTCTGGGTGTGCACACAAGTAGGGGGTGATTTATCTTTGTCTTTTGGACACCAGTATTTCCCACTCCATTCTTAAAAGCTAATGAAACTTGGGCAGGAAATGGTAAAGGCTGCTCCTGGTAGACAGCTCAGGGCAACTGAGGCATAGGTGGTCAGAAGAAGAAATTGTACTCAACTGAACTGAATGTATCTGTGTGCTAAAAGTGTATGGGCTGAAGTGAAATAAAAAAAGTAGATGTGGAAAGTTTGAGCAGGGCTGGCTTCTGCAGGAGGAAAGCTTGAGTTCACTGAGACCTCTTTTGAGTTGTAAACAGAGATGTTTAACATTGAGTGGGATTGTAGGAGGTGTGTCTGGCTCAAAATGGAAGGAAGTGTTTTATAGCATGTCCAGTTCAGCTCTGAAACTCACTGCTGCTGGATGCCTCTGTTATGTACTTACCTTCTTGGCCTTCTTAGAACTCCTGGACAACCTCACATAAGACAAGGCCCATCAAGGCCTGTTAACACTCATTGAGAGTGGCCAGGGTGTGTGTGGCTGGTGCCAGGAGGTGGATCAGGCATTTAAAAAACAGTCAGGCTTTCTCCTTCCTGAATGTCCTCCTGGACCTATTGAGGATGCTCAGACCTTGACCCAGGACGCGTTACTGAGAACTGGGGAACTGTCTGATCTCGGGAGTAGCTGTAGTCCTTGTCTCCTTTGGCTCCAGCACAAACGTGCCAGGAGTCATGCCCTTTGTCCTGTGTGGAATTATGCCATGTCATTGCACTTGCCTCTTTGAAGTGGCGCCTGCACTAGGTGAGGCCAGGGAAAGGAGAGGCAGCAATGAGGGAGCACAGGAGCTCTTGGAGCACCAGCAGGTCGTGTGTTCCATGCCTGGCTCCACGGAGGGGAGGCCGCGCTGCCGGTGGCTTGCCGGAAGGTGGCACTCCAGCCCCGTGCTGCCCGTCCCCAGGTGCACACCGAGCGAGGATGGTCACCTGTGGAGGTGGGCAGGAGTTAACCTCTCTCCTGAGCCCAAGGGAAAGGACGGTGTTTAAAAGCAACAAAACTGACCCCAGAATGCAACTAGGCAGCAACCCCAAAGCAAAGTCTTTGTTCCCCAAGTCACTTGCTGACACTGATTTTTTTTGTCCTCTTGTGCTCCTCTCCTGGCATCACACTGACTCTTTCCTGGCTCTGGTTCTCTCCAGGAACTCTTCTGTGGCAAGTGTTGCGTTCTTAGTACCAAAATAAGGGAAATCAGCCAACTTCCTCAATTTGTTTTTTCAAGTGGTGGCTGTAGCTGGCAGCCTCTGCCACTGCAAGCAGAAAGCTTGACTTGCTGAGCCTGCTGCAGTCTATGTAACACACCTGCTAGCTCTGCATCTTGCCACGCAGCTCCTTGCTGAAAGTCTGCTGGTGCTTCCCCGTGTCTTTCAGCCAACCACAGTAGGTCCTGACTGATAGGCACAAACTGTCTGTTAACATCTCTGCTCCAATACAAACAATGGACTGTTTGGCTGAGGGAATGCAGTGATGTTCTGTAGGGCAGCAACAAACAGGTATTAAGTGTTCTTGAAACAGCAAAAGCCACTTCCTGAATTCAACAAGCACATATTGACTTGTGGGATGGAAGTGGGTTTTAGGTTCTTCTCAGTGATGTGCTGCCCTGCCATTCTGTACAGGCTTTGTTCTTTGTGTTAGCCTGACATGGTGCCATAGCCTGGCTCTCATTCCTTCCAGTGTTCCTGTATATGGTTTAGGTAGGAGCAACATTGCAGTAGAGAATCCTGACTCTAGCCTGCTGTGTGTGATCAAATGGTCAGTTTTAGTATTTTTCCAGTGGCAGGAGAAAGGTCTTGGTGGGTTTTTTGGGTTTGTTTATTTTGTGTTGTGTGGTGGTTTTTTGATAGGATTTTTTCCCCCTTCCCCCTTGCTTCAGCACAGTCTCTTCCCTGCTCTAGAAAGTGTGGCTTTGCAGGAGCCTGGTGTCAGGGCTCTGGCAGCTGCTGGGCCCCTTGAATCCTTGCTGTGCTGATGGGCAGAGAAGGGTTTGGTCTTGTCGTCAGGGCGGAGCTGCTGGTAACTGTGGGCACTGAGTGTGCTGTGGGAGTGAGGTCTGGGGGTGAGCTGGCTCTGAACACATCTTCCAAATCTGTGATCAAGCCTGTTATCAGAGGACAGACTAGGTCATCTTTTATCTTTACATTACCAGCCTGCAAGGGCTGGGAACCGGGTTCTTTTTTAGCCCTGAGGATGCAGCTGGGAACTTGGCTTTCAGTTTGTTTTTGTGGTCACAAGATGTGTTTTTGACGAGGCTGCATGTACCTTTTCCCCTTGCACATGCCTTTTCTTAGCTGACACTTCCCTGTGTACCTTCTCCCTGACCCAGTCCTGCTCTGCCTCTCCCCTGCACTGGATAGATCTAGTTTCTGCTGCAGAACTTTGAGTTCAGTTTTAATGTTGCAGTAGTGGCTTTTCTGGAGCCAAATTGTTTCAATTGCTACTTGAGCTGAAGAGCAGTAATCTTCTTCTCAGGAATAGGAAGTTGCCTGTCTTCATTCTAAATGTACTGGAGTGTGCATCCTGGCCTAACTGTGGAGGTTACAAAATATGACTGCATCCTTTTGAAGTCCTTTCCTGCAGAAGGAAAAAACCTCTAAATGCTTTGCATTAAGTGCAGTTCATTTGGGCAAGTGCCATAATCTTAAGGATCTTTCCTAATGTTGTGGTGGTTAAAATTGCACTATCCTATTTGAGTTAGGGGTTGACTCCTTGGTGGCAGTGGGGTTAGGAAGCAAAAATTACCATAGTGACTGGAGATCCTGCAATAAAAGTTTTAAGAGCCTTTTCTGGCAGAGATTGTTTTGGCAAAACAGCACAGGTTTTTGACAAACAGCTTCCCTGTTTGCAGGGAGTGCAAAGTTGAACTGATAAGCCAGGTTCTTGGAGGGATTACACAATATTCAAAATAAGAGGGCATGTAGCTAATGGTCTGGAAATGATCAGACTTGTGTCCTCTGGATGGTGGCATCAGAGCTGCATCTGTTCACCTGCGTACCCAAAGGACACTGATCTCATACTGGTTTCCCAGAACCATTGTCTGTGACACTGTATTGGGTTGCATGGTGGTGACTGTGGGAGTTGTGGTGTGACTGCAGGTGCCCTCATTAGAAAGGGAATCTTGTCTGTATATTATATCGAGGGGATGCTTTTTTTCGCAGACTTCTGGGAAATTTTTCATTTGGCCAGTGGATTTGAACTGGAACAACATAACCGCTCTCCTACTGATCAGCGCTGTCCTTCTCTTGGAAGGTGTTAACAGCGGTGCCTGGCAAACAGTGAGCCGTGGTAATGATTAGAAAAGCTAACAAAATGTTACTGGTGGCAGTAAAGATGCAGCAAAAAGTGAGTTATGAGCTCCAGATGTCAGGCCCTGTGTCACTAAGATAAAGAAATCTTTAGTGAAACTCTGCTGCACTGAGAAGGGGCTCTAGCATGCAAGCTCTGAGTGATTAGGTGAGAATTCATTACCCCTGGATAACATCCCTGTCCAAGCTGATACAGTCATTCATAGGCACTCTGTGGACTTCTCTATTTTCCTGGGTTTTGTTTAAAGCTGAATTCCCCTGGTGATTCTGCAGTTTGCAGGAGCATCCTTGTACCTCCCCCATGCTTCTTCTTGCAATCTTTCTGTCAATAGGCTGAACAGAATGTCTGTTAGAGGCATAAAACAGGGAGGGAGGAAGTGTGTGTATTAGGTTATCAATGCTCCTCAGATCAATTTATGTGTGACTGCAGCTGTTCAGAAGAAAACCTGTGTGCAGTGACTTCAGCTGGATGAACACTCCTTGAGCATTTCTGTTCCCATGTAACACGCTTTACTTCTTGATTGAAACCATTCCCAAGGTCTTCTGGTTCTGGACCTTGGCAGCCTTTGTTTTTCTTTTACCTTTCCATTGACTTCCCTCCTCCAATGCTCTGGATTGGGAAGTTCAGCCCAGAGAAGGCCTGGAGGCTGAGGATAGTACTTCTGAAAGCTTCTTGGAGGCATCTTGGGTCCTAGCCCCCTCTCCCAGATCCATTCTGTATGCTGGTTTGAGTCCAGCAAATACTTATGTAGAGCTTTGCCTAAGTACTACAATATTTAGAGGCTGAACTAAATTTTTTGTCTGCCTCATATGATTTACTGCATGTCAAGTGGAATGATGAATTTTCTTGTCTTCTGCTGGCAGCAGGTCTGTATGCACAGAGATGATCTGCACGTTGGCTGGGTCCAGACCACACATTCACTGAGAAGTAGGTAAAGGTTTTTAGACCTCTAAACTCATTCCTTTTCTCTTATTTTATATCCTTGAAATGTTTTGGGGTTTGTGCTTTACATGTAAGGAAGAAAAGGTTTACACAAATTTGGCTTTGCCAGCTGGTCTTTGTGAAAGCAGCATAATTAGATGTTTTTGGTCAATATTTAAAATGTAATTAGTGCTCAAGTCTGCTGAACACAGCACAGAGTGCCAGGACTCAGCTTTGCATATCAGCCTCATGTTTCCCAAGCTTTGAGGCATCAAGTTTAGGCAACCAGAGATTCTTGCATGAGTCTGCAAGGTGTTCAGAACATTCCCTGGTGTTTCAAGGGGTTTTTACAGATCTAGAACACTGTGTCAAATTCATAAAGCCTTAAAATTAAACATACTTGTAGCTTTTTCTCATTAGTCTTAAATGCAACTAACACTGTATCACTGCTTGTAAGTTAACAGATGATACCAATGGAAAACTGAGGTCAGTATCCCAAGAGACCTAGACTAGAGGATGGTAAAAATCATGTGGAGATACAGCTAAATATAGATTAATGCTGAGAACATTCCTGGATACTTGGGTTTGAAAGGCTGCCACAGCCTCCGTAGTGCTGTGAAGTTATAACTCTTTGCTCTCAAACGGTCTCGTTGATCTAAGTTTAGCAGAGCACCCACTTACTGGCTGAGTGCCCTTGGTTTGTGGTGGCAACCATGAAATTCTCAGCTTTCTCTTTGGCAGGTTCATGAACGTACCACTTAGGTGTGGTTTGTATTGGTGTGACTCTAGGAAAGACATGGCAAAGATAGGAAGAGACCAGCAAGGACACTTTGAACGGAGACCTTGCTGCATCTGCTTTTGCTGTTCCCTGGGCTGTCTGAGCTTCAGCTGCAGATGAGGTACAACTGCTGCTGATCTGACATGTTCTAATATGAGCTGAAAAACTGATTTAAGGATTTGACTCCGTTCACGTCCTTTGTCTATTAATCAAACAAGTCTCAGTGAGGCACTGAGCTCTTCCTGATGTGCAACATTCCTCTCCTTTCCAGATCAGGACAGCTGTGCAGTTATTTACTAATGATCTTAAGCTGACCTTCCAGATACAAACATCTCAGCTGTTGGCACTATTCTTAGTGTCAGCCACTGTTCCTTTGGACTTTGAAGTCTGTGTGTTGCTTTCCCCTGTGACAGCTTAACATTTGGAGTTTCAGAGAGGTGTGACAAGTGACTCTGTGTACCAGCATAGTATCCACTGGGATATAGATGGATCTGTGTATTTGTGCACAAACCCAAGGAAGCAGAGGTACAATCAGCCTGAAACTTTTTCCCAAAGTTACTTCCCCCAACACCCCTATGTGTGTGAACTGGATGAGCTGCAAGAGGGAAGCACTAGATGCTAAAGTGACTGTAGTCAAAACAGCTTCATTATCTTTTAAAGCTGTTTCTAGAATTCTAGAGTTCAGAGCACTGCTCTGATCCCACTGGAAATTTCCTTTTTTCATCCCAAAATAAATACATGCTTCTATAGTAATCTGAGTAACTGCCCAGTGCAGTCACATAGGGACTTTGGCCTTGCTCACAGTAGTCTGAGTTAATGTCTAATGCCGGTTTTGGAAAGCATTAAAGTTGCCTGAGCAAGGCAATACCTTAACCCATCCCAGCAAAGCCCCTGCTATGCACCTCTGCATTGGCCCACTGCTGCTTTAGCTGTGACATGGAGGGCTGTCCTCATGATCCCTTGTAGAGCAGCTGTTAAGCTACAGTCTTGGCACTACTTTTGGAGGATCCCTGAGAATCTCAGGTCATGCAATGTTCTGTCATTAGTCATGCTTTGTGACCACTTGCAGTATTGTTAACGGTTTCTTTAGTATCCTGGAACAGAAAGCAATAAAAAAACAACCTATCTGCTGTAGGACAATGACTGTTTATGATTAGATTAGATTAGTAAGTGGGGGAGGGAGAAGCTGTAACAGTTTTGGGGTCACTGCCTTGCAGGGCTATGCCTGAGTGCCTTGAGGCCAAGTTGTAAATGCCACATGTGATGAGTGTTCATGCATTTCACATGTTCTCCTGCTAAAACAGCCTTTCCAAATATTCAGTGGGCCACTGCAGTCTTTCTTGCATACCTCATTTATCAGTGGCTGTACTTAAGTAATGCCACAAGAAGGAAAACATACGTTGTCAAAGTACCTGTGCATCGCTTTTGCACGTGTGCTCTATTCCTGCCTGATTCGGCTCTGTAGCTATCCATGGATGACTATCCCAGAAGTTAGCTTCTGGGGGCTGGCTCTCCTTACTTCCCTGTGAGGGATCTCTGTTCTGTCTGCCTGAGACCATATGTCCCAAAACCAGCAGTGAGAATGAACTCTGACCTGCTGGTGCTGGAAGGAAGGTTTCCCCTCACCAGCCCTCCTCTTTTGGCTTTTCTAGGCATATCGGAGCCTGACTTTGTTCTTGTTATCTGAGTGTCACCCAATGCATATTGTTCTGCAGTGGGAGTTGCTGGAGGAGCAAAGATAGTGGCTCCAGTTGTCTGGGACTTCAGGAAGCTGTAAATCATCATCTCTTTTCTGCTGTGGATGATACTGAGGATATTTCTATGCTTGCTGACTCTTTCATGTCCTTTAATAAAAAAATTCAACTCTCCTGTGAGATGTTACTGACACTTGTCAGTATGACTAAAATTGTATTTCCGTGAATGTGAATTTCTGGAATATAGTACACCTCAGTTCAGTGGGTGACAGGAAGAGTGAGGCCTGGTATAACTGTGCATGGCAAACTCTGGCTGGTTCTGTGTCTGTATCCCAGGGTAGTCAGAAAGCAGCTCAAAGCCGGAGTGTAAAACATGTTTGTGTGCAAGAGAATTTTGCTGTGAAAAGACCATCCAAGTGGGCTGAAGTAAGACTTCATGGTGTTGCAAGTGATAAACTACTCTTGTTTTCTCATGTGTCCCAGAATCTGGTCCTGTTACTAGCTGCACTGAGAGCTAGTGAAGGTTAAAATGCTTTTTGGAGGGATCTGAGCAGGCATTAACCATTAAAGCTGAAACATTTGAAGCTGATCAGAACCTTACAGGAGATGAGGAGGATGATAACAAAAGCTACTCTGTTACAAAAGTAGTTGGAGGTTCTTAGGAACACTGCTGCCACTTTACTAAATCTAATTCTTTGGGCCTGGGAGAAAAAGCCAGCATAGCCAGGACCTCTGCTGTGGTCTTGGGACAGCTGTGCTGATGGAGGCAGATGTGTTCTTATTGAAACCTGGCACAGCAAAGTGACTGTTGTCCCTTCCATAGATGAGAAGAGGCTTTTCCAGCTGCCCTGGCACTAGAAGACTTGCCTTGTAGTCATGAGTGACTAAACTGTGACTGGTTTTATTGGGATGTAGTAGGGACTGAATATGAATAAGAGTGGCCTGACCTTGCTTGAAGTATATGGAACTATCGTAAAGGATTAGGTAGTGGTGCTGGTGTCTGCCTGGCCTTGACAGGCACAAGAAGACCCTTGTCCTGCTGCATCTCCCTTGTTATTGTGAAGTTTTGAAATGCTGTCATGGAAATTTGAGTGTTTGCATCTTGCGCACGCTAGCTCCACCTGCAGAGATGAATCCTTTGACAGCAAGGTTTAAGTAGTTTCTGTAAGTGAAGTAATCTTTAAAACAGTTGGTGCCTCTTTAGAGGCCTTGGCATTTGGGGTGTGTGTTTCCCCAGACCTCCCTGAAGGGTGAGGAGACAATCAAATTAAACGAGGAGGGCCATGCTTTGCTCTCTGGCAGTGGAAGCTACCTGGGTTGTGTTTCCTGGGACCATCAGTCCAAAAGCAATAGGTTCCATATGTGTAGAGGGTCAGATTTTGGCAGCTCTCACCAAAGCTGGCTGTGGCTTTTGTGCTGTGCTGGACACATGGAGGGCATGAATGAGCTTGATGTAATGCCAGTAAGCTGCTCTGAAGACCTGAGAGCAGGTCTCCAGACATTTTTCCTCAGTTCCTTTTTTTTGTACAGTTGACTTTGGGCAGGCTACTTGCAAGTTGCAAATATCTTGTGGAGAGTGGTATCTGTAGTAAACTGGATATAGGAAGGAGTTCTGCTGGCATATGTGACCATATTTCCTTACCTATTCCTTCACTCTAGGCTCAGTTGAAGTAAAGAATTCGGTCTCATCCTATGTTGTTGCCTTGCTTTGGTGAGAGAAGTGCTGCCTATGGTTTTTCCTTAAAACTGCTCTGTTGCACTAAGGAAACTTGCATGTTGAGGGCAGATGGGGGAGCTGGGAAATGATCTTCTGTATTCTTGTTCCGGTGCACCTCATGGAGGAGCATCTGTGTTAGGGTGCAGATGCTTTTATTTACCAGGAACCAGCTGCTTGCTGCAAGGGACTTACCTCAGTTCTCATAAACAGGCCCTTCTTGCTGTCCTGGAGATTGCAACCATCTCCATGGTGAGAGCTGCACAAACAGAAGGGAAGATAATGACCTTGCAGATTAAAGGGCAAAAGGAGGTTTCCTAGTACGTGAAGCTTGTGCTGATTGCCCTGGTTCTAGATTGAACCAGGAAAGGTAGGATGCAAACACAGAAGGGTGCTCTGCAAAAATTGTACTGCCAGGAGGTGCATCACTCAGCCTTGCAGTGTGGAGAGAAAAAAGTAGCACCTGTTTGAGGAACTAAGGTGTGGATTTGATTTGTTCAGGGACATGCCCTTTGAGCATATTTAAGAGTCAGTAAGCCCATCTAATAAAAACTAGTGAAATCTGCCTTTAACTGGCTGTGCTTACCTGCCTTTGATGTGGTTAAAGGGAAACAGGTCTGCACTGTCCTCTTTGTTAGCTTGGAAATGCAAAAACCAGCAGCATCCTAATGCATGTTTGGCAAACATCACCAGAGCCTTGCCATCCCTGTGCTCACCCCAGTCCCAGGGTTCTGGCCTGAAGTTCCCTTTCTTCAGTACTCAGGTGTATGTGGGAAGCCTGACCCTTGGCAGAGCTTCAACTCCAGATGTGCACAGCTCCTTCTGCCATTCTAGTTCAGGCCTGATCTCGTTTGTTTTGGAGCAGCTCCTGCCAAGGAGCTCCTTCAGGTCTTTTCCATCATCTAACTTTTTAGAGTAGAATTCTAGCAGTGAGATCAAGGGAGTGTAAAATGCAGAATACCCTGTTCTTCCAGCATCCGTGCCACTTCCCTGTGCTACTGAGGGATATTTGCATCTTCTGCTGACTGAAAAAACCCCTTCAGCTCACTTTGTGTTTTTCAGGTTATTTGTTGGTTTGTGGCTTAGCTGGTGGTGAACATGCCTAAAGTGTCACTCCTGTTCTTGTATTTATGTGATGCCTTGATCCCTTGCTTGGACCTTCTACTTGGAGAAGGCTGCCAACCTTTTGTGTGTTCCCAGTCTTGAGGCCAGCTGTGTCTCCTTGCTCTGGCTGGACTGAGAGTACTGGAAAGTGTTATTTCTCCTCTGCTCAGTACTAGTGGAGGCCTCACCAGGCACGCTATGCCCAATTCTGAGTTCCTCGGTGCAGGAGAAACATGGACATACTGGAGAAAAGGGCCACAAAAGGCTTGTGTTGGTGGAACTTATGCCAAGTGCTGTGGTTCCAGATTGAATGTCCCATTGCTGCAGTGCTAAAGAACGGAATCTGCTAATACTGAACAACATAAATGGTGAACTTGGTTAAGGGTGTCATAACTTGGGCTAAGGCAAAGAAGTTTGTAGCTTTGGGTGTAAAAGTGTGAAAAACTTTGTGTGTAGTTTTGTGAGCGTGTGAATGAAGGTTGTGCCAAAGCTGGCAGTCCTGTTGTTTTTGGAAGGGAGTGGGGCTGCAGAAATGGGACCCTTCCTCCTTTCACTTGGCAAGATGGAGCAGTGTTGCTGACACTGAAGCTGGAGCCAGGCTCCTCTTGGAGGTGTCAGGGGGTTAGGATGAGAGACCATGGGGGGACGATAGGAAAAGACTTTTCATTGTGAGCGTGGTCAGATGCTGAAGCAGAGCCCCAGGGAGGTTGTGAGATACACATCCTTGCAAATAATTCAAAGTTCTTCTGAACATTCAAAGGTCTTTTTGCCTGAGCAGCTGGAGCTGGCCATGCTGAGAGCAGGGTATTGGGCCGGAGACTCCAGAAGTCCCTTCCAATATAATGCTCTTTGGTCATTGGTAGGCAATGCCCAGATGATGTGGTTCAGCTGTGGCATATATCACAGCCTGGGATTATGCATGACTGCCTTTTCCTAGGCTGGCATGATAAGAAGAGACTAAGAAGGTCCTTTAGTATTTCTTTGTGGGAAGGTTCATCTTCCTGGAGATGTTCACAGGGTGATGATGTGTGCCTGATGCTGGGTTTCATATATTTGTATTGTTTCAGTCTTCCTCTTTCATTTCTCCAGGTACAGCTACATGATTGACAATGTCATTCTGCTGATCACTGGCACTCTGCACCAGCGTTCGATCTCCGAACTGGTGCCCAAGTGCCATCCTCTGGGAAGTTTTGAGCAGATGGAAGCTGTGAACATTGCTCAGACACCTGCAGAGCTCTACAATGCCATCCTGGTGGACACTCCCCTGGGTAAGTGGAGTTGTTCAAAATACCTCTCAGCTGTGTGTGGTGGAACAGATGTCCCTTTCTCCCTCAGACTAATTAGCTCCAACTAAGCCTAAGTTGTGCTACACAAAGACAAAGCAGTGGGTAATGCACAGCTGTGGCTGTACTGTCTGTGGTGGCTGGGCTGGAGTTCAGATTTATGCCTGTCCTATGCCATTTTTTCCTCTGGAGGACTAGCTAACTCTCTGTACCCTTCAATCAGTGTCCAAGCCAGCACACTGGTAGGGCAGACTACTGGAAAGTTTGATTTGTGTGAGCCAGGCCTTGAGCCTCCTTAGTGAAAGGCTACTGGGTCTCCTGCTGGAATGAGTCACTTGATTTCCAGCACTTTTAGATGGACCATTGAGTAATTTCTAGTACGCAATTTTTGTAGATAATTACAGAGATCTGCACATGCCCAGTCTTGTTCTGAGACTTCTAAAATTAGCACTAGTTAAATGAAAGCTCTTTACATAAACAAAAAACAAACCCAAATAACCATAGCAAAACAAAGACATCTCCAAAAACCTTTTAAAACTCATTGTGTAGCAGAATCATGGACTGAGATATACTGTCTAAGGGCTACAGGCTTGTTTGGGAGCCACATAATTCTAAACCCAAGTGTCTTATGAGCAGTTAATCAGACAGATAGGTTCTTTAAAGATAAAAGGTGTAGGAAGTGGTTCTGGAGAAAATAGGGAAGTCTGTTTGCAGTAGTAGGAGAGGTAGTCACAGGTGACTTGCTAGTTTAGCATCTGTGGGCAAAAACGTAATGAGATATGCCTGAGTCAGTGATTAGTCATTCTTTTGGGGTTGCTAGAAAGAACAAAACACTCTAAGTCATCATATTGTCTTTGATAGGAATAGTTGGTTTTGGAACTGAAAGTGCTTTTGCAAATGCTCTGTGTAATAAGGGGGCAAATGAAGTAGTTGTCATGGAGAAGTGACTTGTGCCCAGCAAAGAAGGGAAAAATGTGCCTCAGGAGATCTGGGTTGCAAGGCAGGGCAACAACGCAGCAGGAGAACTGAGGCTCTGCATGCAGCTGAGTTGAGCCCACTGTAGGGATGATGTGTGGGAAGAAAATCCTCCTCACAAGTAAGTGGGAACCTTCCCATTTTGGCAAGAAGATAGAACAGAGTATTTCAGAGATATTATCTCTCAGAGACCTTAAAGCTTCCAAGAGTGTAAGGAGTGAAAATGCCCCATGTGAGCAGTGAGGTGGTTCTGGAGAACACGGCTGGCAGTGAGGGTCTTTGCCTCTTGCATTCATGTACTTGTACATGAGTTGGTTTTGCCTGCTTCAGCCCTGGCTGGGCTGGCTTCTCCAGACCTTTGCCCTGGCCATGCCCCTGGGGCTATGTACCAACCAGTATGGCATTTCTTCAGCAGGGGAACATGGGGAGTAGCTGTGTTGCCTAAACAAGCAGGCATGCAGGCTCCAGTTGTTTAACTTGCACTTTTTCCAGTGACCACACGCAAAGAAACAGCAGCTCTATCTCCTAAAAGGACTTGAGTAGCTACGTGGCTTGTTGGGAATGCCTAACCCCAAATGGCTTTCATAGGTTAACAGGGCAAAATACGACTTGCTGTAAGCCTAATTTGGGATATTGGAGGGCCAAGAACTGAAATAGCTGTGTACTCATTCCTCAGCTACTCTGAAGTAGCCACTGCTTAGCTATCCAGGCTGGCCAGCACATCCTGCAGTAAAAACCAGTCCTGGCATGCTCTGTTTGCATTTTTGCCAACCATTGGGAGCAGTGTTCCCCTGGCCACGTGGCACTGGGCTCTGGTGCTGCTGCAAAGAAACCTCTGGAGGGTTAACCTCTGTTCAGGACCCTCCAGACCCACAGTGTGGCTGCTGTCCCTGCAAGGCAGTTTGTGCTATAGAAGTGGTGCAGGCCAGAGGTGTGAGCCTGCATCGCAGCTGGTTTGTTGCACAGAGCAGAGCACTGGTCAGTTCTCAGCACGACTGTGGTGTCTGTTACCCACAGCTGGACTGCGTAAGCTGAGACAGATCAGATTTCTCTTTGTAGCAAATTCAGCAAAGTTGGTTGCTGCGTGAGAGTTGAAGAAGTCAGGAAGTCACATCGATGGGTTTTATTGTACCACTCGTTTGCTAGCAAGAGCACAACAGCATTTCATTACACTGTAGATGTACAAGACGCATCTTTATCTGCAGCTTGCAGCACCCTCTGTTCAGTCTGAAATCTGTGTTCTTTAGGTGGCAGCAATTTCTCCGGCTCCCTCCCAGAGGTACTCGGGCAAAGTATGTAGGGCTGAACATTCTACCAAGTCCTACTATTTCATCCTGTCTCCTATTGCTAACTTCCATCTAGAGAAATAAAAGCCCTTTGAAGAAGTGGAAAATAAAACTGATAGACTTGACTAGGCAAAACAACTCCTGACTCCAACCATGACCAGTGTCTTGGGCTATAGGAGCTGTGGCATTCCCATGCCTTCTTAATGCCACCAAGATACTGTAGAAGGAGGGAGAAGCATCAGTTCCTCAGGACTTGCTAGCTGCTGTCTCATGTGTGGTTGAGCACTCCTGCTATGCTGTAGCAGGCAGTTCAAGCTGCTGTGTCACCTCTGAGTTCCTGCAGCTGGGAACAGTTTAGGGATTCCTTATTTTTAAGTGCAGGCTGCTCTGTCACTTACGCTGGGGGCTAGAGCTGAGAATTTCTGCTGGGAATAGGCTGTTAACCAAACCACAGGACTAAGGGGGGAAGAAAGATTTCATGTGAGAACCCCAGAAATTATTATAGCCTAGGGAACCATGGTGGAGCCTGAAGTTTTGAGTCATGACAATTTGGTGGCAGCTGAAGATAAGGGCCAGGCCTAGGAGGGACAAGCTCAACACAGGGTGTGCTTCTGCCTGGTATTGTTGAGGAGTCTGGAAAGTGCTGAGCATGGGTCTGGTTAGGGCAATGCTAATTCTGTCTCTGTTTCAGCTGCTTTCTTCCAAGACTGCATATCTGAACAGGACCTGGATGAAATGAACATTGAAATCATTCGAAACACGCTGTATAAGGTAAATGAGTCACAGAATTGCAGAACGGGTCAGGCTGGAAGGGACCACAGTGGGTCATCTGGTCCAACCTCCCTGCTCAAGGAGGATTATCCCAGAGTGCAGGCACAGGATTGTGTCCAGATGGTTCAGGAATATCTCCAGTGAGAGAGGCTCCACACCCTCTGAGCAAACAGTTCAGTGCATGGTCACTCGCACAGCAAAGAAGTTCTTCCTCATATTCAGGTGGAACATCCTGTGCATCAGTTTCTGCCTGTTGCTTCTTATCCTATTTCTAGAGTCTCTGAGAAGTGAAAGAGATGTTAACTTCCCTTTTTATTCCTGAAGTGGTGATTAAAGATGGCCAAAAACTAGTTGCATCCATTGGAAAGTGAAGATAGCGTTCTTGGAGGGACCTGATGTCCAATCACACAGCTCTGCCAAGTCAGGGCACCAGAGGTAGGCAGAGAGTAGGGTTTTTTTGGAGCTCTCAGGAGTCTGTGCAAGAGATTTTGCAGATGTTATGCCTTTGGCTGAATATCCTCATGCCCCAGGCAGGCAGGAGAAGTCTACTCCCTCACCACATGAGTGCAGATGTGTAGTTAACTGCATTCAAAGTGACTAGATCTTAAACTTGCTTGAAGGACTCCCATGGGCTTGGCTCCCTGCCTTGAGCCCTTTCCTCAGACCCCCCAACAGTCTGCTCAAGCCTTCCATGGCTGTGGTTGGGGTTAGATGTTCTTGGTAGAGCAGTGTATAAGGTGCAAGCTGGGGAGAGTATTGGCAGAGGGATATGGAGGGGCTCAGGATCTCCTTGTCCTGAGCTGTCATCTCCTCTGCCGGCCCTGTCTGGTTTTAGCTGGCAGTGTCGAAGTGTGTTTATGTGCAGGCTGTGACTATCGCTCCATCTCAACTCTCTGGATCAAGGGTGGGATGTAGATTTTATCTGTCAATCTTGTTTTGGCTGGTCACAACCAACCTGCAGTCAGTGCGACCTTTTCTTCCCAATGAAGCTGTGGCCTGTTTGGAGAGGCAGAGAGCAGGTCAGGCGTGAAGGGAAGAAGGCAAAGGGAGTGAGAAGGAGCGGCGTTTAGGCAGTCATGCCCAGCTGCCTGTGGCCTCTGGCATGTACTGCTCTTTACTATAACGGGGAGGGACACGTGTGTGCATAAACATCCACAGCCTTGCAGGGCACAGGCCTTGGTGTTGAGGTGAGGCAGGAGGGGGAAAGCAGGCTGCAGAGTGGGCACAGGGAAAACGGGTTGGGAGGGAAGTGGGAGGCATCTCCCAGCTGCCACGTCCTTTCCCATATCTTTTTTGAGGCTTGATACTGCTTTGTATTCTGCTCTTCCTACCCACAAATGGAAGTGTAGGTGCCTGGAATCCCTTGGTGTGTGCCAGCACTGGTTCTTGCTAAAGACCAGCCCCTGGGGAATATAGAGGCTCTGTCCGTAACAAATCACAGAGATGCAGGGTGGAAAAGGTGACTGCTGCTTGCAGACTCTATTTGAAGCCACCTCTCTCCCCAGGGAATGGAAAATGTATAATACAATGCAAATGAGGAAAATAAAATCAGGTCTGAAGTCTGCAGAGAGCTGCTCTGAGAAACTCAACAGGCAGGTGCCTGGGACAGATGCCTGCATCCGTGTGGAGTTGGCATGGGAAGGGGAAGTGCTATCTCTTAAGCACTTCTTTTAAGGAATCTGTGAGTGTGTTGACAGAAGGTTTGAGCAAAATTCATAGGAGGAAAGCCATTACAAATATTTCTTCTTAGCAATGAAGGTTCTCAAATGGAAATAAGGTTAAGATGGGGAACAGGGGTTAAAAGTGGTCAGTGCTTAGTGTAGAGTGTAGTCAGCAGCCGAGTGCTGCAACGGAAGTGTGCTGGCATTGTTATCTTCAGTGCTGGCATTATCTTCAGTGCTTACTCCCTTTGTTCCACCTCTTGTTGAAGTGAAGCCAGCTGACTGTTGGCCTTTGCTGGTGACCTTCCTGTAGGAACCAGCTGAAGGAGCTTTGTGACTGGACAATAAGATAAAGCAGGCGAATCAATGTGGATAAATGTGGAGTGGTGTATGAGAGAGGCAAGGAGGGAATCCTAACCCTGCTTGTACAGTGAAGGTCTCCTTGTGCCTTCCTACTACTAAATGGAATCTTGGATAGTGATTGACCTAAGCAAGTGTCTCTACAAGATAACGTGTTCCTAACAGAAGAAAAGAACTGCATGAGTATCACTGCTGCTGCATCCATCTGTAAAGTGTATTTGACCTGGACACTGTCTCATTCCACTCATCTCTGAGTACGAACAGCAGAGCAGGAGAAGGTTCTAAGGAGGACAGATTTAGAGGCTTGGATATGATGACAACTCTATGGAAAACTACAAAAAAAAAGGCTAGGACTCCTCACCTGGAAGGGGAGAGAATTCAAGCTGTGGTGGTATCTGCAGATAGTGTTGGAAAAGTCAACAAGGCTGGACAGGCCACAGGTCTCTTGTTAGGCTGGATTTGTCAACAAATGAGGCTAGCAGGAGGCTGAGGGGGTGGATTCATGAAAGGGAAGACCCCATTAAGGATCATCAAAGGCAAAGACACTCCCATTCCTTGGGTAAGGGCTTCTGGATTCCAGAGTGCTTCTGTGAGTTGCTGTCACTGGGAGGGCACCCAGTGCAGCTGTTTACAGACTGTGTTTCCATGGTGTCTGTGATACTGGATCCCCATTAGATGCTGGATATTTGAGTTCACCTATATTTTCTTCTAAAGCCTTAGGTTTGTACATGAGCTCTGATAAGGGCTGAATCTCTTACCCATGTTTTCTCTCCTGTCGCCTCAAACAATGTCCATTATCCATGCCCTTGTTCCTGTGATAACTCTGCACACCAATGCTATGTGCTCTCCACCTGAGCAGTGGTGAGTGCTACAGAGGATTTCTTTGATGTGTGATGCTCACCCAGCACTGTCCTCCTGCACTGTGTGGTAACAAATATTTACACAACACATTAATCCAGGTGCTTTCCTAGTGCAGAGGCTGAGGGTGTCCAACTCGTACATTCTTGGTCCATCTTCAGTCCTGAAGTTGTGGTGATGTCTCAGCATCCTTTTATTCCATCCCTTTGAAGTGATTCTAGTTGCAGCTCTCTGCCCAGGGAGGTGTTTTATCACATGAGCAGTTCTTCTGAGAACATTTTTGCTGAACGGTGCTTTTAGCCATGCACAGGCTTCCTAGGGTCCCCCTGGGAGACTCAGTCATCTTCCAGATGGATTACAGTACATCTCCACAAAGGATTACATTTCCTGGAGGCAGCATTGCTGTGCCTGGCCTTATGTTTTCTGCAGTGCTCCAGTTGGGATAGAGACCAAGTGGCCGCAGTGTGAAAAGAGAATTAGACACAATAGCTGGTTTCTTTCACAGATGTCCTGTCTCATCTCTTGACTCTGCTTACGCAGCGGTACTTTCTGAGTGTAGGTCTTGCAGCTCTGGTTGTGTGGCTTGGCATGTTTGTGGAGGCCAGAGCAGGGTCAGGAAACCACGTGAGACTTCAGTAAATGAGTTAGACGACTCAAAGGAGAAAAATAGGCTTTAACCTTGCTGCCTGGGGATCTTGCCCACAGTAAGCTCATGCAGTCACTTGAACAAACCCAACCACAACCCTTCATGTCTCCAGCTTCTGGGGAAGCACTGTCCTTGTGTGTGGGCAAGTTCACATGGGGCCAGAGTGCCTGTGTTGTGTTACAGAGTGTTTGGGAGCCTCCCTGCTTGCTGTCTGTCCTCTGCTGAAGGGCTCCTTGGGGCAGTATTTGCAGCTGTGTAGAAGAATGCTCATCTGCCCTCTCTCTTCCAGGCTTACCTGGAGTCCTTCTACAAATTCTGCAAGACACTGGGAGGTACTACAGCAGATGCCATGTGCCCAATCCTGGAGGTAGGTCTGAAAACTCCCCTAGCTGGATGATATTGCAGTGGTGTTCATCACTCCCTGCTCAGGCCCAGCTTGTCTGCCAGCATTAAGGATGCTCACCATACTCTTCAGCATCCCCATGCCCGCTCTACCTTCTCACTGGGAGACTGTATAACCTTGGTTCCCCAGTCATGATCTTGCCAGGTACTGACACATTTTTTGTCTCTGTGGCAACATCTTCATCCTCTCACATGGATAATGAGCAGGAGAGCAATCAGAGCTGTTCAGGGCACAGCCTGTCTTCATGGCAAGGCTTGCCGTGGGATGTGCAGGGCTCAGGAGCAGTAGGTGAGACACTCCTTGTCTTGGACAGGATTTAGCTTGTGCCTGGGATGGGAATTTCCTCACCTGATTGCTCCCCAGGCATCAGCTACTGGGCATACTGGGAGCCTGCACATGTAGCCTGCCCTGTCTGAGCCCTGGAGAGCTGTACACATCCCAGCAGCCTCCTCATGCTGCCTGTGATGTGGCTCTGTGCAGAGCAGCATTGGTATGTGCCAGCCTCTGGTAAGGATGCTGTAGATCAGGGTGAATCGCTCTTATCCTGCAGTTTGAAGCTGACCGGAGGGCCTTCATTATCACCATCAACTCGTTTGGTACTGAGCTGTCCAAGGAGGACCGAGCCAAGCTGTTCCCACACTGCGGCAAGCTCTACCCTGAGGGCCTGGCTCAGCTGGCCAGGGCAGATGACTACGAGCAAGTAAAAAATGTTGCCGACTACTACCCTGTGAGTGCTCTGGGGTGAGGGCTGTGGTGACTGCTCCAAGGACCTGCTCTGGATCGGAGCTTCTTGGGGATCTGGGGGAACTTGTGGCTTGACAGCTTGGGAAGAGAGGTGCCAGTCTTCTGCTGATGCTGTTGGTCCTGTGCTCTGCTTGGCCAAGGTGGACTTGGCTTGTCTGAGAGGTCACTGGCTTGTTAGCCATGGCTGTCATTTCAATGGTGATTAGGAGACAGTGTTCTCTGTACCAGGGTGTGGGGACTGCCCTCACCATGAAACCCTTGAGGTGTTGATGTGGCAGCAATGACAGGCTCTCCTTGCCTGGTTTGGGGGTGGAAATGCATCTTGGGTGAGAAGTGGTGTTGCCCCATCTCCAGCCCTGAGCTCTGGTTCAGTCACAGGGAGACCCTGACCTAAGAGGACACATTTGGATGTGTTAGTGTTCAAGCCACTTGTGCATGGCTGGGAACCTGTTTGGAGTCAGAGCTCATGTCGAACTTACTTTGCAGCCAGTGCAGCCAGGCTATGTGCCAGTGTGTGTGGGCACAAGGGCCTGGCTCAGGCACTCCAGCAGGTACATGGAGAGGTGATGCCCCTTTCCTGTAGGCTCCAAGTAACCATATGACTTTGAGAACTGCATGGTTTGGAGAAGGGGCAGGACTCCTGGCTTCTCTGTCCTCTGCTGACTTGACAGGGTGGCTGGGGTGTCTGACAGACAGCCCCTAAGTGCTAATGAGCTTGGATATGGGGCATATCCTCATGTAATGCCTTCCTGCAGGAATACAAGCTGCTATTTGAAGGGGCTGGCAGCAACCCTGGAGACAAGACCCTCGAAGACCGATTCTTTGAGCACGAGGTGAGTGATGTGTCGAGGTGCTTCTTGACATGTGCCATGGGCAAAGCTCTGTGTGGCAGGAAGCTGGTCTGCTGCCCTGTCAGCAGTGCTGTGAATGAACAGGGTTTTGGGGGAAGGAGAAGCATGCTTGCTCTCTGCTTCTGCATGGTAATGGGGGCCTGGCATGGTGCTTGGCCTGTTTTCTCACCCAGACAGGTTAAAGCAGTGTGGGAGGCACATTTGGGACAGCTAGTGGATATTTGGTCCATCAATAGCAGAACCAGAGTGTAGTTACGTGGAAAAGAAGGATTTTCATGGTACCTGAGGGTATAAATATTTCCCCCTTCAAATGTCAGAGCCTGTCCTGAGCCATGTGCTGTAGGTTAGAGCTGGCCCAAGGACCTAAAGAGATGCACAGCAGGATACCTGTGCTGAACCATCCAGTCCACTGGAAAGTTTTGGGCCCATCCAAGCAGCTCCACGCTTGCCTTGACCAACTCCTCCCATCTGAGGTGACCAAGTGACATGTCCTCCTCTGGGCTTTCCCCAGGTAAAGCTGAACAAGCTGGCCTTCCTCAACCAGTTCCACTTTGGAGTCTTCTACGCCTTTGTGAAGCTGAAGGAGCAGGAGTGCCGCAATATTGTGTGGATCGCAGAGTGCATCGCCCAGCGGCACCGGACCAAGATCGACAACTACATTCCCATCTTCTAACCCTGCTCTGCTTCTGTCCAACCCTCCTGCCCCTGGAGTCTGGAGGGACCCCTGTCTAACTCCCTGAGTTGTCCCTTGCCCAGACTCCAGGGATGTCCCGTCTGTGGAACTGGATCAGATGAGGAAACTGTACAGTTGCTAGTTAAATTATTGACAAGCTGAAGTTTGAGTTGTGTGTGCTGTGAGGCGTCCAGAGGGACCAGTGGTCCAGGCTTGGCCCTGTGCAGCAGGAGGGGTGCCTCCTGTAGTCCCAGTGTTCCTGTACTAATCACTGTGTGCGCTTACGCTCATAGAGCAAGCTTGAGCTGGGGGTCCCACTGCTGCAGAGGAATGGGTCAGGTCTGCCATGGCTAGGGCCTCCTCTGTCAGTGCTCTGCACGCCCTCTACTCAGTGTTGTTCCTGTGAGATGTAGTTAGAGTGTGGTCTGTAGCGTAGCCCATGCTGATGTGCAGTCCCTGCATCCCCTTGTAGTGAACCCTGACCTGGGAGAGACCAAGCAGCCTGACCAGGACTGGAATGGAGCCTGTGGGAATGTGAGGGCAGAGCCAAAGTGCTTGTGGAGCACACTCCTCCCACTCTGGCAGTGTTTGCACTCGTGCAGCCTCGCTGTGTCTGCAGAAGCAGCTCTCCTCAGTCTCCCTGCTGCCCTGGACAGGGCTCCATAAGCTGGCTCAGCTCCTTCATGCCCTGGGGCCCCATGGCTTGCAGTTTACTGTCACAACCGTGCAAGTGCTGGGGCTCCTCTGGGCTCAGTGGATGGTGCTGGACCCCTGCACCCTGCCAGGGCAGACATCCAGGCTCCTCCCCTGCGGAGGGTGGGTTGGCATTACCATGGAGTGTATGGCACAGCTGGCTGTGGGACAGAGCAGCCCTTGGTCACTGGTGAGGGTGGAGACCTAGGACCTGCCTGACCATGGTCTGGAGTGGGAGCCAAGCCTTGGGCACAGTGTGGCAGCCCTGTTCCTTGCTGCTCTGTCCTGGCTGGCTCCTAGTGCACTCACATTCTGGGCGATGTGCTATGGCAGCAGAGAAGCGTTGCTGGTGGGAAAGACGGTGGATGCTGCTGGGAGGAAGGATCCATGGAGAGCGGCTCTGTCCCAGCATGTGCTGTGGTCACCTCTGCAGTTTGTTTTCCTGTGATCCCCTCCTCTCTACACCAATAAATATCTGCCTACTGCACTGTGCTCTCCTGCTTACTTGGGCACCTGCTCCCCCAACCCACAGCGGAGCCTCCATCAGCCATGGGAAATCTCGCAGTTGTGGTAGTGGAGCCTGGTGTGGCTTCTGCATGAGTCGGGACACTCACAGGCATGGTGATTGTACCACCCCGTGAGGCCTAGGGCACTCCCTCCAGCCCAAGCCAGGACAGTGCCTGGTCTGTGGGTGCTGAGCTCATGGGTGCCTGGGGGGTGCAGCTGGATGGGAGTGATCCATAAGGTTAGGGAGCTGCACGGTTTGTCCCCCTGCGTGGGGCTGTCCATGTGTGGCACTGTCACCCCTTCCATCCTTGCCCCAGCAGGGCCACGGAGTCAGAGCAAAGCAAAAGGAAGCCTTTAGTGTGGTGTTTGGGAGGAGTACAGAGTGGGCACAAGCCTTTCCTCACAGGCTGACCCCTTTTGTGGGACTTTCTGTGGCACCTGCTGCCCCACCCCAGCCTCCTGCCACAGTGCTCGGCCCAGTGCCAGCCATGACCCAGCTCAGCTCTGCCTGCCGGCTGGGCATCCCTGAGTAGCATCACAGTGCTGCAGTGTGCAAGGAGACAGCCAGAACCTGCTGGAATATCAAGAATGGATTTATTTAAAAAGTGACAATCACGTAGTTCATCTTGTGAAGAGCTCTGCAGCACTGGCAGCCTGGCCTCGGCCCCTGCGCTCGCCAGGAGCACGTGGAGTGTGTAATGAGTGGCAGGGAGGCAGTGGCCACAGGGTCCCAGCCCTGACCCAGCCAAGAGGGGACGGAGACAAAGGGCTCTGAGAGCAGTAAGGAAGGTGGTGGGTAGCTGAGGAGGTACATCCCAGCCTGTGCTGCAGAGCTGCTGAGTCAGGCAGGGATGCGCCCCTTGGAGGATGCACGGTTAGAAAAAATACAAAACCAAGGTCTCTAGAAAACGTTGATTCTCGCACAATAGAAAATAGATCTACCTGATTTTGGAAAGAAATTTGGTTTTTAACGTCTAGTGCTGATTGCTCCCCCACGGTGCAGGAGGGCGATGCCTTCGGCTGTGCGCGCGCTCAGGGGCTGGTGTGCCTGGGAATGCCGGGAGAAGGCTGTGTGGGGGCTGAGGTCAGGCCTTCTTCACGTCGTTGTGGTGCTCTCGCCGCAGCGCTCGGGGCAGCTTGGGGTTGATGAAGAATCCTTTCAAGAACAAGTCTCGGACAAAATAGGGCAGGTAGCGGTGTATGAAATACATGATCCCAAGGCCCTGCCCTGGGTAGTAGCGCACGGCTGGGTTGGCAGCCAGGAGCCCGTCCGTGATGCTGTTCACCACCGCGCTGAGGTCCTCCACCGCCACCTTCATGAACTGGATGAACTGGTGGTTGATCTCCTCCACATAGTCCTCACCGTAGGCCTGCAGCAGCTCCTGGGGCAGACTGGCCAACAGCTGCTGCTTCTGCAGGTTCCAGAAGGCAGGGTCGCACGTTGTCCCTGCAAGGACACAATGCCCCTGTTAGCTGAGTGGAGCCCTCTGTCCAGCCCCTCTGCCCTGGGTGCCAGCAGCCCCAGTCACCTTCCAGCTTCACAGGAAGGTCCTGCTGAAACCCTGGCAAAGATCTGCCACGAGGGAAGCATGATAGGAGCACCATGGTGGCTCTTGGTAGCCCAGGACTGAATCAGGGGTCTTGGACCCTGACTGCAGTGGGGATGGCGTTACCATCTATGTGACTGAGCTGCTTCGACCAACCCTAAAGGTATGGGATCTACTGGCAGGACTTGATCCTATCCCTGTTTCCAATCCACCAGAGCCCAACAGCCACAGGATAGTCACCGTCCCCAGGGAGGTGGCTGGAGATGCTCAGAAGCTGCATCTTTGCACCGCCAACTGCTCATCCCATTGCTCCATCTTCTGCCTCCCTGGGATACCTGCCCTTTGCCCTCGGGCACGGGCAGGGAGCAGGCACCAACTCTCTTACCTGTTTTGTAGTAGCCAGGCAGGATGAGACTGACTTTGATGCCCCAGGGCTGGAGCTCGCTGCGGAAGGTGTCCATGAGCAGGCTGAGGGCTGCCTTTGAGGCCCCGTAGGCTGCCAGGCAGGGGAAGGGCATGTCACCTGGCAGGAGCAAGGAGAGGAGTGAGCGGCTGCTCCAGCAGAGACGGGAGCGGGCAAAAAGGGCAGGGCTTGCACAGGGCTGTGCTCCCAGCCCCTGCACAAGGAAATGGCTATGGGTTTTTGCTGAGAAAACAACTGGAATTAGCTTCAAACTGGTGTTTTAATGGGGGGGAAAAAAGAGTGGTGAGGAAAGAGGAAATTGATTTTACCTCCCCATCCAGCTAAAGCTTGGGATTGTCATCCCCAATGGAGGATTATTTTGTTTTAATGGGCAAAAAAAGGCTGGGGAGAGAGGAAGTTATTTTTCCCACCCTGGCCATGGCTATCATCTCTGATGGAGGCACATGGCAGCTGGGCTTGGGTTGCCCGTGCTGTTTGTAACCAGGCTGCCTGTCCCCAGGCCCCATGGCTCCCCATTTCTGGGTGCCCACTGTGAGGTTCAGCAATGCTGCCAGCTCATCCTAGGGTGCCTGATGCCAGTCTAATGCAGTTGGCTGGGAAAATTGAGGTGCTCGAGGGTGGGAACTGCATCACACTATGGGGATGCTCGAGCTGTGCCCGGGGCTGAGGGTGCCAGGGCTGCCACACTTGAGGGAGGCTGCTCACCTGCAGGGCTGCTCACGGTGACAATGCGGCCACCGGCAGAGCGGAGCAGGGGCAGCAGCCCCTTGGTGAGCTCCAGGGAGCCAAAGAAGTTCACCTCCATGCAGGTGCGGAACTTGCCCAGCGGCGAGAGCTCGGCGTCGGCGATGGTGTCATTGAAGCCAGCGTTGTTCACCAGGCCCCAGAGTCCTGTGAGGATGGGCTACTTAAAGAGGTGACCGGAACGGGGGACCCCCACCCTGGGCTTCCCAGCTGCTTCCCAGGCTCATGAGGGTGTCCTGCAAGGGAATTGCAGGGTGCCCCAGGACAAGCAGAGAGCTTGGCAGAGGCTGTTGGCAGAGGTGCCTGCAGGGAAGCAGCCCCCTGTGGGCACATGGAGGATTGGCAATGCCATGCTAGCTGCAAGCTGAGGTCCCAAAGAGTTCTGTGGGGTCCAGGGAGGGTGCCAAAGGCTCCTACCTGTGCTGTTGGTGTGTGCCTGGATGTGCTGCAGGACGCGCTGGATGTCATCCGGCTTGGTCAGGTCCATCTGCAGCAGCGTCAGCCTCGATGAGCAGCTCCGGCGCAGCTCCTGGGCGCCGGGACTCTGCAGGTCCAGCACGCTGGCAAACACCTGAAAGCCCATGATGTCCAAGTGCCGAGCTGTCGCCTGCCCAAACCCCGAGTCACATCCTGAAAGAGACAGGAGGAGCCTTGCAGAGGCTGGTGACAGCCACTGTCTGTCTGTCCCCAGCCCCCAGAGACCCCCTAGCTCTCCTCTCTATACCAGGGACCAACACGAGGGACCAAACATCCACCCCAGCATCAGATCCCCTTGCCTGGGGACCACTTCGGCTCCTCATGCCACTGTAGCTCCTGACTCACCAGGACATGACCTTACCCTGGGGCATTCGCAGGTCACGGAGCTGCTGTTTTCTCACTGTTGCAGGAGGAAGAAAACACTCCCTTTATCTGCAACCCCATCACCCCGAGCGCCTCCCTGATTCAAGGTGCAGGTAAACCCGCAGGCACCAGCGGGGCACTGGGACAGCCCAGAGCTCTGCAGCGATGCGGGGTGGGAGCCATCAACCCCCAAAATAGCCTCTAAAAGCTCCATCAAGCACCATTCAGAGCTGGCATAAGGCTCCGTGGGAGACTTCTACCTTTTGCTGAGTGCTTTTCACCTCCCAGAAACAGTGGCCAAGAGACAGAGCACCCCGTCGTCTGGCTGGGGATGAGGGGATTAAAAAGGGTGAAGGGGGAAGAAAAGACAGATTCTGCTCCTGCCACCCTTCATCCTTCACAGGAACATCCAACCGGGATGAACCACTCAGGAGATCACTGGGTGCTTCATGCCCAGTCCCAGTCTCATCTCCTCCATCCCGGCTCAAACAGGGGCACCAAGGTGAGACACTGTCACCCGCAAAGCCACCATCGGGGTGGCCGGGGGACAGCCTGGGCGGGAGCTGGGTGTTGCGGGGCGGTGACGAGGCCGGTGGCCAAGGTGGAGCGGCCGGGATGCAAACAAACAGCGGCAGGAAAGTACAGGCTGTTCCCGGGGCCGATGGCAGCGCTGATAGCTCCGGGAGTCTGTGCCACAACCGCTGCCCAGTCACATTAACCATTAACAAGGGAGCGCTGCAGGAGCAGCCCCATGGCTCTGCATGCTCCTGCCTGGCACCTTTGGGTGCTCCTTAGGACATCCCTGAGAACAAACCCTGTGTGGCACCTGGAGCCACCCTGGGATGGATGCAACAGTGGCCCTGGAGACTTTCACCCCAAGAGATCCCAGCATCTCTCCACCAGCCTCGGAGGGGGCACAGGGACCAGCTGCCCCACTCTTTCATACCCTCAGGCTGGGGTCAGCTACTTCCAGCTCTTGGGGTACCAGCTAAGCCATCAGCTCAGCATCTCTGTCCCAGTCCCCAGCTCAGCTTTACTTTCTTGCTGTGTCAGAAACTTATAATTAAACCCCTGGCCAGAGGCCAGAGCGATAACACAGCCCGGAGGTGCTCAGCTGGCAGGAAGGGGCTACAGGGACCTCCCTTTCCCACACAGCACCCAACCCTACTCATGGATGTGTGCCAGGCTGGCTCAGCATCACCCCAACATTATCCCTGGCATTGCTCTGGCATCAGCCCCAGCACCCCAGTGCCGCAGTGAATGCTGAAGGTGCTTCCGGCACCGCACATCCACCTCTCCCCTCCCCAGGAACAGCTCATACTGCCAGCAGACAAACAGATAAGGTGCATTTCACCTTTCCCAGCAGGGCAGGAGAAAACTACAATAAAGATAAGGTTTAAAAATAAAAGTGCTTGTGGCCACAGCCTCACCATGACGCAGCTGACGGCAGAGCTACCTGTGCTGCTCCCGTGCAGCCGGCAAGAAAAGCTTCCAGTCCAAACATGAAGCTTCCTATCACCACATGAGTCTCAAAATCCCGGGAAACATCTCAAAAACCTGAGAGAGACAGGTTTACTGGCTTGTTACAGGCAAGTCTGGCAAGGAGGCAGCAAACATGGCCACGTGCTGTCCAAGTCAGGCAGGGTTATTTTGCCTTAGAGGAGCGGGGCGGTCAGAGGGTTTGTTTCGGAAGTTCTAATTTATTCACACACACACACACACACACACACAAAAAACCCAACCTCCTGGGAGGCTGGCAGGAGGCCCAGGGCCAGGAGGGTGAGGATGCTCTGGTGTTATTTAAGGTCTCCAATGCTGCTCAGCTTCCCATCCGCTGTGCTCAGGCATGGCCAAGAGTGCAGGGAGGGACAATGAACCCCCTGGGCCCATAACACGTGGCCCCAGAGCATGGCAGCTTTCCCAGGACCATGCTCACTCCCCATGGCCACCAGCACATGAGCTGCTGGCCACGCCAGAGCTGGCGCAGGAGCCGTTGCCGCTGGCTCGGCCCCGCCGGGAGCGCTGGAGCCGGCCAGTCTGTGCAGCCCTGGCAAGGCTGGCGCTGGGCTCACCGCCCTCCCAGGATGCTGCATCACGAGGAGATGCCGGCGCCAGTTCCCCCCGCCCCAGCTCCCAGCTTGCCAACTGGTTTCACAGTTGTGCTGGAGGGAGGGACGTGGTCAGACCGAGCACAGGAGAAGCCCAGCATAGGGAGTGCAGCAGAGGAGGGCAGGTACCTTGAAGCCCACCATTGCATCCCCACAGGCCCTGGGCCAGCAGACAGAGGCTTTTGCTGCAGGAGGAGCAGAGCAGAGCCTGAGTCCAGGTTGCAAAATCCAGCAGTGTTCCACAGGCTCAGCAAGCTGGGGCGAACTCCCGAACCAGGGGCCGGCCAGTCTTTTGCCAGAGCAGCAGGTCAGCAGCAATTCCTGAGGACTTTGCAGAAGCTCCAGACACTGCAGCAGCTCCCCCAGGAGCGAGACACACAAGCCTCCACCGGAATTCTGGCACGACAAGCCCCAACTTTACTTATCTTGAGCAAGCAAAAAGGTTTGGCCTCCAGCATCGCCCTGGGAGTGCACTTCCACCCACTCGGGGAGGGCAAAGAGGACCGACCCCACAGCATCGTGCATCCACCACTACCCAGTGTTGCTCCTCACCCGTGACAGCAGAGCCACCGCCGGGGCTGAGCGGTGCCAGCTGGGCAGCTCCCGGCCAGCCCGCACCGCTCGTGCTTCCTCGCTGCCAGAAGCCGGCTGCAGCCGCAGTCCCGGTTTGGTGTGGACACATTTCTTTCAGGTGAGTCAGGCATGGCACGGCACTGACGTTTTGCTGTCTCAGGTATTCACCCTGCTCCTGCACTGGCACCAAGGCCACCACACACAGACTTGTGCTCAAAATTAACGCCGCGGTTTGCTGAGTGGAGCAGAGAGGGGCAGTAACACGGCTACGGCTCAGGAGCTGCCGAACCCCAACCATTTGCCTGCCCCGTGCCCACCGCGGAGGGCTGGTGGCACAGATCTGCAGTGCTCAGCCTGACACAGCATAGGAGTGGCTTCCCCTCCCGAGCTGCGAGCTGAGAGCCCTCATCCCTGAGCCGCGAGCTGTGCAGTCTCATTCCGGAGCTGTGGAACTGCAAGCTGTGCATCTTAATCCCTGAGCTACAAACCAAGCATCCTCATCGCCAAGCCATGATACATCCTCATCCCCAAACCATGAGCTGTGAATCCTCATCCCTGAGCCATAAACTGAGCACCCTCATCCCTGAACCACAACTGTGCATCCTCATCCTCAAGCCATGATCTCTGCATCCTCATCCCTGAGCCACGCACAGTGGATGAGGACCAGCGCAGACCTGCAGAACCTCAGCAGTGAGAAGCACAGCTTGGCTGAAGAATTTCCATGTGGCTTCAGAGCTGCCCAGAGCCTGGGGGGTGCCTGAGTGCAGCAGCAGTGCCCCAGAGCTGCTCCCTCCACAACCACCCCAGGCTGGATCCAGGACATGGAAGCTGAAGAGGGGTTGCCCCAGGGCTGAGCATCCCCGTGAAGAACCAGCTTCCCCAGGGTCACCCTGGCAGTGTGGTCAGTCGTCAGCCCCAGGGATTGCTCCCCAGGCACTCAGCAGTGATGCAGCTGGAGGCATCCCTTGAGGATGCTCCATCTTCCACCAACTGAGCACTTGCCAGCTGGGTTGGGCACCCCGAGGAGCATTGCCCCCTCCCCAGCTCTGCAAGCCATTGCCCTGCTTCTACCCAGATCCCAGGACATCAATCCTACCTCCCCACAGAGTTTTAGGGCTGGCTGTGTGTCACACCTCTGAGAGGCCTTGCCAAGATGGAGCTGTCACCACTGTCACCAGCCTCCCAGCCTGGGGACAGCGCCAGGCTCAAGGACACCATCAACTGAGGGGGAGCTGGGGTGCCAAGGCTGAATGGATTAGCATGTTGAGCCTCTTGTTTCCACAGGCTCAGACTCCTCAAACCCTGCCTGGGAAGCCAAGCTAAACATGGCCTTCTGGCCCTGACAGGATTCACTGCCACCTTGGATCCAGCTTCGCCAGGTATGGGGCGGGATTTAGCCAGGCAGCACTGCAGGGAGACTCAGCTGGATGCCTGAGCAGGCACTGATCTCAACTCAGCTGTTCATCCCAGCTCCGTCCTGGGAGCATGGGCACCTCACGGATGAAGAAGCCCAGGACAAGGTGGCACCAAGTGGGGATGGTGCCATCGGAGGGGATGGCAGTCCCCCAGAGGAACTCAGGGAGGGGGTGCCTGCAGAGTGCAGGTCCAGGCGGGATAAAATGCCTGGCAAAATCCTGCGTGGGCAGGGCAAGGCCCTGTGGCCAACACCTACCGGATGCTGCACACATTTGGAGCAAGGAGTGATGAAGGGGTGATGTCAGCCCTGAGCAAGGGGGAACAAATTCTTGACAGGGCACAGGAGAAGGAGGGAGGGAGGGGAAGGCAGGAGCACCTGTCCCCACAGCAGCTGGGCCACCACAGCCACCCACCAGCTCCAGCCTTCCCATCCAGGCATCAGCCACCGCCTGCCCACACCCGAGGTCCTGCTGGGGGAGTGGGGCTGGGAATGGGCACCCACAGCCTGCAACCCATTAGAGCCAGTGGCATCACTGTCCAGAGGAGACAGCACCCCAGCCCATGGCTCGCATGCTCTGCCATGTCCCCATTCCCCACAGAGCCCCTTGGGAGCAGCCCTCATGCCCAGGCACAGGCAGATGGGTCTAGGGTGGCAGCAGCCCCGGTGATGCTGCTGCTGGTCCTCAGCACCTGGGTTCAGGAAGCCACAAGCCTAATTAAATTAAATTAAAGCCAAGAGATACCTTCAGGGATGACCCAAATCCCATCCCCAAATCCCCAGCAAGTGGATAATGCAGGAGCCCCCCACCCAAGCAGCCTGGCTGGGCATCCCTGCAAAGCCTCACCCTCCTTCCTGAGCAGGACCTGAGCCAAGGGGGGCACGCACTGCCCCTGCTCCCCTAGGACCCCCCTGCATGGCACAGTCAGCACAGGCAGCTGGAGGGAGGTTGCTGATGGCTCCCATAACCCGGGGTAGCCACATCCACAGCCCTACTGCAGGTCCTATAGGTCAGAGCAGGGGTCAGGCAAACTCTCAGCCCCCCCGGGAGACCCATGGCAGAAGGCAGAGCTGGGAGTGCCCGTGGCAGGGGGCACATGGGTGACCTACCCCTCCCTGTACTGGGGACAATAGCCAGATGGCATGAATTACAATGGATTAGCCAAATGATCCTGGGGCCTCACAGCCATCGCCTCCACCCGGGAAGTTATCTTCCACTTAACAAAGAGAAGGGGGGAAATCTGATTTTCTGCCTAGGCAACCAATGCAACCAGGCAGAGATGAAGAGGAGCCCCGAGGCCAGTGTGGATGCACCCACGGCTCCTGAATTAAAGCCCATTTCTCAGGAGCTGAGAAATTCCAGTATTGGGAACCCGATGGCACAAGAGCAGCTGGGCGATAAGACAGCGTCAGGTGCCACAGCCCTCCCCATCACTGTCACTAAAAGCCATCCAGACACCTTATCCCCCACCAAAGCTGTGAGCAGCAGATGCTGCTTGCAACCGGTGGGGCTAATGAAGGCAGGAGCTTGTTAGTGCCCTGGGGCAGCCAGGGCAGGAAGGAGCACAGCCACCCCTCGCCCAGAAGGCCTGGTGGGATGCTCAAGGAGGTCGGGATCGGGGAGATAACCCAGCCCTGGCATGGCACTGATGCTGCTGCTGCTGCTGAGCAGCGACCCTGGGCTCACAAGCAGGTGGGGGGAGGAAGTGCCACCTCCAGCATCGCTGCGGTGCTTCGCAGAAAAAGAGCACAGGAATTTCCTAGAAGCAGCCGCTCACTGTACCCTGGGGTTGGACGGCATCTTCCGGCAGCCACCGTCTCCACCGAGGGGAGATCCTCTCCCCAGGAGTGGTGAGACTCTCACAGTCAAGGATTTGAGCTTCCAGCAGGCAGGGAGAGCGGGAGAAGACGACAGCACAGACATCGCCTGGCACAGCCTGTACATCAGAGCTAATCTGGGATGGATGGATGTCCCTCTGAGAAGAGGAAGTTGTGAAGAGCTGTGGCAATAATCGGGTTAATAATCACCTTAAGAGGGAACACAGTGAACTGGGAACACGGAGCCAACAAGCCACGAAAGCCATCCATCAGGAAGAGCTGTCGCTGGGAAGGACACCCATGGCCCAGGGACAGCTCGACCAGATCGGTGCCAGTGACAAGCCAGCACTGGTAACACATCCACCTGGGCTCTTGGAGAGGGAGAAGTGGGGTAGGAGCCAGGCTGGTAAGCCAGAAAACTCCACCAGCCACATCTGGAATGTGGCACCAAAGCTGCTCCTGGGGAATAAGGTGGTGGCAACAAAGCCATGGCTGGGGCACATCTCGTCTGCACAAGGGCTGCCCACGGACTCCCAGCAGGCTGGAGACAAGCCCCATAGCCACCCCTCCCGTGTGCTAACAAGCAGTGAGAGGTACCAGGTTGTGCCTAAGGTCTGCCACAGGCAGGGCTAATCCATCCACAAGCAGCTGAAGGGAAGACCAGCTCTTCTACACGGACCTTCATGAGCCATCACCACCCCAGGACATTTCAAGGAAGGCATTTCTAGCCAGGACAGCAAAGCACCACAGCCATGGCAGGACCAGGAAATCTCTGGCCATGTAGTGGGACAGGTCAGCCATGAAAGACTCCTGAAGTGCCACCCAGGACAGGGTGCCAATCCACCCACTGCAGTGTGGACAAGTCACAGGTGATGCCAGCAGGGACAAAGCCATGCTGGGACAGTGCCGACCAAAGCAGCAGCTCCAGAGCAAGCCCAGGGGATCACAGTGTTAAGCAGCTCAGAGTTTGCAGCACCGTAAAAAGGCTATGGCAGTTTCAATGGAGCTCTACCAGCTCAGGGGTATTTTGGTGATGAGATTCTGCTTTGCTTGTAAGATGCCATCTTATCACTCTCCTTGTCACAAGAATAAACTCCCACCACGTGCCACAATCCCAGGCAAGCAGAAAAACTGGTGCAAGCCCTGCCCATCCCCACATCATGATGGGCACTGCAGCTGCACCAACTATTTTCTCCTGTAGCTTTTGGATCCATGTGAAGCTGGGAATTTTTTTTTTTTTTTAGGAAACAACAGAGCAAGACACTTGAGCAAACACCAAGTGAGCTTCTACCAAGACAGCTTTTTAAATACAATGAGCTGTTTAAGCCCCCAGGCTCAGAGCTGCACCCCATGGCCACCTCAGGCCACACCAGCCCCTTTCCAAACCCATTTCAAGTTGCCCCCACTCCATCCTTCACCTGCAGCTCTCACCAGTTCTTCAGAGTCAGAATTCGAGTCTCATAAGATTATTTTGGTGCATTTTCCCCAAAATACATGAAGGTTGCCCTCCAGGCTGATATGCTTGGACATAGTTCTGCTGATGCACAGGGCAGCATCCACATGTGCCCTTCAGCTTAGGCAGAGCCCAGCACAACAGCTGAACGGCTGAGTTCACCCCAGGGTGGCTGCACACCCCAGACTGGAGCAGCCTGGTCTTGTGGAAGGTGTCCCTGCCCACGGCAGGGAGGGGTTGGGACAAGATTATCTTTAAAGTCTTTTCCAACCCAAACCATTTGGAGATTCTATGACTCTAAGAGGCCAGACATTCAAAGCTGCCACAGAAGATCAGGGCAGGTACCTGAACTTTCCAGCCCATCCCTCCTCTCCATTCCCAGCCTGCCTGGGAGTCACTCACCATCTGGCTCCACGGGGTCAACCACCCAGCAAGAGGAAGCGCTGCCGCAAAGCCTGTAAAGCCAAAAACTGCTTTTCAAGATTACAGCCTTAGAGCCAGCAAATCCCGGGACAGCACCACATGTGACAGGGAAGTCAGCTCCCAAGAGGGAAGCTGATAAAGCTCAGGGGCTGGCAGCTCTCCAGGGGAGAAGGAAACAGAAGTGATATGTTGCACATGGAAACATGCAGAAGCTGAGACAGAAGAATGGGGATTGGAGATAGTAGATACGTAGCAGCTGTGGGGAGCAGAAAAGAGGGTAACAGGCATATGCTGGGGAGGTTAAAAAGAAAAGGTCCCAAAGTATACCTATAGCAACACACTGGCAGCATGAGGACAATGGTCTTGGGCATTTTCTACCTTATCTTGAACCACAGAATGGTTTGGGTTGGAGGGGACCCTAAAGATCATCCACTTCCAACACCCCTGCCACGGGCAGGGATACCTTCCACTTGCCCAGGTTGCTCCAAGCCCCATCCAGTCTGGCTTTGAAGGTTCTACAGCAGCATCTCAGATCTGAAATGGCAGGAGGCACATCAGGAGGTGACGAGGTACAAAAGCCCTGCAGCCTTTCCTGCTGGGGAAAAAAACCCCTCCAGCTGGAGTTTTAGACCAGCACCAAAAAGACTACAGGGAGAAGGCAAATGTCTGCCAAGGTCTGGTGGAAACACCTTAAAGAGACCCCTGAAACAAAACCCTGGCTGGGCAAGTCCACCACCCCTGTGCTCCCAGCAGTAAAAGCAGCAACAGGCTCTTCTGTAACCAGATCCTGGCTTGAGGGGAGCTAGACTCAACAGTGGGTAACCCAATCCCAGACCTCATTAAAGATGTGCTGCTCATTGGACTAGAGGGCAGCAACTGCCTACACTTCTCTCCTTCCGAAAGCATCCGTTCCCATCTGACAATCTCATTTCAGCAGGGAAGTCTCTGCTTTGTTGCTCTCATGTCCCCGCATAACCCCGAGGCTAATCAAGCCAGCTTGGGTTTCTCTACCAACTCCAGTCTCCCACAGTATGAAACCTCAAGGCACTTTTCCTCCTAATTAGCTGTGCTCATCATTTTTGGTTAACGGTGCTAAAAACTCCCACCCCAACAGGTCTGTGTCATTAGTAGGCTTCAAAAGTGCTTATTTTACAGATAAGTGAGAAAAAGCCGAGTGTATCTATCCACATGCCTGCGGTGAGCAGGGGGTAGGTATCTATTTCTGAAGAAACCTCACGTGGGAAACAAGAATCCTAAATCCATGGAGGGCTGCTGACAGAGCGGGGGGAGAGCTTCAGCCCCTGCAGATAGAGGCAGAGAAGGCAGCTTTCCTGCTCTGCTCCCAGAAGCCAGCAGCAAACCCTATAACTAGAGTTAAATGCTGCATTTTTTTTTTCTTCAAGTATACCAGGAATTGCTTGTACACCAGGGCTGGAGTTCGGGTGTTTGATTTTGGTCCTGTCCCACCCCTCAGCTTAGAGGGAGCAGCTGTCTCTGCTGTTAATTTTTAATAGATTCTGGAAAAATCAGAGCAATTTCAGGGAATAAGCTGATTTTCAGCCTGCACTTATAGAATCACAGAATGGTTTGGATTGGCAGGGACCTGAAAGATCACCTAGTTGCAACCACCCTGCACTTAGGCTGGGGAAAGACCCAAGGTACCTCTGAGCTGAACCACTGGCTCCAGAAGTAGAGTAAAAGTCACCTATGGAGAGCTACAGCAGCTTTGCAGGAAGCATTTCTCATGGCCAGGCTGCTGGCAGGCTGAGAACCAAACACGGGCTGAGTGTGCTGTGCTGGTGCTGCAGCCTCGCCGTGGTGCAGAGGTGCCCATCCCAGAGCCAGCCCTGAAGCCCCGACATCTCTCAATCACCTTGCTTAGCCGGAAAAGAGATCTATGAAAACATCAAAGTCCAGATGGGAGCGATGCTGCTTTTTTACCACAGAAAGTGATTTACCTTTGTGGCAGAAAGCGAGAGTCCCAACATCTGGATTGAATCACTCTGTCCTGCTGCAGCCACCAGATGCTTCAACATCTGTGGAGTCCATGGGAAATGCTGGAGCGCTGCTTGACTATGATCAAGTTGCAGAGCCTCTGTTAACCTTGAACGTGATCTGAAGCTCTGACCCATTTCAGGTTGTTAATGGGGCGTGCGATTGGAACAAGAGCACTTCACCAGGAAAACCACGCTTCTCCTGCGGCGAGGAAGGAGAAGAGAGGAGGACAGGGCAGGCTTGGGTCTGGGCAGCCTGACCTACCAACCAATTTTGCTCGCAGAGATGATTTGTTGGAACACAGACCAATCTGCAGGTGCTCCTGGTTTCATAGGCTGCACCAAGCTGGAGCAAAGATGCCCGAACTACCTGCCTTAGGCAGCCATCCTGATGTTTGGAGTTATTTCAGAGCTAACTCAGGTGCAACCACCACAGACAGAGTAACAATTCACTATTTTCAACTTTTCATCCAAGCTCAAGCACACGAGCCAATACCTTGTAGCACAACTCCTGTCCTCCCTCTGCTCTGGCAAAGCCCTGCAACAGGCAGGATCTGTGGGCTGGTTTGCCTTCGGTTCTTTCCAAGGATCTGCAGTAAATCGGGCAATTGGCAACTGCCCAAAGAACCACCCCAAGCAGTCACACATGGCAGAGCCGCACGACAGCAAGAGGCTCACACTGCTCCAGCTGCACAGCGGAGCCCTGGGGTGCTCCTGGCCATCCCTCCACCACCTCCAGGCACTATCCCCTGTTGTGCTGGATGGTTTGAATGGACTCACAGAATCTCACAGGCATCTGCTAAGACCACAGGGACCAAAGGATGGTCTAGGCTCATGTCTAAACTGACCCAGTCAAAGTCCAACCTTGCACAAAGCACTGCCAGCCTGAATCTGGAGAGGCCAAGCACTGTCAGCTCCTCACCTCCCTCCAAGGCTGCTCCCACAGACCATTATCCTTGCACAGGCTCCAGGGGCTGGACGGCTTTTGTGTCAACTCCCGATGGGTAGGCGTAAGGGATACAACACCCCTCCTCTTTGCTCACACAGCTCTGAGGGGTCCAGCGGCCCTAAGGACCCCCAGCAGTGCTGTTTCAGATTTGGGAATGGGGATGCACACACAAAGCAGCCGTTGGATGCACGGAGCAAGGCAGCTCCCAGTGAGTCACTTGCCCACGGGTGCCAACCAGCAGCACCAGCACCCGGGGTGCCCTGTCAGACGCCATGGTGAGGGATGCCAGGTATCGACTGCCTTGCAGCTTCCCAGGGCCAGATCAGGCTCGGGCCAGGCAGCTGCTCGTGCCCAGCCTGCCCACACCACAGGCGTGTTGGGGTCCCTGTGACTTCCCACGTTTGGCTAAAGCCTGTGCCAAGTGTGGGCTCATCTTCAAGGCTGGGTCAGGCTCAGGACAGCACACCGAGAGAGGCATGGTGAAGATGGCTGCTCTCCCTTCCAGCTCAGGCCAAGCAGCTGATCTCTGCTCCCTTCCTCATCTCCACCATCCTCTTGGGGCTGACCTCTCCCAGCCCCCGGCTGCACAGGAGGGCATTCTTCTCCTTGAAAACAGCTGTGACATCCCCTAAGAAGACAGGATTAACACTTTCCTCACCCCCTGCCCCCAACCAGGCTACATCTGCCAAAGCCATGCTCTTGGAGAAGCTTCGCCATTGGGATGCAGAACAAAAGCCCCAGGGTCACATCCCTAGACAAACACAGCCCCACAGGGGACTAGTTACTTTGCTAGCCCAGGGGATGCATCATGGGAGGGCACAGCATTCCTTGCTCCCCTCTAGCAGCAGGCAGCTGCCCATCCCTGCTCCAGCCAAACCCCAGTCCCACGTGCAACAGCCGAAATGCAAACCTGCAACAGATGGGAAACGCCACAACCTTCCAGTCCCTGCTGCTACCACAGGGTCAGCAGCTTTGCTCTGCAGCAGCTCCACAGCTGCTCTGCTATTTTCCCACTGAGCTGCACAGTTAGTTTTCCTTCAATCCCTCCCATAAACTAAGTTTTATTTAGCCAGCAATGTCCGGACCAGCACATGGGGCTGGAGCATCACATGCAGAGCTCAATTTGGGGTTATTCCCAGGGAGAGTGGGCAGCTGCAAGAGCTGAAACACATCAACTGGGAGGTACAACAGCACTGCAGCCATATTCCCTTGCTCCGGGTAAGCGTCACTGAGCCTGCTACAGGATTAAAGCAATGGCCAAGAAGTGTACAAGAAAATTATGCCCAAAGCTTTTCAGGCTGAGATCTGCACAGCTCCACAGGGAGGGGACTTTGTGCCATTTCTCAGTTGACCTGCAGGGTCCAGCATGACACACAGCATGGCAGAAGCTCTGCCCCAGCCTCAAACACCTTCACCAAAGCCCAGCATTCCCAGGCATCCAGCTTCATCCTGCTTGCTCTGCCAGGCTTTGCTTCCCATTGGCAAGAGGAGGACCAGGCTCCCTTTCTGCCAGAGTTGATCCTTCCCGGCTGCTCCCACAGGAGACACCAGCAGCTACTCAATACCGAGTTGCCAGGAGGTGTCTGGAATTAATCCGTAAAAGAATCAGGCTAATTACTATGCAAATACTCAAGTGAGGGATGCCATCCCCAGCAGAACAGCCCTCGCATCTGCCCCTTGGCAGGCACCTGCCGGAGCAGCAGTACGGAAACGCTGATCCCGCACCACAGGCTGCACCTCAAACCTGTAAAACCACAAAGTATTTACAGCCAAGAGCAAACACACCAGAACTGCAGAGGTGTCACCTCAATGCACCAGGGCAAGAACACCTTGTTCCAGTCACTGACTCACTAATTATACAGGCAGTGCCAGAGTGCCAGGGCTGCCAGAGCCGATGTGCCACAGGGCACCTGTGGGCACATGGCTGTCAGACATGTCCTCCCCAGGCAGCCCTGCCCCGCCACAGCTTTGACCTTCACTCAGTTGAATCATTCATTCATTTGCTGCCTTGCTCCTCTGATCTTCCTCCTCCAGAGAGGCTTCTCTCCACCTCCCGCTGGTGCTACTGAACCCTTCAAGCTGGACAGGGGACCCAGCTCCTGCCTTAATTTTCTAAGAAACAAGCAAACCACCTTTTCCAACTTCAGAGTCTCCAAGCCCAGCCCAGACATTCCCATCAAGATGCAGGCTCCTGTCCTTGGGAGCACTGCCAAGGTCATGCCCACAAATTTCCCTCCCCTCTTCATCCATGCGGAGCCAGCAGCACCTTCCAGGCACACCTGGAGCAACAACCACCCCAGCTCCAGCACTTCCTCCTCACCCTGTCCACTGCCATTGCCTCACAGCAAAGCACTGTTCTCATTCTCCAGTTCCACTGACAGGAGGAAGGAGTGAGGAAACCATGTATATACCAAGATATCTTAGGGGCTTCAGCCGCCAAAGCAGAGCTGTGCAAAACTTGGGAGCACAGCACATTCCCTGAGGAGCCACCTTTCCCACAGAGGAGCTCAGGGCCAGGCAGCCCAAAGAGGAGATGGGCAGCAGCTGGGCAGCATTTTCCAAGGATACCCACTCAGCAGAGGACATTGCCACCAGCAGCTCCCTGGATGGAGCGCTGGATGAAGAAGTGATGCTCAGCCCTGGGCAGCCAGCTCTGTTGTAGCCTCTAGAAACGGCATGAGAAGCTTTCCAAGAACAAGTACAGCTCCCGAGGGCAGGAAGGGGAGGGGAGGAGAGGGAAGCCCTCAGGCCAGCCGAGAGGGTCCCAAGTCAGCACTCCGGCTGTGTCCCATCCAATCTTGGGACTTCCAGAGGAAGCAGCTCTCAGCATCGTGCTGCAACTGGTGGTCAACACTCGAGGGGCCAATGCAACTCCCTGCTTCGGGGACAGGTACAGCCTGGCCAGTTCTGCTTGGACGTGGAGGGGATGAGGGATGCGCTGGCAGCAGTGGTTGGTCCCCAGGGGGACCCCGCTGTCGGCAGCGTCCCGGTGCCTGCGGGACACCCCACTCCGTTCCCCGCCGAGCCCAGGCGGTGCCGTCGGGGCGTCGAGGCCGTGTCCCCGCACTCACCTGTGACAAGGACGGCTCTGCCCGCCACCGGCAGCAGCCCGCGGGGCGCCGCCCGCCACAGCAGCAGCCCGGCGGCGGCGGCGGCC